>OX101811.2:46746155-47346155 GCA_944452925.2 Chrysolina oricalcia
CAGGCCACTTTGGTCTCTGAGTTGCCTAAATGAGAAACAGGGGAGGTAACTGCGATATAAAGATCGAGCACGATTTTTCATTAGAAAGGCATAAAGAAGGAAAGGGTTAGCCTAGTGCCAAGCTGTTCTGGTTGCGCTATAGCAATCATCCAATATTACAATCAAACTATATCACCTATAAAGTAATGGTATCCACTATATATCTCAGATGACAATTATGTGATATGTGTAGCATATATTTCCTCAATTATCGAATGTATAAGCTTTCAAGTTAACGAAATTAATTTATCAATTAAGTGCGAATTATCCTTCTCATTCATATGTTTCAAATAACGGGTTCTTCTTATTGGTTTCACTATACTAGACTATGCACCCGTTCCATAACCATGATGCTTTCCATATTACCTGTTATCCTGAGTATTTATGCTAAGTTCCTAGCACAACTCCCAAAAAACTGCAAACTGTATTCAAACTGGAAACTATTCCATTACTTATCCATTTAAAAAGAATTGGGAGAAGCTAAAGCATTTTTTCGCCACTCGTAGTATATCAATTCTGTGGAAGGTATTGCAGTATGCTTTATCACCAATAATAATTTCGCCATTAAGTGAAAATTTTACTTAAATTAGCGAATATCATGGGCAATTTCTGGAATGACGTCAAGTTTACTAGATGTATCTATAGACCCCCAGGTCCTACTTGACTCGAATTACTTTTGCATTTGCTTTTGATATGAAATAGGTATCTTACTATACTTTACCTCTATTTAAAAGAGAATGTGAGTAGTATTGCCAATTTCCATTTGGAATTGGGATTATTTCTCTAGATTTCGAACAAAAAACAAACAAAAAAATTTGGACTATAACAGTTTTATCAGAGAGCCAGACTTTGAAACAAGATGTTTCCGGCATTTCGGGCGACAAAGATAAATCACTCAAAATCGAATGAAAATCCGTTAAATCATTCAGTCTGTCAAATTTATGAAGAAAATGAATCACAAACTGATATTAAATCAATTCGCATTGACAGAACTGTAAAATTTTGAATTTTTGAACCAGTCCACCACATAATCCCAATGCATTTTCAATCACTTTTATTGTTCTTAAAAACCCTTTTTGATTTTTGTTTACACTCATTTCACGGCAAGCTTGCCTCAACCTACCATGCGAATTTTGACTACTTCGATATCACATACAAACCACCCTATAATTTTGAATGTCTGCATCATCTTGCTGAATGTACATTTCCAGTCATAATTTGCATCGAATAATTCTTGATCATGGGAATCAACTAAAATACCACACAATTAGTTTTTTTCTGTAATATTATTTCTAACATTTATCAATCAAGTATGGATCTGCAATTTCCAACACATAGTATCATGGTGGTAACAAACGTAGCCTCATTTGTGAATATATATTTTCTCAGAATATCATTCAAACATGTTCCATAGCCAAGAAGCAATAGTCTAATTCTTTTTACTCATCTCTTTCAATCATTGTACTCATTATCTATGTGATTGAATGATTATATTTTATAAAGGCACAAAGATCTTCTATGTTTTCTTTAATTCACATTAAATTGAATGGTTGAGAATGATTTGAAGCTAAGATATTGTCACCACTATTATAATATCTTCTATTTCTACTGGCATAACCAACTATGGGGATTTTCCTGGGTTGACTAAAAAGTGCTTTTACAGATGCTGGTGTAAAATTCCATATGATGAGTTTCGTTGAATTGTTTTCAACTTTTCCGCTACTTGTAGCCTAGATTCCAAAAAAAAAATAATAATTTAAATTTTGCCTCTCAAGTACAAGTGACATATTGTTCATATTTCTTGAAAAAATTTCTTTCAAACTGTCATTCAATTATCCCGTATTTATATACATATGGTTAAACGTTACAACAAGAACGTGATTTTTCACTTTGTAATAAGTCGAGTATGGATTAATCATAATAACTTATACCCATGAGAGATAATTGAAAAAATGCGTTAGCGTTGGAATCGACCATCAACAAAATTATAACTACCAATTACTATGAACGAAAAAGTGTTTGGACTATGGATTCAAGTCACAACGTTTCAACTGGCTAGTATCTCTAGTCGTTATCAAGTGAATCACAAAGCGGAAAGTTGAGGTGAACATCCATCGGAAAACAACTACTTCCCCCTACGAATATTGTATGACATCTGACTTCCATCCAATCCTTGGTTATCCGTCTGTTGTGAGTGACAATATTTACGAAATGTTCAGAATTTATATCCAATTTAGCAGGTAATAAGACCTATTATCTTAGTCATTGTTCTATTGTACCAATTACTAATTTCGATTATGTGATTGATATACGATTTTAGAAAATTGTATGAGAATATATTATATTATAGATATCACAGATTTAAATTATAAGCAACAGTAATAGATCAAAACTATGGCAGGTGTTTAAAAATTATTGATTTATGAATATTCGGACGGTGAAACAAGCATCATGGAGTAGTGAAATTGGTAATTGGTACAATGGAACAATGACTAAGATAATAGGTCTTATTACCTGCTAAATTGGATATAAATTCTGAACATTTCGTAAATATTGTCACTCACAACAGACGGATAACCAAGGATTGGATGGAAGTCAGATGTCATACAATATTCGTAGGGGGAAGTAGTTGTTTTCCGATGGATGTTCACCTCAACTTTCCGCTTTGTGATTCACTTGATAACGACTAGAGATACTAGCCAGTTGAAACGTTGTGACTTGAATCCATAGTCCAAACACTTTTTCGTTCATAGTAATTGGTAGTTATAATTTTGTTGATGGTCGATTCCAACGCTAACGCATTTTTTCAATTATCTCTCATGGGTATAAGTTATTATGATTAATCCATACTCGACTTATTACAAAGTGAAAAATCACGTTCTTGTTGTAACGTTTAACCATATGTATATAAATACGGGATAATTGAATGACAGTTTGAAAGAAATTTTTTCAAGAAATATGAACAATATGTCACTTGTACTTGAGAGGCAAAATTTAAATTATTATTTTTTTTTTGGAATCTAGGCTACAAGTAGCGGAAAAGTTGAAAACAATTCAACGAAACTCATCATATGGAATTTTACACCAGCATCTGTAAAAGCACTTTTTAGTCAACCCAGGAAAATCCCCATAGTTGGTTATGCCAGTAGAAATAGAAGATATTATAATAGTGGTGACAATATCTTAGCTTCAAATCATTCTCAACCATTCAATTTAATGTGAATTAAAGAAAACATAGAAGATCTTTGTGCCTTTATAAAATATAATCATTCAATCACATAGATAATGAGTACAATGATTGAAAGAGATGAGTAAAAAGAATTAGACTATTGCTTCTTGGCTATGGAACATGTTTGAATGATATTCTGAGAAAATATATATTCACAAATGAGGCTACGTTTGTTACCACCATGATACTATGTGTTGGAAATTGCAGATCCATACTTGATTGATAAATGTTAGAAATAATATTACAGAAAAAAACTAATTGTGTGGTATTTTAGTTGATTCCCATGATCAAGAATTATTCGATGCAAATTATGACTGGAAATGTACATTCAGCAAGATGATGCAGACATTCAAAATTATAGGGTGGTTTGTATGTGATATCGAAGTAGTCAAAATTCGCATGGTAGGTTGAGGCAAGCTTGCCGTGAAATGAGTGTAAACAAAAATCAAAAAGGGTTTTTAAGAACAATAAAAGTGATTGAAAATGCATTGGGATTATGTGGTGGACTGGTTCAAAAATTCAAAATTTTACAGTTCTGTCAATGCGAATTGATTTAATATCAGTTTGTGATTCATTTTCTTCATAAATTTGACAGACTGAATGATTTAACGGATTTTCATTCGATTTTGAGTGATTTATCTTTGTCGCCCGAAATGCCGGAAACATCTTGTTTCAAAGTCTGGCTCTCTGATAAAACTGTTATAGTCCAAATTTTTTTGTTTGTTTTTTGTTCGAAATCTAGAGAAATAATCCCAATTCCAAATGGAAATTGGCAATACTACTCACATTCTCTTTTAAATAGAGGTAAAGTATAGTAAGATACCTATTTCATATCAAAAGCAAATGCAAAAGTAATTCGAGTCAAGTAGGACCTGGGGGTCTATAGATACATCTAGTAAACTTGACGTCATTCCAGAAATTGCCCATGATATTCGCTAATTTAAGTAAAATTTTCACTTAATGGCGAAATTATTATTGGTGATAAAGCATACTGCAATACCTTCCACAGAATTGATATACTACGAGTGGCGAAAAAATGCCTTAGCTTCTCCCAATTCTTTTTAAATGGATAAGTAATGGAATAGTTTCCAGTTTGAATACAGTTTGCAGTTTTTTGGGAGTTGTGCTAGGAACTTAGCATAAATACTCAGGATAACAGGTAATATGGAAAGCATCATGGTTATGGAACGGGTGCATAGTCTAGTATAGTGAAACCAATAAGAAGAACCCGTTATTTGAAACATATGAATGAGAAGGATAATTCGCACTTAATTGATAAATTAATTTCGTTAACTTGAAAGCTTATACATTCGATAATTGAGGAAATATATGCTACACATATCACATAATTGTCATCTGAGATATATAGTGGATACCATTACTTTATAGGTGATATAGTTTGATTGTAATATTGGATGATTGCTATAGCGCAACCAGAACAGCTTGGCACTAGGCTAACCCTTTCCTTCTTTATGCCTTTCTAATGAAAAATCGTGCTCGATCTTTATATCGCAGTTACCTCCCCTGTTTCTCATTTAGGCAACTCAGAGACCAAAGTGGCCTGGTTCAACAGTACACGTTATTGAAAGCTCACAAATATCAGTGAATTTTTGCCTCAATATATGTTTAGTACATGTACCGTTTACACAATTTTTTATAGATCAATTCACCTTTCAAGATTAGCAGCGAAAGCTCTTAACATATATGGAGAAAAACGTAATAAATTGAAATTTGCTAGCAGACTGTGTGAAGTGTCATCGTATACCAAATAAGAAAGACCAAACTTATGTGTTCTCTCATACATAGGTTTGAAATTCGTTTCATGTTTCTATATGTATTGACCAATATCAACTCCATGACTTCCATAAAATGATACCTGAGTGGTCCACTAAATTCAACCATGAACTCGTTTGTACTAATTTTCAATATATTAAAATAAAATACAGAAAATCATCAATTTGTTATTATGGGTCTCATATTGACAAATACAAATTTTACATTGTATGCCAATAATTTAAGTTGGCTATGCAAATATCATGGAGAAATGAGAACGGATGTTATCGCAAGTCGTCAACTTTCAATGGGGAGGACAATATTCGTAGAAATATGACATAGTCATGGCTGTCATACTTTTAGCAAAAATTGGAAAATAATTTTGAAACATAGCTGAAATATAATAGTTAGTTCAAATATTCCCCCTTTCGACAAATATATAATATTAATGCCCTAATACGTGATTTATATAGACTCTTAGCACCTCACCCTCATCTAGTAATGAATAGCCAATAGAGTTATGGATGCTAAATGAATCTAATATAAAGAGACTACGATAGAAACTCGAGTTTGACCACCATACTGTACTGATGGTACTGGGGGAACTAACCGCATAAGTACTGATGGTAATTAAAAATCAATCGTGAGCTGTCATACATATTTGTAATAGTACAAACTACATGGAGAACGATTCGATCTTCACAATCTTTTGCATATCACGACATACATTTCGCTAACACAGTAGTTTCTTCAAGTGATCTGTAATATCTCTTTTTATGAACGTTAGATAATCCGAGCTATTGTGGAAGTTAGAATTGTACTTAAAATGTCATCAAAATACGAAGGGATTCGTTTTCAACTAAAACTTTGGCAGAACACGCTTCAAGATTGATAAAAATATAGGATAATGATCGTCATAATTTTGATTCTAGTCATATTTTTACCCGAGTAAAAGTCTCGGTATAACTGATAAATATGCCATTTGTTAAACTCATTTATCAGTCTCTAAAAAAGAAATTCATGAAATAGTCCCACAAAATCAATTACAATCAGTCTTGCTGTGATTATCTTTGCAGATATATTAATAACAGTGCATGATTGAATTTTGTAGAATTATTAGGGATAAATACAAAAATACATTCTTGGATTTCAATGACGTGTGACTTTTAACGTATACCTAGTCAGTGTGAGAGATATATAAGGAATGTGAGAGATAGGTGCTTAATATGAAAAAATAGATATTGCCTGGCGATATATTTTTAATGAGCATACAATGTAGCACTTTATTCTCATTAAACAAGCGAGGAACTACTTCAGGTAGAAATCTAAAACTTTACTAGTGCATAACCCCTATTAATCATATTAGGGTTTCAAAAATACGGCAGAGTCATTGAAATGACAACATAATACTTTTGATGAATTGCGAATATTATACCACCTACTTATATTTATTAGCAGTAATACATTCTTCATCCACCTGTCTAGATTTTAATTTCCACGATTTTTTCATAGGTATTCCTACTTCAGAGAGAGCTCAGTGAAAAGTAGTAATCGTAAAAGAATTTGAATTATCTATTATAAATTATCAATATCCAACAAATGCTGAAGTTCGAAATATATTGTAAATATATTGAAATATATTGATATATTATATTGAAATATAATTAATATATATATTATATTGAAATATAAAATCAAGCATAAAATCAGATCAGGATACCAATTTGGGCTGTAAATAGGTGGATTTGGTAACAGAACAAGTGATATTGCGTGAAAATCAACATCCAATCCTCAATCAGAAAATATTCGTAGCAATATAAAAAACACTATAGAAATAGCGTCAATATCAATTAGGTACTTAAAAAAATCAGTCGAACCTACACACTTATACATTAATAACATTTATTGACCAAGATATACAAAATTATTTGTACCTTGCTTAAATATGAAACATTGTATGTCAATCATTTACATTTTGAAAAAATATTTATCTGTATCTGAATGAATGGTTTTCGTTGATTGAACTGTGATCAACCATTACTACTCTATATAATTAATACAAAAAAATAAACCTTCCTCGAGAAATCGAATTGATCCGAAAAACGCAATACACCACCCAACGTTCGAAAGGTAAATTTTGTTAAATTGTTAAAATTGTTTTTTCCGTTAATCAGCTGTCGTCCTCATAAGAACTGCAGCCCTCAAAAGTCGAAACTTGTGCGAGCTGAGGATTAATGAGGTCTTACCTTTGATGATAATAAATGAATAATATCATTGAAAAATTCTTCAGTAATTGAAGCTCGATTCGCCCCGCTAACAACGGGTGCATTGATGGGGGAGGACATATCGATACCTATGCGAACGTATACGTCACCGTCTCGTTTAACTTGCACAAGATTGTCTGATTCCATTCAAAATCAGTCCGAAAACGACGAGAAATCATACCACAGGCAATTTGTTACGTACCCTTAGTGATATTATAGCTTTGAGGTTATACAAATTATTATTATACACTATGATGATATTTTAATTTGTATTGAAAATGCGTAATCGAATTCAGTATGAACTTTTGGGGTTGAATATCTGATTGACTATTTCTGCATCTTTCGTTAATCATCATATATTGTTAGTCATGAAGTTCGCTACGTATCTATCTATGGAATACTTTTTTTAATTATTAGCTTCTCAGAAAATGTCATTGCTGATGACCCCTAAACGAAACTGCTTTTACCAACTTTTTGTTTTCTTCGACCTACGAGGTAGATTGAAAAACATGATAAATTTTCATGAAATAATAGTCATAACTTCATTCTGTTAGGAAAGAAAAAATGTCAAAGATAATTATGGAATGGAATGAAATATTTATCAACGTTATTGAATCACAAGCCCTATGGCAAATAATACTGATAACCGACCTCCACCCGCCTTTGGGTACATTCTAAGAGTAATTGTGAGGGTTTTTTTTAATTATTATTATTAATTGGTAATAATTTACCCACGAACAATTAAATTTTTCTCACCGTTTTATTCATTTTGTCCTTATAACCTTGTAAAATATAAGAAATTTCATGCTAGAATAGTAGTTTACATTTTAAAGTAGGAAATAACTCAAATTATCTCCACTCCATCAATATTCCTACATAACTCTCCATTCCACTTCATGATATGGACTTCTTGCGCAATTTGAATAGTATATTGGTAGGTATGACGATATCACCCCTGGATATGTTTTCACATTCAAAATTATGTCAAAGGATCATCATTTATTGTGAATTTATCACATGTTTCAAAGTTCCTAAATAGACATAGAAAATTGAACTTCAACCTATGAAGTATAGCTTTTGGGGGTAGCAGGGGATTTTATCATATTCGAAGTTTTCTGAGGTATCAATATTAAAAATTAGGTATTCTATATGCTGTAAATTTTGTGCCAGACACTAGTGTAATTACCACTTAATCAAAGAGTCTAGGGAATTTTGGTTTTTAGTTCTTCAGTGAAAATAAAAAAAAATATTTCATTTGCAGACTATATCTATAGTATTTTCGCACGAAAGATAATAATGATCCGAATTATTCAACCACTTGCAATGGCATAAAACTGGGGGAATATAGTAGTAACGATTGGAAAATGACAAATATATAAGATTAGATTCATTAGGAAGCATACAGAAAATCAACAATTGATGACAGAATGTCAAAATGAACTCAAACAGAAACTGCTTTAGGTTATGTTGAAGTCAAGATGTATAGAAACCATGGTGTTATCACCGATTCGCTTTTGTTTCAACAAAGTTGTTGAGACTATAATTGCACTGATACCGTTGGCTTCATTCGTCGATGGATGGCGTATAAGTCGAAAATAACCGAGTTTCCAACATTCCGAAGTACTGAGTCATAATTATTTGATTGAAATTCGAATGTTTACAAATTATGGTTAATAAATATCACAACAAATAAAATTCAATGTTGAAAATTACATAACATGAAACTTGTCCAAGCGTCATCATGAATCTGTAATTTTGCCGCCATCTGTGTGCTAAAGAGGTGAAACGGTATCAACGCAGTAAAAATATCACGAATCAAGTAGGCCGTACCTTAACACTTTTGTATGACGGTTTCACAGCTATAAGAGATCACACCAGGATTTCTATGTATCTTGGTTGAAGTATGTTGACATGTAGCTGTAGGGCATTTTCATTTGAAGTATGGCACTTTATGATCCATATTCTAATGTCGTCTGAATGAATGTATTCAGTATGGAAAGAGATTCTCTTAGATGTAATTTTCGTAAACCTTATTGGCCCTCTCTTGATATTAGTTCAGCGGAAAGTAAGTTCAGTAAGTGTATCTAATGTAATGTACCCCAAAATTGGGATTTTGAAATAAGAACAAACAATATTTTGTGCAAAATCTGAATTTGTTCAAGTATTGATTAGTAACATTTTTTCTAGTGGACTAATTTTGGTAATGCATTAATTGATTTTCTTGTTCGTTTTCAACTGTATACATTTTCTATTTACATCATTTTTACCTCATGTTATTACTTTCTCGAAAGACTGGAAGAACACGTATGTTAAAATTTTATTTTTGATTTATATATTATCTGAATGAATATTAATTATTTTTCAAAATATCATATTTTAGAGGAAGTTTAGGGCTAGTCAGCCAGCTTGACAGATGGCCGAACTGCCAGAGGACCAGGAATTCCAATTGCAAGATAGATAGACATCCATTTTATGTTTAATTGCGCATTACTTTTCATACAGAAACATAAAGCTATTTATTCGATATTTCACAGCCATAAAAATGAACCAAAAAATCTTCATAGAAGGTTCGATAACATATATTTTGAAGAAACGTCTTCAGTTCACCAACCTAGGTAGGAGAATTTCTTATGTTCTCACCTTAACATTGATATATTGCATAAAATTGCACAATGTCATTGATTTATTCCCATATTATTTCGAATTAGTGTTTAGTAAATTCCATCTAGATAGTTGGTAATTTGAATTAAAACCAATAAAAGTGAGTTGATAGAAAAAAAAAACATCATACCAAGACGTCTATCCAGATTATCGAAAGCCCACGGATATAACCATAATGACATATCGCATACCCACTGATTTGAAGTGTGAAATATATTTTTATCAAATATTTCATTTCGCTAATAATACATAATTTACAGGTTATGATTTGAGTGGTGAAAATGTGCAATATGATCGACTTTCTAACGTGTAATACGGTGATAATCCGGTTTTTCAATCATCCCAATGAAACATTTGTCCACTAATGGGTTGAATAAATTCAAACACCATGTGTCACATATTTTCAATTGACTAGACTCAGCATGATGTAACTATTCTATGTTTATTTTCACCATTGGAAATTATATTAAAATTAACTTTTCAATGATGTTTTTTGGAACATGGAATAAAGTAAACGTTCAGTTGAAATACATCTGTATGAAATATTTCTTTATATCATCTCCATTTGAGATGCCCTCAGTGTCATAGTTCAAATACTTCGACAGGAAGCGATCAATTTACGAGTTTTGCTATGTCACATTCTTTATAGGTGAAAAATTCAAATATTAATCACATACTTGATAAAAATAACTGAAAGAAATAACTCTTACCCAAGCGACGGCGTTGATATTTGATGTATAGTTGCATTCTCTTTGCAATTGAAGAGGTTTGGTAATTTTTGTCTATCCCTATATCAGAATAACAAATGAGATTCAATTGCTCCAAGTGCACTTCCTAGAATATATGTGAGATGTCATTATTCATACGGATTGATCTAAATATGAATATGCCTCCTTTCCATTTCAATTTATTACCGTAATCACCTTTGAAAATGTAAATCTGGATATCTGATTATTTATACTCGGTTTACATCTTATTTTGAATACATATACATATCTGCGAGACAATTCTGTATATTATTCATAGATATCTGAAATGAGTTGAATACCTCGCTATCGCTAAACACTCTATATATTTCTTATCAACATCTGCAATATTAATGCGTATCACCTAATCGTGCGTTTTTGAGCTACGTGTTATATCAGTGAAAGCATATTGGGAAAAACATTTTAAGTATATGACAATTCCATATTCCCGAACATTCCTGTTTATCGAACCCCTGCCGATTGCCAACGAATGATGTATAAAATTGGCAAATAACACGCGGGGTTCAAATATTTTCCTGATACCTCAATTTAACATTCGAACACATTATCACATTATAATATCAATGCATTAACCAGTTTATCAGTGAGAGCATTGAAGAATTTCCAATATTAATTTAATTTTCCTGAACTGAACTACGTCACTTTATCCATATTGTACTATGATTCCTTTCAGCACTTATATTTTCACCAGTGAGCGTAGAGACACATTCAGCATTATGTTTATGATTGAAATACTCCAATTTAATTCATCCAATCATTAGAGAAATGCATAATACAGCTCATATTCATATGTAAAGTATCAACGAATATTATAAATCGAAACCATACACTGATCAAAAATGATCAATTCATCAATTATCTTATCCCTTTGAACATTCAACAGATTAACTTTCCAACTCCATGCTTTTTATTAGGTATATATCAAACTTTAAAGCAAACCCATACATGATTCAACAATATTCATTATATCAGTATTAGGTTTTAGCTGATCCTACAATCTAATTCTTATTCAACGCCAAATCAATATTGATCATATCTCCATCCTTGCAACCTCTCAACAGCCCATATAACATCAATTCCGTACTCTAACCCCCTTCCGATACCATGCACAATATCAATCCATTTCATATCATCCACGAACCGTCCAATGCAAATATTTCATCAGGTCATAAAACTTTATTCATTTGAGAAATGCTCAATCTTTCTTCTTTATTGATACCAAATATCAAGAAACACTGTAAATCATATCCACACATTACAAGTATCACTCATCGTTTGATCCTAACAGTCTAAATTCCTACAATCCTACTGTGAAATGCCGAAAACAACTTTATATTCGCTTTTGCATTAAGTATCGATGAATACACTTACATAACTAGCCAACTAAACTTGCACATCAACCCAAGGCCAAATAGATTCTCCTATCTGCTTGGTAACAATAATTTCTAGACCAACCTTAGAATTCGTGAAGTTTTTCCCTAGGTCTAGGGAAAAATCTTAACATTTTAACGTTTATTTATAGGTGATAATTCTTGAGATATGCGACGTTTTCCCCTAGATTCTAGGTAAAATCGACATACTCCTCCTCCTCTATATAAAATTTGCTGTTTATCCTTACTCCGAAGACGTCATTTTTGGGAGGAGGCCCAGAACCGGCTCAAATCTCCTACTCAAATCTAGTACAGCTTTTTTGTTTTTTTGCACATCAAGTTTTATTTTCATTGATGCCACGCATATTTTAGAATGTTTCAACAATTGTCATAAAAAAAAACAAAAATTTATATTTGTAAAATTAATAACATTAGTATTAGTTGAAAAAAATAGTGCTCAAGAGACTAATTAAATAAAAAAGATTTATGGTATAGTCTTTACGAACTCAGTTCAGACAGCACACAACCAAGCGATCATACGAGGTTATATCAATATACAAATTGCCGCTGATAATTTGCATAACACGTTATCTAACGCTCCTCGTGTAAATTCGATTAGCAGTCCACGTGGAGATGATGTATTCTGTCACATGAAAGGGGAGGACGAGATAACAACCGAACGCCTCTGATTAGCCGCTGTCAAATTCTAATTGGTCAGAGACCGAACTGCTTCGAACTTCTTTGACCTGCCGCTGTGGCATTCCAATCAGTGTCTATTTTCTGGAGGATTTATTTACCCGACAGTGCAGTGTGGCTAGGCTCAGAGTTCAGACGCATATTTACATTGATTGTTATTTACTTGTCTCAATTAGATTGATTATCTGTGCGGTATGGCATTCTGGAGATCTTTCGATGTTGATGTCACTGAAACAGAATATTTTGATGCTGATTCAGACCGCTCCAAGTGGAGCTGATCTAGGGACGCAACATATGGAAAAATTTAATAAAGCTTTATACATTCAAACTCAAAGGGTTATTTTGAATATGTACTCGCGTTTAAAATATGAGAATAGTAGTGGTTCTTCAGACAATCAAATTGTGAAAAGAATATGCGAATCAACCAAGATTAGCAGAGCTACTGTGTGTAGAGTAATTCAAGCTGGAGACGATGTCAAACGAAAGAGAGTCGGACAGATGTGTATAAGTTTCATCAAGAAAATAAAGTGCCGACATTAGAAATGATTCATGATAGATTGCGTGAATATCCAGATTATATTTATAATTCGTTGATACTTTGCGAAACATTTTACTTGACTTCGGTTTCTAATACAAAAAATTGGATAAATCGTTGTCCATCGACAAGAGTACTTAAGACAAATGAAATAATATCTTGACGAGACGTGGTTTGACACCAATGATGTCGTCCAATACGGTTGGGTAGATGAAAGCAACAAGTGTACTTTGAAAACTCCATGTTCTAGAGGAAAAAGAATAATAATTCTTCATGTCGGAAATGAAAAAGGATTTGTTGCTAATGCGTTGTTGTTGTCGCCTGCAAAAAATATTAAGCAATCATCTGCTGATTATCATGAGGACATTTTTTGAAATATGGGCAGCGCAACAGCTCTTACCAAATATTCCATCACATTCGGTAATCGTTATGGACAATGCATCTTATCATTCCCGAAAAATCACCAACAGCAATACGAAACAAGCCGATAAAATCAAGTTCATGGAAAGTAAAATCAGGGAAATACCCCAGAAGAACACGAAGAAAATGCTACTGGAATTGATAAACTATTTGAAAAACATGGTCATGTTGTCCTACGTCTGCCGCCATATTACTGCATTACCAATTTGGGCTGCTATTAAAGGGAAACTGAGAAAATATAATAAATCGCCAGAATTGAGAAATTCAGTATTGAATAATATCAGAACATAGACCGGGATCCCCCGCCTATATCCAAAAATGATTGATACCAGGCTGAATCTTCCTGAGTAGCTTCTTTTTGCCAAGACGCCCAACTTTTTCCTCTACAGAAATTCTCGATAGTGGTAGCTAATAAAATGCGCAGGCGTCAATCATGTCGATTTGGTTAGTGCAAAAAAGTCATTAATAACAGTTAGTTTTTCAGTTGAACCTCGAGATAATTCGATAAAGTTCTCGAAAAAATGTTTGTCCTACAAAATGGATGGTAGGACTGAAGAGTCCCCTTCTCCCAACATGTACCAATGACGTGGTCATAAGAAATCATCAGTACCCAGCGGATTTTTCTACCGTTGTTTGCTTTATATTTGTATAATTATATGGTCACATTGTCCTAGGTAGGTTTTCCCAGTCCTACGTGCAAAAGCCGTAGTATACAGGGTGTTCCATTATGTCATTATACAAACTTCAAATGGTGAGTCTTTGACTAATTACAGAATGAAAAGTTCAAATAAACATGTGTCCGCAAATGTTTCGTTTAGGAGACACAGGGTATTGAAGTTGAAATGTTAAATTCAGTTATTTTGAATTCTCTTTTGAATAAAATATGGTGAACGGGGTTTATTTGAGGTGGAAATCGAAATTTGAAATTTTTATGTAGAGCTCAGGGGGCGCTGCAGCTTTTTCCAGACTTCCCTGCATCTGTGAAAGCGGAGGGCAGATTGATTATTTCAATGTTTTAGCTTTGTCATTGTAGTTTTCAATATGTTTATAAAAATTATGATCGCTAAACAAAACTTCCCACTATTTTCATACACTTTCCACGTAAATTATAATATTTTTGAATTTAACAAACAATTATAAATTGAAAGTAACATTACTTTACGATAAAAGTATATCAAATTGGCTAAATCACAATTTCAAAATAACTCGTTATTTTGAATAATTTTTGTATGACTAGCGATACATACCCGTTTTTTGTAGGACACTGTATTATTTAGGTGAAGAATACACTAACCTTTCATGTGTTATCATTGTCCTACAGTTACTAATATTGTTTTTACCATGGAATTCGGAGCTTAGGAGTGGAAACACCATTACATTTTTAGAACAATATGACCATTCAATGATACAAATATTAACCAAGCAACGGTAAAAAAATCTGCTGGTTACTAATGATTTCTTATGACCACGTCATTGGTACATCTCGAGGTTCATCTAAAAAACTAACTGTTATTAATGTCTTTTTTGCACTCACCAAATCGACATTATTAACGCCTGTGCAGTTTATTAGCTACCACTATCGAGAATTTTCGTAGAGGAAAAAGTTGGGCGTCTCAGCAAAATGAAGCTACTCAGGAAGATTCAGCCTGTTATTAATCATTATTGAAAATAGGCGTGGGATCCTGGTCTAACAGTGGTAGATGGTAGATCTGGAAGTGATTTATGGAAGAAATGTGTATCTCATGTGATAGACAAAGAAAATGAAAACAATGTCCTTCCACCGATCAATCCGATTATCATTAACGTATAACTCTGAAAGGGAAAAATTGCAGTTTAGGGTAGTAACCCCCATTTTGCTGAATTTTTTTTGGGGGTTATTTCGAGGTCCTTGAACACAAATCTGAAGTCAAAAAGCATCGCTATCCCTTACCCCCTTACCCTACCTCAAATGTCAGAAAAAGGGTATTTTCAAGATCAAATTTCTTCCACAAAAGCAACCAATTTGCGTTTGCTCTATATCAGCACAATCTAGACACATTAATTCACGAATTTTTGGCACAATTTGCAGTATTTCCAACTTTTCGCGAGATCGGTAAATGCAAATCTGGCAGCTCGATTTGATCTGTAGGCGTGGTTTCCCTGTATTTCCAACTTTTCGCGAGTTCGGTAAATGAAAATCTGACAACTCGATTCAATCTGCGAGGTTTCCTTATACTTGTAGTGGAAAATGGAGCAGATTGAATCGAGCTGTCAGATCTGCATTTACCGAATGCGACTTGGGGTGTTGTATTGAAAATGTAAGATTTGAATTAACATAACAATACATTTGATGGATTTCGTTCATTGGCAGTAAGTAATGGCAGTATATGTTGATAGTTGTCGTTCATAGAGAGTAGACGTGTTTCTACGTACCACTAAAAATTTATCGTGCCTGTGCTAACAAAAGTGAGTTTACACCTACTAATACAAATAAAATTGAACAATACAGTTTATCAGAATGGACAAAAAACTCGACATAATCATAAAAAGTATTGGTGAACTAAAAACCGATATAAGTGATATAAAAAGTGCCATGAATATCATCAAGCAAGAAAACGCAGATTTGAAAATGAGAGTGAGTACACTTGAGAAAAAACTCGAGTTTTTTGAAATGCAACAAAAGAAGAATGATATTATTTTCTACGGTGTATCCGAGGAAACGTTCCCAACAAATGACTCTACTCGTGAAAAAATCGTCGATATTTGCAACACAGTCTTGAATACCGCGATCAGTATTACTGACATACAGGAGGTTTACAGAATAGGTCCAAAACGACAGGAAAAAACCCGACCAGTTCTTGTAAAAATGAATCATAATAATAAGAAACATGAATTATTCAAACAAGCAAAATTTTTGAAGAATACCCCATTTGCTATAGCAGAAAACTTCCCTCAGAGTGTTATGGAAGATCGTAGACTCTTACTACCACATCTACTTACTGCTAGGCGAGGTGGAAAGAAGGCACATCTTAAGTACAACTACCTAATCATCGACAATGTCAAACACTCTCTCAATCAACTGGAAGCTGGTCAACGAGAAGACGAAGATGCTGAGTCAGATACAGACGCCTTACAGGATGATCTAATCACCCTAACTCAACCAACAACCGGATCATCAGTGGCAGATACAGTCAAAAATAGGAGAAATAAAACATAGCACTTAGAGGTCTCTCAACACAAGTCTTCATCATTCACCATCATGCATCTCAACATCCAATCAATCAGAAATAAAGTGGAAGAACTAAATATACTAGTGGAAGAAAATCGCCAAAACCATCAAGAAATTGATATAATTTGTCTAAGTGAACATTGGATGCAAGCCCACGAAATAGCTTATTTTCAGCCTGATGGCTATAATTATCTTTCATATTTCTCTCGTAGTTTGTATTTACATGGTGGCGTAATTGTTTTTGTAAGGGAAGGCCAACATTGGAAAGCACACGATACTCAAATAAAGCCGATGGAGAAAGACTTTGAATTTGCAGTAAGTTATAACAAAGAAAACAAAATATGCGTACTTTGTATGTATAGGAGTCCGGAGGGTAAATTTGAAATATTTTTGAGTATGTTTTTCGATCTGATGAATGAACTGTATAATGAATATAAAAAGTACGACTTTATCATATGCGGAGACTTTAATATAAACTTTGCTTTACCTACCAAAAATTTAAATAATTTCAAAGATATCCTTGATATGTTTGAGTTGTCGATAACTATATCAGATCCCACACGAATAACAAAATACTCCTCAACTACGGTCGATAATATTCTGATAAAATCAAATAGACAATTTTATGCATACGTGGCTGAACTTGGTATATCAGATCATTCAGCGCAATTTTTACAGATACAATATAACGAACGAACAAATTCGAATAATCTGAAAAAAATCACACGGTTGCAAAATGCCAAGAACAATGCAAAATTTACAGAGTTGCTAAGTGCTGTTTCGTGGAAACAGCTTTACGAAACTACAAATCTGTCTGATGCATTCGAAATCTTTTACGCGCAATTCAATTCCACTTTTCAAATAGCATTTCCTCTAACGAAATTAACTGTGACAGAAGAGCACAAGTTCAAAGGTTGGATCACAGTGGGCATAAAAAATTCCTGCAAGAATAAACGGTTCTTGATGAATTTGAAAAAATACACAAACAACCCATCCATTTTTGATTACATAACCTCATATCAGCGGATCTTGAAAAAAATCATTGAATTTGCTAAACAGAACTACTACAATAACACGATAAACTCTTCATTTAATAAAGGAAAAACCACTTGGGAATTGGTCAATCATTTCAACGGGAAGAAAAAATCTAATACGAGAAAGAACATGTCGGTTAAAGTAGGAAATACCATCGAGAATGATCCGCTGAAAGTTGCGGAGCAGTTCAAAGTTTTTTTCTCTAATATTGCACAATCCACCATACCAAATAGCAATAGTGAAAAATCAAGCGATGAATATATTGAAAATATGAATCTGAATTTCATCAACTCATTCTACTTCACACCTGTTACAGAACCAGAGGTAAAAGATTGTATCATGGCAGTAAAACCAAAGACGTCGACGGGCTTTGACGATATTCCAATTACTCTTATAAAAAAAAATGTTGATATCCTCAAATCTCCATTAACTTACTTATTCAACAATGTCCCTTACTACCGGGGAGTTTCCCAACATATTTAAAAAATCTATTGTTATACCACTCCATAAAAAAGGGGATGAAATGGATATCAATAACTATCGCGGTATTTCCTTATTACCAAGCTTTTCCAAATTATTAGAATGGATTGTAAATCGACAACTTAAATGCTACTTATCTCAAAATAATATATTAACAGAGTCTCAGTATGGTTTCCGAGAGAATACAAACACCACGGACGCAGCCTATGCCTTGCTGGAACACATAAACCAAGTACTAGAAACCCATCATTACCCGCTGGGGATATTTTGCGATCTTTCAAAGGCATTTGACTGCGTCTGTCATAGTATCCTGCTGAATAAATTACACTATTATGGTATTAGAGGTATCCCCAATAAATGGTTCGAAACTTATTTAAATCAAAGGTCACTGATAGTAAAAATTGAGCATGAAGATAGCAATGTAATAAAAAATGTATTTTCCACCTCTGCAGAAGTTCTTAATGGGGTACCACAAGGCTCAATTCTTGGGCCAACATTATTTTTACTATATGTGAACGATATAGTCAGTAACTTTCCGACAGTTTCCTTCAGCCTATTCGCCGATGATACCAGCATTATCGTTCATGATGAAAAAATCTCATCACTTATATCACTTTCACAAAAAACAATGGACGATATATCGGACTGGTTTTTGGCGAACAGAATGGCACTCAACCTTAATAAAACTCATAGCATATTGTTCAATCTGTATCGAGACATAGATAATCCAAGTATAACCATAAACAATAAAACTATAAATGCTACAGATTCAACGACATTTTTAGGGATCCTAATTGATAGCGACCTTAGCTGGTCCTCTCATATCAACCAACTGAACACAAAATTAAGTAAAGCTATAGTCGCCATTCGAACAATAAAACATAATATAAATTTAGAAACTGCCAAGTCAGTTTACTTTGCATATTTTCAGAGTCACCTACAATATGGAATCGAACTTTGGGGAACCGCGGTCTCGTCCAAAACTACCTTTACAATACAAAAACGAGCTATTCGTACTCTCCTAGGACTCCAGCACAGAGAATCTTGTAGAGACTACTTCAAAAGCTCTGGTATTTTCACATTGTTCAACTTGTACATATTTAGGATTTCTATATTGATACATAAAAATCGTAATAACCTTACTAAGTCATCAGATAGACACACATATTCGATGAGAAATCGATCTTTTGCTTTACCGGCCTATAGATACAATCGAACACGTAAGGGACCATTGTATACTGGCATAAAAATATACAATCATCTTCCTGAAAATTTGAAGATTTTCTCTGGTACAAATAAATTCCAAATTAACCTCAAAAAACTCTTACGCCAACATGTATTCTATGATCTCGAAGAATTCTTTGCTACCACTTTCAATTAAAGTAAAATGTGGATGAAAAATTATTTAAAGAAAATTAAAATAATATTGTGTACAATATAATTAACATGGATGTGTGCATATGTATATTTAGGTATGAACAGAACGATAATTTGTATTGTCCCCAGAAACAATATTAGTTGTGTTATTTATTAATACATCTATCAGCTGTTTCTCTAAGCCTCGCGGTAAGAGATTTACACCAACTTAATTACTATAATAATTGTATTAGTACTAAGGAATATATTGTAAAATCTCATCGAGAAATAAATCTAATCTAATCTAATCTATATGACATATATGGATAACAAACGGTCGTGTTCCGGTACTCCCGTATAAGTACTGCCCAGTGCCTAGTAGATATGGTCATTCCGATTTTACTGAAATTCACTAGATAGTTTTCGCGCTACCTCTCATGAAACCCTGTTAGAAGCTATAAAAATTTACTGACATTAAGTGGAAACAAACGTTCTTCAGAGGTAACTGACATTCGACTAGGTATGTTAAGGAAAAAAAAGTATTAAATTTTCTTAGGATGCTTTAATTGTTGATAAATTAAAGCAACCTAAATTAAGGTACAAATTCAACATGAACTTAAATATCAAAATAAAAATTCAAAACTCTTTTTCCTACTATATATATGTCAGTTACCGCCAATGGGTTTTGCACGGCAGTATTCTTTGATGAAGGTGTATAGCAAGAACTACACGCGAGCAAAGCTTTTCTACTACTATTTTATCTTTTTTTCTTCACTTTTTGTAGAAAGGTTCATCCCTTATTTCTTGGTGAAGATCCATAGCAAGAAACACGCGAGCGCGCACTTTTTTACTACTATTTCATTTTATTTTCCCCACATGTTTAGAAAGGTTCATTCCTTATTTCTTGGTGAAGATTCATAGCAAGAAATACGCGAGAGTGCGCTTTTCTACTACTATTTCATCTTTTTTCTCCAAACCATCTGGGCTGTCGTCAGACAATAGTTATTTTTTATTATGCTACGTCAAATCCTTCATTTTCAATAAAGAACTCAAAATAATATACAAAATTAACCAAAAATGCTTAAATAAGAGTGTGTAGGTTGGGCTGATACGAAAGAAAACACCAAGTGGTTGCTTTTTGTGGAAGAAATTCTATTTTGAAAATATCCATTATCCAACATTTGATGGACCACAAATAAAAAAATAAGTGAGAGCGAGGAGTTTTGACTTTAGATTTGTGTTCAGGGAACTCGAAATGATCCCAAAAAATGTTGTCAAAATCGGGGTTACTACCCTAAACTGCAATTGTACCGAGAGGGAAATAGCGATAGTGTTAATTCTTCCTTTCTCAGAGTAAAAATAATTTTAATTTATATGTTTATAGAATTATTATTAATTTCCATCAAATTTTTGTTTTAAAATTTCGTTTTCCTCAAAAAAATCGAATGGAATGCGATTAAGGGCACTGTTCACGTCTAGCAGCCCCATTTTCACCGGAAGCCCTTACATTATAAATATTTTTTTGAATTGAGCTAGGTCGTTTTATTTCCCGCATAGTAACAACTTCTGCTTCGCACAACCCCTGCATTTTTCATGAAAACCTATTCCATCTTATAGGATTAGTAATAATAAACTTTTATTCTACCACGAAAAAAAAATTTTCCGTCGCCACTGTTTCATTAAAGATATGCCGACACTAAATGGAATTTCAGTTTTTCTGCTGTCTCAACTGACTTCGTTTAAACTATTTCTAGTCTACTTCCTTCAAAACTTCTGTTCAACCCTTTTCTCTTATGCTTTCTATCAACATTCAGCAGTATGGTCTGCCATCATGTTTGCGTCCCACCTTCCTTGTTATCTGCTCTCCATAATCTTAATATCTTGGTGGAAGCGCTCACCTTGTTATTCACTTACGGCACCAAGATTATCAGGAAACGTAAACCGCAATACGATTGTAATCACGACAAACAATGACTAATGAAAGTAGATGAATATTTATGTCATCAGTATTCAGTACTAGTAGCATGCACTGTTAACGCTAGTAAAACGCGGTTTTACTAAGAAAACTGACAAAACTAATTTTCTCAGGAAATGACCCCGTGGATTTTTTTTTAATTTTGTTATCATGCATTCCATGTAATTCTCATCCGATGTTACCATTGCGCCAACCCGAAAAAATTAACAGTTTTGCTGCTAGGGGGCGTTGAAATCACCCCTTGCGCAGATTAGACTATTTATTTTTGAATCCGGTAACAATATTTTTACTTGTTTCATTGTTGCTGATGTTGCACAATATTGTGCTATTATCTAAAAAAAATTCTTACTCCCTCCTTCTTCCCCCCAACTCCTATTACGAAATGCAAAAAAATGTCTCGAGTGCCTTTAAATGTATCGTCGAATGTTTAAATATGCCTGAATAAGGGAAATAGCAGTTTTTTATGATTATCCCCCCTCCATACATAGGGCACAAAATGAAAAAAATTCGGTGGATTTTTCTGTATTTTCAATATGATGCGGTTCAAGTTATTTTGAAAAGGAATTAATTGGGTTACAAACCCCAAAAATTAATAGTTTTGATGCTAGAGGGCGTTGAAATCATACCTTGCTCAGAATAGACTGTTCATTATTATAGGCCGAAACAATATCTCTACTTATTTCAGTTTAGATTATGCTGAACAATTGTGTAATTTTTTTATAAAAAAAATATGAAACCTTCCCCTTTCCCCTAAACCCTATTTTAAAACACGAAAAAAATTAATTCAGGCACCAACTCAAACTCAAATTGTTGATGTCTAATTTTAATTTATTTTTAAGATTTTCGTCCAAGTAATTGGTATTCAAATAACATGAACTACGCCCTACTGAGGAGTCAGCGAAAACCACCAATATTTCTTGAAGGGGGGAATGGTGGAATTATTGAACAACTGTATTTAATTTGAGCTGATCAAAACATTTATTTTGATATAGCATTTACAAGTAGTCGAGAATTATTTTTTTCGTGTTTTAAAATAGGGGTTGGGGGTAAGGGGGAGGTTATGTATATATTTTTATAAAAAATTACACAATTGTTCAGCATAATCCAAACTAAAATACGTAGAGATATTATTTCCGCCTATAATAATGAATAGTTCAGAGCAAGGTATGATTTCAACGCCCCCTAGCATCAAAACCATTGTTTTTTGGGGTTTGTCACCCAAATAATTTCCATTCAAAATAACTTGAACATATTAAAAATTCAGAAAAATCCACCGAATTATTTTCTTTTTGTGTCCTTCGGGGGGAGGGGGGATAATAATAAAAAAACTGCTATTTCCCTTATTCAGGCATATTTAAACATTCGACGATACATTCAAACGCACTCGAGAAATATTTTTTGCGCTTCGTAATAGGAGTTGGGGGAAAGAAGGGGAGGAGAACGAATTTTTTTTAGAAAACTGCACAATATTGTGCAACATTAGCAACAATGAAACAAGTGAAAATATTGTTACCAGATTCAAAAAAGAATAGTCAAATTTGCGCAAGGGATGATTTCAACGCCACGCCCCCTAGCAGCAAAACTGTTGATTTTTCAGGGTTGGCGCAATGGTAACATTGGTTGAGAATTACATAGACGAAAAATTCAAAAAAATCCACTGGGACCCAAATTCCATAAAGTGTTTGCGGGGTCCTTTACGTGATGGATTTTTTCATAATTTTTTTCTTAGCTCATACCTATGAAAGCGTCTAGGGGTCAAACAAATAAAATAAAATTGTTTTTCTGAAAAAATGTAATATATTGAATTTTTTTTCAATATATTGGATTTGTTTTCAATATATTGGATTCATTTTCAATACATTGGATTTTTTCAATTACAAGTTATTCCAAAAGTACGAGAATAGATGTCATTTATAATTATTTTCGACAATGTGAAAAGAAACCGTTTGGTGATAAAATTGATAAGCAATCTTGTCATAATTTGCCATAATTTGGAAATATTACAATACAGAATTTTTTAATGAGACAGGGCAAAAACTTTTTAAGTGGAATAGGTACACCATGTACAAAGTATTCACATGAGTAATTGATCCATTGCAAGGTTGCGACGATATAATAGTCCAAGAAACGAGAAAGCGGCCCAATGATAAATGTGCAAAAATTAATATCCGAAAAACAAAAATATGAGCGTATAGGAAATCAAAATTCAGGATGAGTTTTTATTTCATGCGCCTCCATCCTGATTACCGAACATAACCTAAAAAATTGGCAAAGTTGCGAAAAGTGGTTTTTGTTGATAACTAAAGAACTACAGCTCCGATCGAAAAAAGTCAGATTAGGAAATTGTAGATATTAAAAAGATCTATCAATTGAATTACCCATAATTTTTTGATATCATCTATACTTTTCGAGTTATATCCGAAAAACCGTGAAAAATCAGGTTTTCTATAACTCGTTAATTGGAAGGTATTGAAAATTGGTACTTACAGTTTTGTGTAGCCTATGGCAAGCCAAAAAAACCTTTTTTTGAAAAATTGATAAATATTGATTATTTTTCAAAATATATGAAGTTTTCTCAAAAATGATGCTCCCTCAATATGGCTACTCTTGCTCGGGGAATGATGCTACAGTAACGATTCAGTACTTATTTTTTTCTGTAAGAGTTGTACTTTCATATTATCGAATATATTGATTTTTTTATTTTAAGTGTCAAAAAAAAAATTACTTAAAAAAATCACAAATTTTTTTACATGTTTTTACTAAATAAATTTCTTAATTTTGTTTTTATAGAAATGACTTTTATAAAAATAGATACCTAGCATGATTTCACGCATTAAAAAAAATAATTCCTACGATCACTAGGAGCAGAGATAATTTTTTTATTTAAAAAAAATCTGGAAGACGCAATAATCATCGTAGAGCAGTCAACTTCATGAATATTGAGGATGAATGCCTATATTTTCAATAAAAAAAATACTAGGATATGTTTGGTTCATTTGCAGTATTATTAATTGATAAACAAACTTAGGCGTGCAGGCGCAGAGCGATGCAATTCTGCGGGTGGCGCAGTGGGGATACAAATTCTGTTGACATTAAAGACACTTTCGTCCCTACGGTGTTATTGAAAAGTCATTATTGAATCAATTTCAAGTACTAGTGTACATTGGAAAAGAAATCGTACGTGAACAACTAGCTACAAGTTTTTTTATTGCCTCTGGTGAGTACTCATTTTATTAAACATAACGGTTTTTAATTCAAATTCAATTTATTTATTTTTAGATATTTACATACAATGGCAGAGTCTAATGAAGAAGTATGTATTCCATGTGATATTTTATGTGATTCAAGTGGATCTGAAAATTTTGATACGCATATCATCGAAATAGATGAAGAATTGCCCAACTTCAGGATAGTCTGCTAACACACAATATGGAAGAAGGAGATGAAGAAAAAGAAGAAGAGCCAAATGATTCAGGGAACAATCCTCCAATTAAAAAAGGAAAATTAGTGAATCTGTATCAATATAATATATGAATATCTTTTCTGTAATTATTTCATGAATGTTTTGTATATAATAGAGTTATTTTATCATTTTGTGAACATGGTATTCGTGTTTTTCTCGATGACCTACCTCAAACTAAGTACAAAGGGACTTTTGTACGTTGAAGCCGAGATACTCAATATTTTTCAAGCGCAAACCACTTTGAACGCACGAAATGAGTTTTCAGCGGTATCCCCACTCCTCCACCCGCTACAGTTATCGCGCTCCACGCCTGCACGCCTCACTTTATTCATCAATTAATAATACTGCAAATGAACTAGACATATCCTAGTATTTATTTATTTAAAATATAGGTATTCAACCTTAATATCCATGAAAGTGACTGCTATACGATGATTATTGCGTCTTCCAGATTCTTTCGAAATAAAAAAATTATCTCGGCTCCTAGTGATCGTAGGAACTAATTTTTTTTTGAATGCGTGATATCATGCTAGGAATCCATTTCCATAAAAGTAATTTATGTAAAAACAAAATTAAGCAATGTAATTAGAAAAAACATGTAAAAAAATTTGTGATTTTTTTAAAGTTATTTTTCGACCCTTAAAATTAAACAAATCAATATACTTAATCGATAATATGAAAGAACAACTCTTACAGAAAAAAATGAGTCATGAATCGTTACTGTAGCATCATTCCCCGAGCAAGAGTACCCATATTGAGAGAGCATCTTTTTTGAGTAAACTTCATATACTTATTTTGAAACATAATCAATATTTATCAATTTTCCAAAAAAGAACTATTTTGGCTTGTCATAGGCTACACATAACGATAAGTGACAAGTTTGAATAACTTACAGTTAACGAGTTATAGAAAACCCGATTTTTCACGACTTTTCCGATATAACTCGAAAAGTATCAATGATATCGAAAAATTATACATAATTCAATTGATAGATATTTTTATTACCTACAATTTCCTAATTTGACTTTTTTCGATTGGAGCTGTAGTTTTTTAGTTATCAACAAAAAACCGCTTTTCGCAACTTTGCCAATATTTTAGGTTATGTTCGGTAATCACGATCGAGTCGCATGAAATAGAAACTCATGTTGAATTTCAATTTCCTACACGCTGATATTTTTTTTGTCGGATATTAATTTATGCACGCTCTTTTCCCTATTGCTTGGAAATGATTTCATTTATGATTTAAGTACAAGTAAAAACTAAGTTGATTTTATTGAAAATATGAACAGGATGTTCATAAAGTCAGTTGTGGAATCATCTGCAACTGAAAGTTGGAATTTAGTCGCTATTTGCCATCGTATAAGATAACCTCTCTTGGAAGGGATTCATGTTGTAAAGAGAAACATTCTCAATTGAAAATTGAACCAATACGTGACTCCTCTGGAAATGGAAAAAACCTACGATAATATTGAAGTAACATACAAACAAACAACAACAACAACAACAACAAACAAACAAACAAACAAACAAACATTTTTGTAATATCTTACAGAAAACAACTACTTCCCCGGTTAAAGCTACGCTGGACATTGAACTACATCTGATAGATATTGACAAAGACCCTATATAACTTTAGAGGAAAAATCTGAAAGTGAAAATTTGCATTTTCATTCAGATTGTTGGTTATTTATTAAATGTCCAGTTTCCATTGAAATAGTCCAACAATTCCTTCTTACAGTGTGAAATTGCTTCTGAAGAGTATGTTTTCCAATTTTTCCGACCTCCCTGATGATCTTAGAAGAGTGAAATAGATTTTTGTCGTCAAAAATGTATTGGAGGCCTAGCGAAAGAGATACAATTCATGCAACAATGAAATGAGCGATTTTCTGTGAGTGATACTTCTGAACAACATTCTCCCTTATCTCATTTATAGATAAGAATCTCCAATGGAAACTGGATATTTGATAAATAATCAACTATCTGAATGAAAATGCAAATTTTCACTTTCAGATTTTTTCTCTCAAGTTATATATGGCCTTTCTCAATATATATATATCAGATGTAAAGCCACGCTGGAAGTAGTTGTTCTCTGTTAGATACTACAAAAAAGTAACTTCAATTTTATCGTAGGTTTTTTCCAGAGGAGTCATGTATTGGTTCAATTTTCAATTGAGAATGTTTCTCTTTATAACATAAAAACTAAGTGTTTATACATTATGTAAGTGTAAAAATATTCAATTAACACCGATCTAGATTCGTTAGAAAAAATATCAACCGATCATGTTTCGAAAATTAATCCAAAAAATTATGTGGCCAGTAGCAGTTCCAGGAGGGGGGTAAAGGGAGTAATCCCCCCCCCCCAAGACTCACCCGACATATTCATAGTTCAAGAGCCGAATCATCAGCTTTTACCCAAGAGACATACTATAACTCTGAACTGCGTTTCCAGTTTTCAGAATTCAGATACATTGTCGATCTCAACCCTCTTCTTGAACTCGAATATTTGCCGACCCAACCAAACAGATCGACCGTGGCTACGATCCGATCTGTTTCTGTTCCATTTCGTCCGTAAGTGAGCGCAAGTATATCGTGTTCACAAATAATAATTTCTAATATATTGATTTTTCAGACATCAATGACTAAAAAGAAGAGTCAATGCCACATTAGGTTAATTTTTGTTCAAGTGGTCTAAAACTATTGCAGAACAGTTTACGAATCAGTTAAAAAAATTGTTAAAGTTGTTATATTCGTCAACTGATTGCACCCTTATGCGCAACCCTCAGAAGCCTTCGAGAGACTTATGTGAGCTGGGAAGACGCATCCCTTACCTTTCAACGTGTGATGCCATGCATGAGACCGATGACAATGAGAGGATTTGAGCTCTCGACCAACGCTTGAGAGGCGAACGCTCTACCAGAACGACCACCACGGGCCAGTTGTAAAGTAACACCTACCAAAGCTGAATTAGAAATAGTGACCTGTTCGAGTTCAATCGAAGACTTCTCGAAGACTTCTGATGGCTACGCGTAGAGGTGCAAACAGTTGACGGAAATAACCAAATGAAGAAAATAAAGATCAGCTGGATATTGGAGTTACAGCATTCCAGCCATCAACATCAAGTGATGATGTGCACGGAATGCAGTGAAGAATGAAATACAACTTGTTGAAAAGAAGATATTTCAGGAATCCATTGGAGATCAGCTGGATATTGACTGCAGAATACAGTAGTTCTCACATCATACATCATACATAGGAAGAATAAAAAATTTGGAGAAATTGATAATTGTCCGGAGATGAGTATAGATAGCCTTGTGTTTCCTACTTCATACTCGAAATTAGTTGGGTTGTGGAAAGTGTACGGGTTACAAGCCGAAATAGTTTTAGACTCTATTGGTGTCATGATTTGTCAATACCGTAGGAATGTTTCATTGACAATAATTATTGATGGTTCTCGTTAAACGTCGAGGAGCAAAAAATGATGGCTTTTCGCTTGCCGTTCTTCTTGAGGCGGAGGCTGAGCAATAGTTGATTTTCCTTAATCTCTCATATGTTCCTTGCATCTGTCTGGATATAGGAACCTACACGTACAAAAACATGAGTGATTTTATTGAATGAAATTTATTTATATAATCATTAACTATCAATCTCTCTACACAAAAAATGTAGGAAAGAGTGAGGTGTTATGTCCATTTCAAACAATTCAACTGGTGGATGTTTTCGGAAAGTTCAAAAAGTTTATATTGTAAATTTTGTTTTGTATTCATAAAGTTTGGTGGTTTACATCAACAAACTAAACCACAAAAATCAGTTTTCAGTTCCCTGTTCACCTTTTCTGAATAATTTGGTAAAGACGGCGACTTAATTACAAATGAAGACAATTGCGGAATCTTTCATGAGGAGTTATGAATCTGCAGAATGTTTGTTTTATTTATCATGGATATGATAACTGACATTTTTTTCAATTATTTCTATGGTGAATAGGCATTAATGACTGGGAATATATCATAATCTCATTTTTGTGACATACCAAACTTGATTGTTTTGATTATTTCATAGGTCTATTGGAAATAAATTCTTCTTTTAATTTTCTTTTATGAGAATTTTTATATTCAATACCCCCCCCCCCCTAACGAGTACCTGGATCCACCACTGTCCGTGGCTATGATATTTGGTAGAGAAAATATCGTAGCCTCTCCGAACAATCGACTCACTTTGAAGATAGGTGGCTCGGATATACCTATTAAATCGTCACATAAAAATTTGAGCTTGACAACAGATACATCTATACGTTTCAAAGAACATTTCAGGAATAAACCGAGAAATGCATATTCTTCACTCAAACTGATTTACACGCAATTTATTTCAGTAAAGGTCAAAAAATTGCATGTGCACCTTGGCACTCTCACACTTCAACCATTACGATGCAGTGTACGGTGCTTGTCTGAATGGAGCTGATGTTCGTCGAATACAGAAAGTGCAAAATTCGTGTGTTTGTCGTATTTATGGCACACGTGAATTCAGTCGAATATCTATTTCAGAGAGGCTCAAACAGTCAAGATGGGTCAATATGTATGATAGGCGACGTCACCATATGGCGAGTAAGTTCCACATTTTCAAATTGAAAACACCACCTTGCACCTCATCTTCATAAAAAATTAAAATTCGGGACAGTCGTCCATAATCTAAACATTCTCCTTCGAATATTTCTTAAAAATTATAAAGAAATATATAGACGTTCTTTCTACGACAATGTCGCAATTTGTATCAATAATATTTTCAAACTATACAGGACGTCCCTCCGGAAACTGCGTCGATTTGCAGAAAACTGTAAATGGGCCGAATTTGGATATTTGGCAGTTTACTATTGTTGATAAGGGCTATGCGGCTAAAATGTTTTCAAGAGGCACTTCCGGTTGTACCGGAAGTAGACCCCAACTTCGGTTTTCTAAATGGGACACCCTGTATATTATCAAAGTTTTAGATTTCACGCATAATTCTGAACATGTTTCATTTATAATGTCTTATAACCAAGCTTAACCGTTTTCGAAAAATTTCAAATTCCAAGTTGAAAATTGCGTTTGCAGACCGATTTTTTTTTAAATTTCTGGACATGATCATTTATTTTTTATTGTGTATCGATTTATTTGTAGGAGAGGTCCGAATTCAGCAGAATTTTGATATCAATTCGATTAGAGTTATACAGGATGTTCGCCAGAAAAAGATATAGAAGCGGTTGAAATAAATTATTGTAAGTCCATTTTTACAAATTCCCTCCAAATTCATATTCTCATTTGATTCGACATCGAAAATGGCATCGAAAATGAAGCTAACTTTGAATATGGTTATCTATGCCTACACTCAACAGTTTTCGAAATATTGGCGAATTAACATATCTCAGTTCCAGAAAATCACGTACCCTTGAGTTTACTTATTCTTAGTTGGCCATGGCGCCCGCGGTTGCGTTGGAAACATTCAACTGCCATGGAAATGTCATTGTTATTAATCATACCGGCTCGTTTGAATTATTCGAATAATGATTACTTGAATCTATTCATTATTTATGGCGAATGTAATAGGGTTATCTCAAGAACATTGATATATTTGCTATTCGGTTAAGGAATAATTTTTTTCAAGCGCATCTATATCATTTTCTGACGAACGCCCTGTATAACTCATATCGAATTGATATCAAAATTCTACTGAATTGGACCCTCTCCTACGAATAAATCGATACACAAACAAAAATAAATAATCATGTCCAGAAATAAAAAAAAAATCATTTTTCGGTCTGCAAACGCAATTTTCAACTCAGAATTTGAAATATTTCGAAAACGGCTAGGTATAGGACATTATACATAAAACATGTTCAGAATTATGCGTGAAATCTAAAACTTTGATAATATACAGGGTGTCCTATTTAAAAAAAAACGAGTTGGGGTCTACTTCCGGTATAACCGGAATTCGGCCCACCTATAGTTTCCTACATATTGATCGATGCAGTTCCCGGATGGACCCCCAGTATAGATCGTACACTTCTAGAATTAGGTCGAACAGCATTCCGTTTCAAATTCAAACAATATTTTTTAATCGATGTCCTGTGAACTCATGACTAAATTATAAATATTTCTCTCTTTCGCTTTCCTCTTTTTCTTTCTTCTTCTGTTTCGTTCCATTTTGTATCTCTTATCAATACAAACGTTGACATCAAATGGGTCATTACGCTGTTAAATAATTTTCCTCTATTTCTTTTGGCCGTGATAGAAGAATATAAACTGTATTATACTCATGTTCCGATATTGTATGTGCTGGTTAATTTTTGTGTTAATTATCGTTATTAAAATGTTCACATTTCACTGTATTACATAGTGGGTAATGAAAATATTATTATTATTATAAATAAAATCTACCCTTGCACTGTTGAATCAAGTAGAGTAATTAAAATATTCCAAAATATTGAAAAGAAATCCAATATATTGAAAATAAATCCAATTCTTTTTCAATATTGGATTTATTTTCAATAAATTGGATTTTTTTAACAACTTGAGTTATTTCAACAGTGCAGTTCTTGATTTCTTTTATACTTCTGTATTGAGAAAAAAATCTTTTCCGCCTACTTCGTATCAACATGTCATTTTGTTCTTCAATGTAAATGAAATCGTTCATTAATAGGGGTCATCGATGAACGATTTGTTATTAATGCATGATTTCGTTCATCAATGACCCCTATGTCGGGGCGTGGCGCAGTAGTTAGAACGTCCGACTTAGGGTCAAAAGGTCCGGAGTTCGAGCCCCAGTTGCGGCTGGGATATTTAATTTAATTTGACCGATTAAATTATTCGAATCTCATGGCTGGACTGGGGTGAGTCCTGCACGATTCACTGTTGCATTCCAATTAAAGTGCTACTCCTAAGGTGGCGCATGGAATTAGTAACAAGGCCTATCCAGAACACATGGCTAATGACCAAAGAAAAAAATCAATGACTCTGAAGTTGAGAGTGCAGGAGCGTAGCGATAAAGGACAAATTTATTGCACTTGAGTCAATGTCACGTGACTTGAGGTCGAATAAAACCATGGATGAGAAAGCAATCAATCTCATCATTACAAGGGTATCGGAAGCTGTTACAATAAAACTCACAAAAAGTATCGATGATAAATTCAAAGAACTGGAGAATAGATTTGCTAACTTAGAAACTACGGCTCAGCAGAACAAAAATCACATTAATAATATCGATCATCGCCTGGATGCTTTAGAGCAGTATTCTAAAAGAAATAATCTGTTATTGTCTGGCATCGCTCAAAACGAAGATTCATTCGACGGGATCACCAAATTTATAATTGATAAATTGAAAATCAATCAATTTGAATCAGAGTATATAGAAAATTGCTATAGAATCGCGCAAGACTTGGTTCTGGTGAAGTTTAAGTCTTACGAAACGAAACAAAGGGTTTTTGCTGCCAAAAAAACTACTGAAAGGCGCAGGTGTTGTAATCAAAGAGAACCTTACAGTTTTTCGTCGCAGAGCGTTGAGAGCAGCTGTAAAAAAGTATGGTAATAAAAATGTATGGACATGGACACTTGATGGAAAAATTAGGTGGAAATGTAATGATAGTGTTGTTAAACCTACCAACACCGACTTGATAGAAATTATCAGTAGCATGGGAGATTGATGTTTTTGCCCACATGATTTTCATTAATTAGGAAGGGTTTTTCTTGTTATCTACTTATATGTTGGGTCATAATCGATATAAGTGAAGATTGTTTATTTTCCTGTTCCAAATAGAGCAATGACTTTTTTTATTTGACATTCACTTTATACTTTTCGGTACACAAAATGTAATTTTTTCCCGTATTATATCACAACTATACATTAGTATGTCGATGTTGATTTTATATAAGAAATTGGTGTATTATGGGCAAATTTAAATGAATATTAATTGTTGCAATTGCATTTGTTATCGGAATACTATGCAATTATTTATTATTTATGGTGCGATCTGAATGTATCACTTTTTATTTTCTCCTTTTCTATCATCTCTCTAGGAGAGCAGTAAGTAGGTATATTTTTTTTGTACTCTATTTCAAGACAAGGTGTTAGATGTTTACATGGTCTTATACACGTTTTAAGAGTTGATGGTATATTTTATTTATTATTTCCTCATTTCTTCCAATATGTCATGATTTTTTTGGATCACTTTTTTGTTTTTGTTCAGTTTCATTCATTCTCAGGGGCGACACGAAAAAACATAGCGACTTTATAAAATGAATATTGCACACGCAATATTCTTATCCATGTTATGATGAATAGTTATAATATTATCCTGTCATGATGTCGTTTGGCTGTGCCATTTCTTTAATTTAATTGCTTGCCTCTAGGAGGTTAGGTGTAAGAGTAGCCCTAGGCTAAATCTCGCCTCCTTCTGGTCGAATAAAATCTATAACTGATTCCTGTAAATGTTATATGTTATCAAAAATAAAGACCATATTATTATTATTATTATTAATGAACGATTTGTCATTAATTGTTGATTTCTCTATGAATGCATGATTGTTAAATATAGGCAACCAAACATAAACGAATTCAGATGTTATGGACACTAAAATGGATATTGACGCTAAATTTATGTTGCGGAAACTGCTAAGGTAGCATCGTTAACTGTTGCCAGAAAAAAATTAGAATTCCTTTATTTCAACAAGAGTGAGGTAGACGGAACAATTTTGTAATCAACTCTTATATTAATATGCGATTAATGATCTCGAACATTAACGCGCTCGCTTCGCTAACGCGTTTAAATATCTAGATCATTATTCACCTTCATTAATACACTAGTTGATTAAATAACTGTTTCGTGCCAAAATTGATTGCAATCTTTTAAGCCATGATTTGAAATTGAAAATATTGTAATGCAAACTTTTCAACGGGAATACCCCATATATAGGATTAATCAACAGTATTACCCTGATGTAACAGATAGTTTCAACAAAGAATACCCTTCTCTCCACACATTCCTACAAAGTGAGAAATATGAGGAAATATTTATCAGAAAACAACTACTATCCCTTACGGACATTGAATTATATCTGACATCCATTTGTGCAACGTTCCTCAAGGAGATTATGATTGCAAGTGTAATTGTAATAAAACATTTGGTGGAAATTTATTTTCCATCAGATAATTTCAAAAAAAAAAATGGGGATAATCATCCCCATAATTGGTGATAGAGTTAGGAGAAGAACTCTCCTACACCATAAAAGCATTTCTCATGTGGAACATTTCTGAACCTAAATTTGAACACAGAAATATTGTTACTTTTTTGATCATATCAGGTGAATGATTAAACATTATCAGTCCAAGACAGTTTGGAGAGGCGGACGATATTTTGAATCTGGCGTAAGTGATATGGAACAAATTTATGTTTCTTGTATTGACTCATGGATTCAAGCGGCCATTTGTCTACCGCAGGCATGTGTCATGAGAAGCAGCAGCATGCTGGAGGGTATACTAGTTCACAACATTCAGGGAATGCACTCATCCATCATTTCTAAAACTATCAACCTTCACACGTCTTACACTGTGGTCTTTCCTGAAAGAGAAGACAGGGTCCGGAATGAAACCGACCAATGTAGGGCAAATGAACGTTGGTTCACCGACGGTTCCAAAACTCAGGAAGGCGTCGGAGCCGGAATATATGGGATGAACCCAGTAGTGAAACACTCTTTCAGAATGGGTAAACAGAGCTATATGCCATTGAAATGTGGGCACGGGAGCTGGAAAAGTGACACCACACACAAAAAACAATAAAAATATTTTCACATAGTCAATCAGCACTGAAAGTGCTTGAATCCAATTGCTTTAAATCCAGAGCAGTGTGGAACTGCAGAGACACCTCAAACCGACTAGCAGAACGCAACAACGTTACCCTAGTCTGGATACCAGGTCACACAGGCCTGAAAGGAAAGGAAATAGCGAACGCCCTAGCATAAGGGAGGGGCCGAAACAACATTCACTGGACCAGAACCGGTAATCAGTTCAGCATATGGCACTGCCAAGAATGTCATAACAGCTTGAGCAGACAATAAAAGACTCTAGTATTGGCGTAGTCTACCGGGCCTAGCCCATTCCAAAGCATTTATTGCTTGTACATCAAGCAAAAAACAGGACTCTGACAAACTGCTAGAACTTAGTAGAGAACATCTCAGAGTTATACTAGGTTTGCTTACTGGCCACTGCAAACTCAAATATCACATGCATAAAATCGGACTTGCATGAGATGCAGAGTGCTGGCTTTGCACGGCTAAACACATTCTGTGTACATGCCCTGCAGCGACCAGAACCAGATTTTCAATATTTGGCAATACGACAGTAAGGCCAGAAAACCTGGTAAATTGTCTTTTCAATACATTCCCCAATTTCGTTAAGATATTGGATATACTGGGAGAAATATAACCAGAGGGTGAGCCACAATAGGCCATTGGCCGCAGTGGAGGGCCTGATATGGTCCCACTCACATTCAAACCTAAAACCTAAACCTTATACATCGAACAATACGTTTCTGTGCAATGTATACGTTTTTGGTCATTGTAGAGTCGCCCCAGAGACATACACCATACCTCTGTCTTGAGTCCACATGAGCATGATACAAATTTGGAAATTGATTAATTTCCAACACAAAACGTAAATTTGCAAACAGGTACGTTAAATAATTCAATTTCGAAAGTAGTTGTTCACAATGAGCATTCCAGTCCAAAAACTCGTCGAAATGAATGCCCAAAAATTTCATCTGGTCGAGACTGCTCTGTTAAATATGATTATCAAAATCTAACTTTAGTGAAGAAAATTTGTTTTGGCGATGGTGAAATTGAAGAATTTGCGCCTTATCGATAATGAAGAATTGTTAAAATTGGTAGTTGTTAAAATTGTTTTTTCCGTTAACCAGATGTCGTCCCCTTACGAACGGCAGCCCTCAGAAGTCGAAAATTGTGCGAGCCAAGGACTAACTAGCTCTTACCTTTTTACGTGCGATTCCTAGCACATTCTCGGGCCATCAGCAAAATTTCTGCAGTCGCCATGGTTTGAACCATCGCCGACTGGCAGCCAAAGTGATTGAAACAATGTCGCTTAACCACTCGGCTACCTGACCGCATAGACCATTGTTATTGAAATAATTGGGTGCAAGTGCAATATTGAATTGCTACATTTTTTAACCATGGTAACTTGATCAGGAGCAGATGAAATCGAAGAAAAGTCATCTGAATACGCAGTAAAGTGAGTTTCCTTGAGAGCAGTTTCAATTTGATTAACATAATACCACAGCTATATAGCACTGTGAGCTGTGATAATACTATAGTAGTAGTAGAATTTTTCGCTTTCCTACCCACTTGAGATCCATTAAAATGGGATGATCGTTAAATAGACTGGTGCTTATAATTTTTGAGAAAAAAAAAGCAACAGGCAATGACAAGATGTTGTTGAGGTTCCAACTTTGAGAAAAAAAATTTTACACGAAACCTCACAAAATGTTGAAATGGGGATGCATTTTATGGGTTGAAAACGTTTTTTTTGCGATTTGCGATGGAACGTGACCTCTTAGCGGAAAATGTTCAATGGCAAAGTTGTAAGTGATAAAAAAAACAAAAACTTCTATATTCATCACTTTTCGACATAATCTCAAATTAAGCGTCAAAATTGCCGATTTTTCAGTATTTAATTTATTTCTCGCGTATAAATGATTCAATTCACATAAAAATTTGTAATCATATGACGTTTTTTGTGTCGAATGGGCATGATTTTTTCGCAATTCAGAAACTACTAGTTTTCGAGATATTTACATTTTTCGAAAAAAATATCATTATTTTCCACGACCAACTGTTCTAGTGTTTTTTTGTATTTCGAAGGTCTTAAAGTGATCGTTTTGATTGTTGAAATGTCTACTTCCAAATGGTTTATGTGACTTGGTGTTTATTGATCGTTAAACTGCTTAAAATTGAGAAAAACCGACAACAAGTCTCTCTGAATCATAATTTTCTCAATATTTTCAATGTTTTTCAATAGTTGTAAAAAAGAATGATATTATTGAATAAATTTTGTGGTGAAATAATGTATTCCCATCTTTTATCATGAACAATTTAATATAAACTACTTTTTGTTATAGAAATAACGAAGAAAGTCGAAAATCATTGAAAATATTGAGAAAACCATGATTCAGAGAAACTTTTTTCCCAATTTATAGCGGTTTAATGATCAATAAACCACCTAGTTACATAGACCATTTTAAAGTAGACATTTCTATATTTAAAATACAATTAAAATAAAACATCAAAGATATATAAAGACAATTGTTCGTGGAAGATAAGGGTATTTTTTTGAAAAATGTAAATAACCCGAAAACTTGTAGCCTTCTGATTTGCGAAAAAATACTAAAAAATCGTTTTTTTGCCATTATGAAGGTTAATTTGAGGTTACGTCAAAAAGTTTTGGAAAAAGAAGTTTTTGATATTTTTATTATCTACAACTTTTTTATCGAACATATTTTGCTAAGAGGTCATGTTTCGCAGCAAAACGCAAAAAACGTTTTCAACCCCTAAACTGCATCCCCATTTCACCATTTTGAGTGTGTTTGTGTTTAAATATTTTTTTTCCTGAAAGTTGGAACCTCAACAACAGTTTCCACTATTGAAAATCTTTGAAGATGTTGAGAAAATCATGATTCAGAGAGACTTGTCGGTTTTTCTTAATTCTAAGCGATCGTTAAACCACCAAGTTACATACACCTTCGAAACACAAAAAAAAAACACCAGAATAATAGTTCGTGGAATATAAGGGTCTTTTTTTCAAAAAATGTACATAAATCGAAAACTCGTAGTATTCTAAATTAGGAAAAAATCATGCTCATTCGACACCAAAAGAGACATGTTCACAAATTTTCATTTGAATTGAATTATTTATAATCAAGAAAAAAATTAAATACTGAAAAATCAGATTTTTGCCATTTTGACGGTTAATTTGAGGTTATGTCGAAAAGTGTTGGGAACAAAGGTTTCGAATTTTTCATTATCTACAACTTTTTCAATGAACATTTTCTGCTAAGAGGTCACGTTTCGCTGCAAATCGCAAAAAACCGTTATCAATCCCTAAACTGCATCTACATTTTACCATTTTGAGTGTTTTCGTGTTTAAATATTTTTTTTTCCTCAAAGTTTGTACGTCAACAACATTCTCCACCTGGTTCTTGTCTGTTACTTGTTTTCCTATTTTAAGTGTTTGAAATTCGTTTTGGCACCAGTCTAAAATGTAAATGAAAAAGATAAGATTTTTCAAACGTAAGAAAGTTTAGTTCATCTCACATGTATCTTTGAAACACGTGTTCCATTTCAATATAGAATCCGAACCGGAAATGTCACAAAAGAGTTTACACGCCCAGCTCGAAACAAAAACTCGCACAATAGAGTTGAAGGGGCGGATTCAGATGGACCCAAATAATACGGTGCAACTACAGAATGCAGAAGGATCATTCAGGTTTCATGTGGTATTTTTTAAGAATACGTGATCACTTTTCTATTGAAAGAGTTCACAGTAATAAATGTGTTGATGAATATTGAATCAGTTCAACGAACTAATATATATGAGAAGTGATCGCACTAAATTCGTATGTGAACAAAGAGAATTGTTTGCTAATTGAGCAAAATCGCCTTGTCGAATTTTTTAAACAAGCAATGGTGGAAAAAATTACAACTTTTTGTTTTTTTTAGAAATATCTCAAATATTATTAAAGGAATCATTTCATAGTCATCGGAAGTTTTGTAGAGATTCATGAAACCCACAAAATGAATCTTTATACTACCGGATCGGTGCATTTTCCACTGTGAAAATATGGGAAAACCTCGAAAAAGAGTCCATTTTTCAAAAATGTATAATTTTTATAAATCTGAAGCAGGAAAAGCGATATTGCGGAAATTGATAGATAAATGATATGTATGGTTCAACTGTGAGTAAGATATTTTTTGTCCGATGTGTAGTTTTTGCACAATCGCGTTATAAACAATTTAAGGGCACATTTTGCAAGATTTGAGGGATATCGTCGAATTCAAATTCTGTCAACGGCATCTGGAAGTAGATATCAAAATCTACAATTTGCATATTTTGGATTTTCATATGAGAGGTGAGAAATGTTTTGAAAATGTGGCGTATCAAAAGTTAACTCGAGTTGAGTTCGGGCGACTTTGTGTGCACTTTGAAGCATTTAGAGTAACTTCCAGTGACATTTTCAACACATTTTCCACCTCTCAGGTGAAAATCCAAAATATATAATAATAATAATAATTAATGAAGTAGTTTTACGTCCGTAGTTGAATTAAATTCGAAAATAAGTTTATGGCATATCAGACGGGAAAATGAAAATCAGAACTGAATTAAAAAAATGTGGATCAACCGGGATTCGAATCAAAAAGCAAATCTAAAATATGTGGTAACAACAAACACATATCTACTTCTAGCATATGTTCTGCTTCCGAGGACTCCGTAACTGCCATGGGTTGTGAGGACTCTTCAAATTTGCGCCTTTTTCTGTGTGTGTTATGGGATGACTTCATTTGTATGCCGATGCGAGGACCTCATCTGCATTATGTTGTGTGTAGATGCGAGGACACCATCTGCATTTGTGTGTAGATGCGAGGACATCAGCTGCATTATTTTGTGTGTAGATGCAAGGACATCATCTGCATTTGTGTGTAGATGCGAGGACATCATCTGCATTTGTGTGTAGATGTGAGGACCTCATTTGCATTATGTTGTGTGTAGATGCGAGGACATCATCTGCATTATGCTGTGTGTAGAAGCGAGGACATCATCTGTATTTGTGTGTATATGATCAATGTTCAATTTAGTTAAGTTACCTCGTATAATTTCGATAATACCTGATTATACATAGAGTAGCTCCACCAATCGAAAATTTTAAAATAATTTCATTTTCATAGTAACCACATCGACATCAATATACAACAAACAGAACTGTCAAATTGTGACGTTTATCAAAAATTGTTCAAAAATGAGTCGATTAGGAGATTTATCATCAAATGCAATAGACGAAAGTATACAAAATACTGAGCCAAGATAAGAGAAAGGTTAGTGCATCAGCATTTAAAGATAACGAGTACATATCAATAATAGAAGCGTGGGATGAAAATAGACCGGAAGGATCACAAATAAAATTTTTCTTAATTCCTTCTGTAGAACTTGCGTGGAGAGGAAATGAAGGAGCGTCATGCTTGACTCATTATTTTCAAAAAGAAACTGGAAATGATGATACTCCAACTGGTAGAATACAATATAATCCTATTTTTACCAAAACCACACAGGGAGGAGCAAAACCATGTGCTGATAATAAATGGCTTGTACCTAACTATAATGAAGTAAGTCGTTGTCCAGTGAGACTTCTAGATAAGCTAATGATGAAAAGAAGCGAAAACATCAATATTAAAACAGATAGGTTATTTCTGACAGTAAATCTCAACTGGAGAAAAGAAAAAACCCTTTGCTGGTACAAAAATATGCCAATTGGAGTGCATGAAATTAGTAAATGGACCAAAAAGTCTGCAGAATTGGCAAACTTGAATATGACAAACAAAATATTTTCAAATCATTCTCACCGAGCCACTGCTGTTTCACAATTGGCAAAAGCAGGTGTATCGGAACAAGAACTTATTAAAATAACAGGACATGGTAATAGCAATTCTATCAAACCCCTGCCTACAGATAGATGAACAACATCACCAAAACATAATAAATAAGATGAGATCCAATTTTAAAAACGCTGCAGTTTCAAGTAATAACACCTCCAGTATTTCCAGCACTTCAATGAGCAGTGGCCACGTTTCCTGCGCCGAAAATAACCCAGTTAAAAAAAAAGTAGTAAGTATATAATAATTGTAACTTTCATTGCACCAATTTGTATTTAAATTAATAAATTGTTTATTTATTTACTCAATTTACTCAAAAAATAATCGTATCAAATACAATACGTACTTCAAAATAAATACGGTTATACATCTCAAACTTCCTGCATAATTACAAATCGGGTCAATTTGATAGAATAATCCTCCCGCTTCGCCGTCGGATTATTTAAACTGTTAAACTGACACTCTTTATAATTATGCAACAAGTTATCGATGTATAACCTGATTATTTTGAAGTACTTATAGTATTACTACTGATTATACATCGAATAAACTTGATTCTTTCTTTGACGTTCACTGACAAACGTCAAATAAGTTTCATAATGATACAAATGTCATATTTGGTGGAAGCGGGAGTTCATCAATAAAGGCCATCACGTTGCTAACGGCAACATTCCCTCTGTTGACAGTGCGAAAAACCAAATCAATTATATACCACGTCGTCAAGGGTATATATATTCAGTTATCAATACGTGGAAACTAGGAAAAATTCGCAGTCGCTATTAATTGGCCAATTCAATAATGAGTTGTATAATCGTCTGGTTATTCGCCTAATGTAAAATTATACTTCATATCTTCGTGGAGAAATGGTTATGGTAATATTTATAACAAGGAATAAATAGCCGATTTCTCATCTACAACTATAAGGGACATTGAAAACGGACCTTAGTCATTTCTTATGAATATCTACATAGTATATCTTTCACAGTAAGCCTTTGATTGCATTAAGCAAACAGGGCTTTTCACTAAACTACAATTATATGGCGTGACTCCCAAAATGTGTCAAGTTTTTGCTGTTAGACCGATCTCTTCATGAGTTTTTCGGTGGGTGAGGTTTCTTCTGGCATTCTGCCAATAAATGCTTGTATTCCACAAAAAGATGTTCAAGCAATATCTCGGTTTATATATCATTTTTTATTGGAGGCAAATTTTGCATATAAAAGTACCCACTATTTGAGCGCGATACTAGAGTGCAGCGAGTTAGGAGAGTGAATACTATAATCAAAGAGAATTCGAACAAAGTTCGAAAATTCAATTTAATGAAATGAATAAAATCGACAACGTCGAAGTACTCTGGTCTCCAAATGTTTTGCCAAGTAGAATGTGTGGGGCAAATATCTAACAGAAAACAACTACTTCCCCAGCTGAAGCCACGCTGGACATTGAACTACATCTGATTGATATTGTGAAAAGACTAACTGAAAAGAAAAAATCTGAAAGTGAAAATTCACCAATACTGAATTTTTTTTATTAAACTCTCTTATGTTGAATCAATTGCCAAATGTGCTTCTCACAAACTAAGTTTTTATTTCGTGCCAAGGAATACTTCACATTCTGTCAGTTGCTCTCCAAAGTACATTCAAAAACAAGAACTGCTTCTTGTTGATGATACTTTCCTCATAGTTAGAGAGCTTGAGGTGAAAATCCATCCCTCAGAAACACCAAATTCAAAATATTTTGGAAATCGGACAGTGGCCACTACAGTACAAAGGAAAAGTGTATCGAATTTTTCGATGATTTCTACATGTCTTCCATTATGATAATTTTGTCAAGAAAGTGACTAGTAATCATCTCACAAAGTGGAAGACTATTTGGTCTAGGCGCACAACTCGAAACCTATTTTTGAAAAGTCGCAAAAATTGGTTATCTCCGATATGCTTGATTTTGTGTTCCTTCACTTTGTTGTGGTCTTCACATTGAGAAAATCCAAAAGGAAAACTTTTTAGTTCGTAACTCGCGGAAGCGACTAAGTCGAAAAATCAAAAACTGCACTTGGGTTCAATCTTAGGCTTCCAAATTTTGCTTGGAACTTTTTCAGGGGCCAGAAAACCTGGCCAACGTTTCACCCCTTCCCACCCTTTTGAATTTCCTCTAGTTAATCTCTGTATTCATGGTTATCTTTTTTGTTTAAAATTTTTTGTCAACGATAATTCATTATGAAAACTTCGATAAACTCACCCCAACTAGTAGTTAATAATAACAGGAATATAGTCCAACTCCTATATAAAAGTTGGTTGTCCCCGTCGGCTCAAATGATTTATTTGAGCGAGTAAGGGCACATAAGACCTTTGGGATTCATTCATAATGCCACCAAATGGGTGAATGAATGAAGTTATAAAAAAATCTTACCAGAAAATGAATAACTAAAGTAATAAACAATTTTTTCTACAACCACACTCCAAAACATGCTTTTCTGCATAGTTTTACGTTCGCAAACATGATTATTTCTCACAATAATTGAAATTTGACATTAGTGTGCCGCAAAGTGACATTTCTGTGCCACAAAGTGACATTTCTGTGCCAAAATTTTTCAGTACCTAATTTCTAAGCAATACAGTTTTCGTGACAGCAAGGCGAAAGTATATTTTGAAAATTCTGCATTTCGAAGGGATATTCGATCAGGCAACTTCAAGAATGAATAGACAAAGTCTATTGGTTTATATAATATGAGGGAAATTGTCGTACAAATCCATAATATTCTGAACAACAATCATTGACATCACTACTGCTGTCTCAAATACCCACATACACACTATCCATTGCTAGGCAACGGAGCAACATCTATCGAATCATTTGAATGTCAACAAACGTCAAGCATAAAATATTCGTAAAATATTCTTGTCCCGTCATTTTTTAATGAGATTGAACTAAAATGGATAGCGACAGTTCTGAAATTGAAAATACTCCGCCAGAACTAAGAGAACAAGTTAATTCAATGTCATTGAATTTACTACTTTCAACTTCAAGAGGAAAATATGAAAATGCATAAAAACAGTTTATGGATTGGAAGGAAAAATACGAAACTAAAAGTGTTTCTGAAAATATAATTTTGGCATATTTTGAAGAACTATCCAAATCAAGAGAAGCCTCTACTCTCTGGTCAATATATTCAATGCTAAAATCGACTATTAATATTAGAAATATCAGAAAAAACAAGAATTAGAGCGGCTTAAAATCATCACCCTCTTCCCTTGCTTCTCTTGGGCATCATATAGCTAAGAATGAGTCACTGACATTTCATTCCGTCCTATAGTATAGTATTATTTTTAGCAAAAAGGGTGTTGTAGAAAAAGTATAGCGTGTAACACGAGCAGAAATGCAATTTCTCACTCGCTTGAATTGCAGCACTAGCTTGCGCTCGTGCCACAACTTTTTCAAACTCGTGAGAAATTAGCACTTTTCTGCACTTGTTGCACAATATACTATTTACGCACAAATTATCAAAAATGATTTTGGTATAATTCATTTTCCCACTTGAAAAGTGAAACATTCTCCATGAAAATCATTTGATCATTTTCCTACGAGCGTGCTGAAAAGTAACTTTTCCACACGATTTTTCGTTTTCAAAGTTGTACTTTTCCGTACGATTTAAAATCGTGCGGAAAAGTTACTTTTCCGCACGATTTTTACTTTTCCGTACGATTTTTACTTTTCCGCACGATTTTTGTATTATTGAAAATGAGAATATTTAGGACTAACTGAATTATCTATGTAAGTATTCTGTCTTATGAGTCGTTCTGTAGCATTATTATAAGATCTTGTGTATTAAAAACCTTATTTTTCATAAATAAGATGGATAAAAACACTCGTAGGAAAAATATTGTACCCAACTCTTACGGAAAATGTCTTTTCCGCCCTTAACGGCTTGTCCGAACTCCACTCCGCGTCGTTGGTGCAACTGCCGTCGCGTGCGAAAATGTACTACTTTCCGCACTTGTTAGGTAAATAACTATTACAACACATTCGATTATTAAAAGTGTGAATATCTCCTGTAAAAAAATTATGGTTTCTCAATGCTGCTTGAAAAATAGATAAACATGTTACTTTTGCAGAGGAAAATAAATATTTTCGAGAACAAATGTTTCTAGAGCCGAACTTCTTTTCTCAAATTAACTGGTGTGATCAGACAGAGAAGGATGATAATAAATAAAGTTGAAAAAATACAACTTTTTTCTTTCATAAATACTTGTTATACATTAATAAATATTGCATTTTTCTATACTTTCATAACTTTCTTTAGCAATTCAAATGATTCGTAAGCTATATCAACAACAAAAAACATCTTAGGAGAAGGGGAACATTCTCCATAAAACTTGAATAAATAAAAAAAATGCAATTTTTTCATTTTTTCAGTTTTCATGGAGAATTTTCCCCTTTTCATTATGAATACCTCCCAAAAGGTTATCTTGAACGATGTAAAATAGTGACTAAAGCTTGTCTTTCAGCCGCAGATGATTCCACAACAGATTTTATGAATATTCTATTCATATTTTCGAACAAAAATCTTAGGAGATATTTACACTTTTAATAATCAATCAGTAATTTGTAACCAAGAAAAGTGCTGTAATTTATTGAATGTGAGAGAATGAGTTATAGCTAAATAATTTTTACCATTCAGATTTTCCCAATGTGAAGACCATAACAAAGTAAAGGAACACAACATTAAGCATATCATGACGAATTTTTGCGAATACTCAAAAATAGGTTTCGAGTAGTGCGCTTCAACCAATTCGTCTTCCACTTTGTCAGATTATTACTAGTCACTTTGTTAACCAAATTATCATAACGGAAGACATGTGGAAATCGTCAAAAAATTCGATAGGCATTTTCCCTTCGTACTGTAGTGACCACTGTCCGATTTCAAAAATATTTTGAATTTGGGATTTTCGAGGGATGAATTTTCAAGTCAAACTCTCTAACTATGAGGAAAGTATCATCAACAAGAAGAAGTTCTTGTTTCTGAATGTACCTTGGAGCGCATTAGTAACTGACATAATGTGAAGTATTCCTTAGCACCAATTGAAAACTTAGTTTGTGAGAAGCACATTTGGCAATTGATCCAACATAAAAGAGATGAATGAATTATTTTCAGTATTGGAGAGAACTGAGCGAGTTTGTATGCGGAGTTTTTCTAATGAGATTTGCCTTCCTCTGAATATAATCCAACAGCTTCTTTGGTGCAAAACTCAAAATATGGAAATGGTATTTGAAGACAAGGTGAATCGCAGCCTCATATATAAGTTGCAGTAACTGGTGAAGTGGAAACCTAAGATTGATATCAAATGCAGTTTTCTTTTTTTAATCTTGTCGCTACCGCAAGTGTTACAATTTGTTTAATCAGTCAACCCTGAGGCCGGGCCCCACTAAAAAAACTTCCAATGTAAAACCAAAACAAAGTGAAGAAACACAAAATTAAGCATAGAGAAGATGTCTGATTTGTGCGATGATTGATTTTGGGCCCAAAATTTTCAAAACTACGTTTCGAGTAGTGCGCCTCAACCAAATAGTATTCTGCTTTATCAGATGATTACTAGTCAATTCCTAAACAAAATTATCATAACAGAAGACATATAGAAATCGTTGAAAAGTCATCTCACCAAACGGAAGACGTATAGATTATCATTGCGATTTTAGACCCACGGCTTTCTAACTATGATGAACTCCCTCTCTTTTCTGAAATTCCAAAAAAAAGTCGGTAATGAATCCCTTTTCTACAAATATTTTCATAGCTGTAGATCTAAAGTAATATTATCAATTCTTCCGCATTCAACAGTTCCGTTACGTTTGACCCGACGAGTACAGTCTCTACGCCCTTTTGTTGTTAGCCTCGAAACTTTCAAACCTCTCTCTCTTTCTCTCTCACAGGTCCTTTTTCTCGAGAAGAGCCAAGCATTGGAGTTCTTGGTCGAGCAAAGTTTGCTGTTTTTATCTGATGCTTGAAACCTTCAAATTCATACATATTCGTATCTTTTCTCCTTCATGCCATGAGATGTTACCCGAACATAACAGGATGTTTTGTTACGTCTGAACCTCAAGAGAAAAAAATATATAGGAATTGTTATAGACGCTGCTCCTCTGAAATATTAACCATTCAGTTTTCAGCAATTTCTAGTAGACATAAAAAATCTTAGTACTGCGAAATACGAAAAAGGAAAAGCCCTACACAAAAGTCCTTGCAAAGCGACATAAATGATGTCTTTACTCCAACACACAATTTGACGAACTTCTGAAAAATAAATATAATTCATTTCATTTGAGGTCCTCGCATCCTCACACAAATTCAAATGATGTCCTCGTATCGTCACACAAATTAGGTATTCAATACAAAATGTAATGTCATTCAAAATATTCCACTTGCTTTTTTATAGATTCGGAGTCCTCGTATCTACACACAAATGCCGAAGAGGTCCTCGTATCGACACACAAATGCCGAAGAGGTCCTCGTATCGACACACAAAATCGAGTCCTCGCAAAGGCTTCGGAGTCTTCGTATCTAGACACAAATGCCGAAGAGGTCCTCGTATCGACACACAAATGCCGAAGAGGTCCTCGTATCGACACACAAAATCAAGTCCTCGCAAAGGCTTCGGAGTCCTCGTATCTACACACAAATGCCGAAGAGGTCCTCGTATCGACACAAAAATGCCGAAGAGGTCCTCGTATCGACACACAAATCGAGTCCTCGCAAAGGCAGATATCTCACTTTTATTTGTGTAAATCTGAATTTGTGTGTCCTCGGATGATATGTAGAAATTGGACAGGAGTGTGTTCATCAATCGATCGTTGCACGCCTAGCGGTGTTTGGTGAACTAAGCGTCCGTAGTAATATGGTCTTCAGAGGACATCGTCTTTTTTTGATTTATAGGTACATCCGAGGTCGGAATGATGCGTAGAATACCAAAATGAAGTCAAACTGTTGCGAGGACAGGGTGTGTGTCCTCGCATGCTAAATTGTCCTCGCAAGACCTATCTGGTACGGACGAAAGTCCTCGCATGGCTACAAATGACCACGCCCACTCACACACACATACACAAACTCATATAGAAAAACATAATCAAGTTCATGTAAGTATAATAATTGATAAACTGATCTAAGAATATGGATATACATGTTTACAAAGTAATAAAACGAGAGAAAAATATATCACACTAGCATTAATAGCTTTAAATTTTTTTTTGTTTTTTGTTTATTTTTGTATTTTTTTTTTGTAGGGTGATATATGCCCACATACATACTTTAAGTTTTGAGGATGTCAGGTGGATCTATAATTTTAATCATGATGAGGAAATCACTTGTTGAGAATACTTAGTAGATTTTACCTTCCAATTTCCATAAACCAATTCTCAACTTTCTGTTTGAAAATAGTGATCTTTCTTTGTTCTCGTACTTCAGTTAGCAATAGGACATAAACACGTTGACCGAGGTGAGTATAAAATATTTGTCCTATGCGTTTAGTACATCTTTCTTTTTTTGTGATTATGTTTTTATTTCTAGTGTTATATGTATGGGTATTGAATGTCAATTTGTCCTTATTTTTTTGTAGGTATATTAATGTATTTAGCGTGTACATTTGGGGGATGTCAAAGACTTCATTTTTGCTAAAAAGTAGGTTGGTAGAATAATTCCTAGGTTTGTTGAATATTATTTTAAGAAACCGTTTTTGTGCAATTTCCAAATTTTTTATGTGAGTTTGGGATATTCCTCCCCACCCTACAATGCCATATGATAGGTGCGTCTGAACTAAAGAATGATAAAGTGTTAGCATCTGGTCTTCTGAAAGGTACTGTTTCATAATTCTGAATCTTGGTAAGAGGTATCTGATTTTTTTGATGATGTGTTTCGCTTGAAAATCCCACTTTAGGTGCAGATCTATAACTAAGGCCAAGATATTTTGTACACTCTACTTCTTCTATTTCAATGTTATTATTGATTTTGAGGGGTCCCATTTTCGGAAGATTGTTTGAGTACGAAGTGAAAGTGATATATTTTGTTTTGGCGCTGTTTAATGTCAGACTGTAATACTCAAACCAGTTCTTAATTATCGAAAAGTCTTGTTCACTATAAGTTTTTAGATCTTCCCACGTGTTTGCGCTGTATAGAATAACGGTGTCATCCGCAAAACTGAAATTTTTTCGATTTTTGTCTAGGCTGAGTAAGTCGTTTTGGGATTACTCAATCGATCGTCGATGAGAACTTGTTGAAATCTATCGGTCAAGTAACTCTTCAATAGATCGAGTGCGTTTCCTCTGATTCCATAGCTTTCAATAACTTTCAAGAGTTTTTCATGTGGCACAGTATCGAAAGCTTTCGCTAAGTCTACGAATATATACACAGCGAAGGTTTGCTCTGGTCCATTTTTTATATAATACTTGCAAGAGTTGTGTTATGGCATCTTGAGTAGATATTCCTGCTCTAATTCCGAATTGTTTATTTGATAAAATGTCGAATTTTTCAAGATAGCTGTTCAGTCTTATTTTTATAATTTTTTCGAAAATTTTAGTAATATTTGATATCAAGGTGATTGGTCTATAGTTTTCCATTTTGAGTTTATTTCCAGCTTTGAACATAGGTTTTATGATTCCATTTTTGAGGATGTTGGGAAAATCTCCAGTTATTAGAGAACGATTAATTAGGTATTCTAGTGGTGCTGCGATATGTTCTACTATTTCCTTGAGAGTTTTTGAAGTAATATTATCGGAACCAGGTGCTTTTTTATCTTTCAGTTTAAAGATGATTTCTTTTATTTCAAGTTTACTAGTTGGAGTTAAGTAAAGGGATTCTTTATGTGTTTTCAATTTGAACCTAACAATTTCATCTAAAATTATTTAATTATCATATTTTTTACCTACTTCGCTATAGCAATTATTAAACCGTTCTGCAATTGCTTCTTTATTGTCAGTGATGGTGTCTCCGATTTCTAATTTCTCTATAGGTACTTTCTTTTTCTGTTTGACAAATTTTATTTACAGTTTTCCAATGGGTCTCATTTGAACCTTTACTGTTATTAATTTGTTGTTGAAAAAATTTTGTTTTGGTTTGTTTTATCAACTTGACTAAATTATTTTTATATTTTTTATATTCTCTTTCAAAGTGGGGGTTATTCGGGTTTTGTATTAATTTTTTATAAATCTCATTTTTAACATTGAGAGAAGTGAGTAGTCCTTTAGTTATCCAGTCTTTTTTTGATTTAGTTTTGACTTTCACATGAGTAGTGTTTTTCTCTATATAGAAAGTAATCTTTTTGACAAACTTATCAGTTGCCTCATGTAAACATAGACCATTGTAGATATCTTCCCAGTTTTCATATTTCATGTCATTGTTAATTTTTTAGTAATTGATAAACTTTTTTGTTTCAGTTGTATTGATAGGTTTAGGTCTTGTTATATTATTTTCTATCAAAAGGATTATCTGGTAGTGATCTGTTATACAGGGTGGGGCATCGAAAACGAAACAAATCGAATATCTTCAAAATGCATGTGTTGTGAATAAAATGCAAAAACACGTCGATTTTTAATCCAAGGGGGACATCTTCCTATCATAACCTCAACTGTCATACCTCTCCCCCCACCCCTTGGGCACTATCACCCAAACAATTTGAATAGGGAAAGTAGTAAGTGTGACACATCATTAAAAAGGTAATTTCATAAGGAATTCAGCCATGTCAATTTTTGCCATCTAACTTTTTATTTTGGCGCCCTCTTGCGGGAAAACTAACTGTTCCCTATTCCAAATTATAATACTACATTTGCAAGCTATTTTGACATAAATTCGGTGACAAATCATAATGGAATTTTTCTAAGAGATAAAACAAAACGGCGGCAAAAAATGGCGGACATGATTTGAAATTATGGTCCGATTCGATTCAAAATTGATATGTGGTGATTTTCAAGGTCAGAAATTATGAATTGTTCGTCAATGCAAAAAAACAATATGGTGGCTCCAAAATGGCGGACGAAATGTGTAATTCTGGCCCGATTCGAATCAAAATTAGTGTGTGGGGATTTTCAGGGTAAAAAATTATGATATTTTTGTCAATGCAAAAAACCAAGATGGTGGACGAAATTTGTAATTGAGGTTCGATTCGATTCAAAATTGGCATATATGGGTTTTACAAGTTTTCAGCATGACTAGAATGAATTAATTAAATAGATAAAATGAAGCTTTTATACAAATGCACTAAAAAGGAAATAATATTTTTTTATATGTGAGACGTAGGTTATTCTGTGCGTAACAGATTCGAAAGCTTGCCGCGAGTACTGAATAGGTACTTTTGCGAGATAAAATTTGTGTTACGCATAGTATAACCTTCGTCACACATCTGAAAAAAATATAATTTTCTTTTTAGTGCATTTGTATAAAAGCTTTTTTTATTAATTTAATTAATTCATTTTAGTCATACTGAAAACTAGTAAAACCCATATATGCCAATTTTGAATCAAATCAAACCACAATCACAAATTTTGTCCACCATCTTTTCTTTTTGTATTGACGAAAATATCATAATTTTTCATCCTGAAAATCCCCACATACTAATTTTGATTCGAATCGGAGCAGAATTACAAATTTTGTCCGCCATCTTGTAGCCACCATTTTGTTTTTCTGCATTGAAGAACAAATCATAATTTTTGACCTTGAAAACCACCACATATAAATTTTGAATCAAATCGGACAATAATTGCAAATCCTGTCCGCCATTTTGGAGCCGCCATTTTGTTTGTTCTCTTAGAAAAATTCAATAATGCATTTTCACCGAATTTATGTCAAAACAGCTTGCAAATGCAGTATTATAATTTGGAATACGGAACAGTTATTTTTCCCGCAAGAGGGCACCAAAATAAAAAGTTAGATGGCAAACATTGACATGGCTGAATTCCTTATGAAATTACCTTTTTAATGATGTGTCACACTTACTACTTTCCCTATTCAAATTGTTTGGGTGATAGTGCCCAAGGGGCGTGGGGAGAGGTATGACAGTTGAGGTTATTATAGGAAGGTGTCCCCCTTAGATTAAAAATCGACGTGTTTTTGCATTTCATTCACAACGCATGCGTTTTGAAGATATTCGATCTGTTTCGTTTTCGATGCCCCACCCTGTATATACTGGAAAAATAATTGGTAATATTGATTGTTTAGAGGTTACGAAAAATTGATCAATTTTTGATTTCTAATCGTTATTTACGCGCGTATATTCATTTATATAGGATGAATATCCGTACTCGCCCAATATATTTAGGTAGTCCTGTAGGTACTCTTCGTCAGAATTCAGATTTATGTTGGTATCACCTGTTATGATATGTCGGTCAAATATCTTGTTTTCTGATAAGTGATTTTCAAGAGCCTTATTAAATGTCAGTGGACATGTATTAGGTGATCTTTATATCGCACTAAGAAGTATTTTTTCTCTATGATTCGTTATTTGTAGTTCTATTACCGTTATGATAGTATACCTGTTTTTGTATTTAATTTCTTTAAAATCAATGAAACTATGTGAATAATGAATATCGTTTTTTATGAATACAACTATACCATCATTTTGATTTACTTCACCTTGGTTATATATAATATTGTATCTTTCTAATTTATAAAGACTTAAATCAACGATTTCAAAAGTTTCAGTTAGTACAATTATATCGAATTTAAGTTGGAATGGCTTTAGAAACACTTGAAATCCGTCAAAGTTCTTGCTTATACTTCTAATGTTGTTATGAATAATTTTCAGAGAAGTTTTGGAGTACAGATGTTCTGAAATATGATTGTAACTATCAAGATCTACAGCAATTTTAGTTTCTATTTTTCTGACATCGAAATTTCTCAAATAGTTGTCCATTACATCAATTTCACTGGTTCACACAACTAACATTAGAGTTTCAATTAGAATAATGTGTTTTATTCACCTTACAAATCTGGTTCTGAGCTTGTATAAATTGTAGATATTGATCGTTATTTTCAAATGCCGTTTCAGAATTTGAATAAGATGGTTTCCCTTAAATCGGCGCATTTAAAAAGATTTGCCTTAAATTGTTTATAACGCGATTGTGCAAAAACTACACATCGCACAGAAACCATCTTGCACACAGTTAAACCACATGTTATTAGCTATCAGTTTCCGCAATATTGTTTGTCCAGCTTCAGATTTATTAAAATTATGAATTTTTGAAACTGGTCTCTATTTCGAGGATTTTCCGGATTTTCTTAGTGAAAAAATGCACCGATCTGGTCGTATGAGAAACCGTTTTGTAAGCCTAGTTACTTTAGCAATAAAGTTCAGCAATATTTGCATTTCTTTTTGCATACGAATAGTTGAAACAGTTATATATTTCAGTGTGTCAATCAGAATGGATTGAGGAAAGGAACCAAAAAAAGATCAGGGCATTCAGGGCCGGTTTCACTCCAGCAATATTCCTCAACTTCCTTATTATGGACTCTGCCATCATCATAATCTAGGAAAGCTTTCAGGATAGGGTGCGGAAAAATACCACATATTCGAAATAATTTTTCCGGGCGTCCAGGGCCGGTTTCACTCCAGCAATAGTCCACAACTTCCTTATTTTGGACTCTGCCATCATCATAATCCAGGAATGTTTTAAGGATAGAGTGCGGAAAAAACCACATGGTCAAAATTTTTTTTTTTGGCCTCCAGGGCCGGTTTCGCTCTAGCAATAGTCCTCAACTTCCTTATTATGGACTCTGCCATCATCATAATCTGGGAAAGTTTTCAGGATAGTGTGCGGAAAAATACCACATGTTCAAAATAATTTTTCTGGGCGTCCAAGGCCGGTTTCACTCCAGCAATATTTCTCAACATTCTTATTATGGACCCTGCCATCATCATAATCAAGGAATGTTTTCAGAATAGGGTGCGGTAAAAAACCACATGTTCAAAATAATTTTTCCGGGCGTCCAGGGCCGGTTTCACTCCAGCAATATTCCTCATCTTCCTTATTATGGACTCTTCCATCATCATGATCCAGAAAAGTTTTCAGGATCGAGTGCGGAAAAAAACACATTGTCAAAATAATTTTTCCGGGCATCCAGGCAATATTCCTCAACTTCCTTATTATGGATTCTGCCATCATCTTAATCTGAGAAAGTTTTTAGGATAGGGTGCGAAAAAATACTACATGTTCAAAATAATTTTTCCGGGCGTCCAGGGCCGGTTTCACTCCAGCAATATTCCTCAAGTTCCTTATTATGGACTCTGCTATCATCATAATCCAGGAAAGATTTCAGGATAGAGTGCGAAAAAAAACCACATGGTCAAAATAATTTTTCCGGGTTTCCAGGGCCGGTTTCACTCCAGCAATATTCCTCAACTTCCTTATTATGGACTCTGCCATCATCATAATCTAGGAAGGTTTTCATAATAGATCGCGGAAAGAAACCACATGGTAAAAATAATTCTATTCTGAAAACTTTCCTAGATTATGATGATGGCAGAGTCCATAATAAGGAAGTTGAGGAATATTGCTGGAGTGAAACTGGTCCTGGACGCCCGGAAAAAGATTCAAGGAATGTGCCCTTCAAAGTTAACTTGCAAATTGTATAACAACGGAATTGTATCTATCGCTTTCTGGAAGACACATATTGGCCATGAGAGGGATATTGTCGTTAATAAAATTGAATCTGGTGTTTCTATCGATAGAATCTTAGGAGATGCAAGAAATTTAAAAGAGCCAGGGCTACATAGAATTAATTTGATAAACAGAAATTTATTTTACAAGAAAATACAACATTGATAAAAAGAGAGATTGCAATAAAATGGTTGATGCTGCTTAAAAAGTACAAGAATGGAACGCAAATGGAAAAAAAATTGCTTTTTTTATAAGTAAGAAGGTATGAACACTATATGTATTATTATTAAAAAATACTGGATGTCAGTAAATATATAAGTTAGTTATAATGTTTTCTTATTGAAAGAATTAGCCTATTTTTTGTGTAATTACTGAATTTGCATTTATTTGGTATTAGTAAAAACATATTGCCCTTTATTAGGTATTAAGGATTTTAGAAATATATTAGTAGGTGGAGGTTTTGCTTAGTTGGTATTGGTGAGACACATGAGGTATTGAAGAAAGAAGACTTCGCTTTAGGTTTTATGAACTCCATAATGAAAGATAAGCTGAATGAAGTGATGTTGTAAAATAATATGTATGGATGGTACACATGGAATGAATAGAAGAGGGATGGATTTAACAATAGTTTTAATTAAAGATGATAGGAATGCTGGCTTTCTGGTAGCGTTTTTCTTGACAAATAGATCGGATCAAGTGGCTCAAGAAGTTTTTTTAGGTGGGTATAGGGTTTCAAGATATTAATATCCTATACTTAATTTATATAATATGTGAATAATACCTAAACAATTTTGTTTTAAAAATTCACAGGTGCACTTAAAGAAAAATTACAGCAAGGTATTATGTCAGACTACTTTATGAGTGATGATGATCCTAAATACTTCAATGCATGGGTGAAAGTTATGGAACATAAACCAAAGAGACTCTTGTGTACATGGAATGTAGTTAAAAACTGGAATATTCAAGGAAAGAAAAAAATCAAAAATGAAATCATAAAAAAGGAAATGAAAAAGGAGATGAAAAGAATAATCAATGAGACCAATGAAGAGCGATTTATAGCAATTGTTTATACATACCTACTTAAATTACAAGAAGCTGATGAAGTGGAGTTTGTTAGCTATTTGACAAAGTAAGTACTATTGTATGTTACTATAAGTGTCATAGTATATGGTAGTACATAGTATATTATAGTGTGTATATGTATATAAATATTTTTGTTTTGTTTCAGGTATTATTTTCAGAACAAGATGTGGGCCCATTGCTATAGAAAAATTGCAGGAATCAATACAAATATGGCCATAGAAGCTTTAAACAATTTAATGAAGAACAACCAACTAAAGAGGAATGCTAGGGTAACAATTGAGAAACTACTGGATAAGATAGAAGAGTTAGTGGACATTAAAATGTGGAAAAGAATAACGGATATGGAAAGACCAAACTCTAATAAGTACCAGGATAGAATTATCATCAAAGCTCATGAGAAAGCAGAAGAAGTCAAGAATAAAGTAATTGTGAACACAGAACATGTTGGAAAGTTTCAGGTAAAATCTTTCAATGATAATCATTATTATAACATAAATATAAAACAAGTTTGTGAGAGTAATTGTAGGACATTATACTGTAGAGTATGTAATATTCGTATACATCGATACAAGTGTGATTGTCCAGAGTATATGGTGAAGAATACTTTGTGTAAGCATGTGCACTTGGTACGAATGTATGAAGAGCGAACTTTGTTGTAGATGATTCAGCCAAGGCACTGGATGAAAACTCAGTCATTGAGTCACAGAATGAAGAAGAAATTGCACAATTCATTGAAGAGAAACGTACACAGCAAATATCAGAAAAATAGAGGACCGAAATAAAAAAGAAGTTAAATGGAGACATTTCAGAAATTGGGTGGAAGCATCAAATGGCTAATTTTTCGACAGATTCATGAATAAGACTGAAGAGGCAATCAGAGAAACAGACCAAGCAACACAGAGACTAAGTAACAAACGAAAAATGGAGATACAAGAGTAATTTCCAACTAAGAAGCATTCCTAGAGAGTAGCGGATAAAGTGGTCTATGCTGGTGTCCAAGGACTCAGGTGGTACTGTGGGTTATTCCGGGTTTTTCCTGCAGTTGAAATAGCAAATGCGCCACCTATAGTGTTAAGTCGCCCCGGAGCGCATGTAGTGATGGTGTTCCCTCTCATCTGGGATTATGGGAGGTAGCATCACCATTGTAGTTTAAGAATTTGACTATTAAAAAAATTTACATCACCTATTGCCATTGGTTGAATCATCAAAGCCTTATAAAGAAATGTGTGTGTTTAATTGAAATCCTATCGAAATTACATGAAATCTCTCATATAACTATACCTAGTATTGAATTTGAGCTAGAAATGGTTTATTCTGCAGGTACCTGCTTATACTACATACAGGGTTTCCAGTTTACATATTCAGAGTGGGTATACTATGTTAGGTATTTATTAGTTGAAAAGTTGAAAGGAACTAGATGGAACTTTTCACAACGAGTATTTATTGCAGCAAAAAACTGTGAATGCCACTGGATTCCTTGTGAAAAAGTTCTATCAGTAACCCTTTTTACTTTTTTGATATATTGAGATACAACAAAAAATAATAATTACAAAAATGTCACAAGTAAAATTCGTTTCACGCAAAAATTCCTTCAATATTGCAAATCTTCAAGTCTGTCTTTGCCAAGACATCAAGAGCAGTCTACATATGAAAGGGATTTCATAATTATTCATTATTATTGTTTAGTTGAAAAGATGCATGTTTGCTGAAGTAATGAATAGGTAAGTATACTCTACAATTTTTATAAACAAAATAAATATACAGTGCGGCTTTTTTAGTCCCCCCCTGCTAACTTTTGAACGGTTCGAAGTACAAACATGAAAAAAAACGATTGGAGGGTTTCATCGATACTACTTTTTGAAACAAAAAATATGATGATTGCTCGACAGGGGGCGCGGGGGTAACATTAATTCAAATTATTTAAATGGCATGGGAGTCAAGTGGCACATCGTTGAATAGAGAATTCAATTCTCTTTACAACCATCTACTTTTTTAAATTTCGTCAATATTTTTTTGCAACTCAAAATCGAAATATCAAATATAAATGCGGATCTGAAAACTAGTCATACCTCGATAAATTGAAACGGTTTGTTGTGGAATAATGAAACCAAAAACATTTTGAAGGGTTTTACTGATACTACTTTTTGAGAGAAGAAACATTGCAATTGCACTACAGATGGCGCGGGGGCAAATCAACTGGAAAATTTCGAAAGGCATTAAAATCGATATTGGGAAAAAAATTCTCAACTAAATTAAAAAATATTTAGATGGTTGTAAAGAGAATTGAATTCTCTTTTCAACGATGTGACACTTGACCCCCATGCCATCAAAACATTTTGAGTTGATGTGTCCCACTGCGCCCCCTGTGGAGCCATCACCATCAAAGTTAACAGGGGGGGGGACTAAAAAAAGTATAACAACAAAATCATTGACTAGGCATAAATAAAAAAGCATATAGGTTATGTAAACAACACGAGCAACGATTTCAATTAGGATATTAGCCACTGAATCATGTGAATGCTTTAATTTTCTTCGAAATTATTTCTTTCATTTGCTAATAATGCACAACACTGTAATAATGTGAATAATACATATTTTAACGAACAGATTAGTAATTTCGAAAATCATAATTACACACAAGAAGTTTAGATCAGATATGCTGTGATACGGAAAAAAATCACATTACACGTAACGCGCATGCCTGTCTTGAACCAATCACAGAAGGCCTGTTGCCGTGCATTCTATTGTAGTCTGCTCTGATGATATTTTAGTTCAGAGCCGGCCTTGCAACCCTTCTGTCTACCTGCGTGTCTGCAAATTAGATGTGCTCGTGCTGAATCATATAATATATTCTGGATTGATCAATCCTTCTGTAGATGTTGGGAATTGTTCTATATTTACAGAGAAAAAAGTCAAGCAAATAATTGCTTTGACCATCGATTTAATGCCAGGAGAAAAACAATTTATGAACGTTTTTGTAACAAATATTTCCGGAACTCTTTTTGGAGGCAGATAATTGTTTTCGGGATTAGATGATAACGTTTTTGATTCATCTATGTATGAGATGAATCATAAAATGAAATTAGTTTTGATAGATTATAAACAGAAAGTGTAAGGGGGGAACCGGAAAAGAAAAAACTTTCAAAACTTATACTCTTTTCAGATCAGTAATAGGCATTTATGTTAATGAATGTTGTTCAATCCATTTTTGTTTTGATTTATATAGATTGAATCCCTCAAATAATTTGTAGTTTGAGGTTGATACATTTTTAATATATTTCCTTGAAATACTGTGAATTATGGTTGAAATGACACGATTATCGGGATCTGCTGATTCCATCAACCGACTTGTAATGAAATCACTTAGTTATTTTTGTAGTCCTGACGGATGTGATCATTTCAAGTTAGGAATTTTAAACTACAAGCTGGATAAACCTACTCTGAATATTTCAGCTGTTTTTACTGATTCTGAAGAAGACTCACCTGATTTTGAAACCGACTACTCAAGAATGAAGAACACAAATTAGGAACATGAAGAAGGACAGCCTGTTCCGGGAACGAGTGATATATCAAAGAATAGCCTGCAGTACAAAAGTGGTAACTATGTACTAGTCAAATATGCTTTAAAAAAACTGAATATCGCTACGCTGCAATCTGTTCTGATTTTGATGAAGAAGAAGGCGACCTGAGAGTTACTTTCCTGAAAATTTGTAGCAACGATGGTACTCTCTTCAGATTAGACGAAAATGATATATCAGACATGTCAGTAGAGCAAGTGATACAAAAACTTCCAGTTCCTAGCCTTCACATAAAAGGCAAAAGAGTATATTATAAATTCCAAAAAATAATTGATGTTTTTGAAAAGTTACTTCTGTTCAGCAGAGCATACTGACTTTTGTTAAATTTTTATACCTTGAGTTCAATATTTGAGTTCAGTTGTTACTTATGTGAAAGGCTGTTTTTTTAAGTTTTTCAGTATTTTTTTATCATTATGTTCATTCATCAAATGTTCACTCATGTTATTCCTTGAAGCGGAAAAAAAAGTCAGTTTTATTTCCAGAAGATCTGTAGTTTTTTTTTCTATTATAGTTGTGGTACACTGATTTTGTTTCTATCCACAAATGTTGAATAAAGTTTGGTTCTTCAGCAAAATGATTCTTTTTGTCAGTCTCCTGGTCTATGTATCAGTCCCTTGATGATTAAATTTCAAAAAAATTCAATAACTTCCAAAGTAATGCAATACTTGACTGTCAACTATAATATATTCCATCAATCACATATTACTCACAATCCTTCGAATTAAAAAACTACCAAAGCGTTATCATCCAAAAAGTTACCCAATTATTGTAAAACTTCCCTTATACATTTATTTATAAAATGTTATTAATTTAATTTAATTTACACTTATACATAGGTACGCGCTTTGTTAATAAGAAATTATTCTTTGAAAATAAAGCATATTTTGATTGATTGATTGATTGACCAACACAAAGCCATTCCTGGTCCAGGATACATGTGAAATTTGCAATTATACCTGCGATATAAGAATTTCCGAATTAAAGTCAGAATTTCCGAGCTTGAAGTCGAGAAAACAAAATTCCGACTTTGAAGTCGGAATTTCTGACTTTAAAGTCGGAATTTCCGAGTTCAAAGTCAGAAAAACAAAATTCCGACTTTGATGTCGGAATTTCTTTTTTGTACAACTGTCAAAAAACTGACATTTCTGCATCTCTATCGATGCGTAAACGTTTACTTTTTTTACTGCCAAAATAATTCACAAAATATGAATTATTCCTTTTTGAAAGATTTATTTTTAACAGAGTCATTTATTGATTGATAGTAAAGTTTGAACAATTACTTCCAACGTAAATTCCCGAAGATGTTCCATGTTGCTGCTGATCAGAAACGTTAGATATTTCTTGAAGAGTTGATTTCACAATTTTATCAGATATTTTAATTTGTTTGGAAGAAGATGGACAATTTAATATTTTGTTAGAAACCTCAATTTTGTTATTCAAACTATCTTCTATAAATGCTTCTGCTACGGAGGCAGATTTTCAGCCAACGTGATGTTTTATGGATGTAATGTTGCCCCCTGCATTGGCCAGAAGGGTTACAGAGCTTCTCCTGAAACAATAACCTGTGTAGCTCTTATACATGTATTTTCCAAGCTATTTTGCAATCAAGCTGGGAATTTCTCCTATTTCATTTATCCCCACATGTTGGTTGATACATTTTCCTCTCGAATATTTCAAAAATAATCTGTTACTTTTTGTATGAGGCGGCCATGGAAGTACTGTTGGACCTCCCACCGATTGACATAGCAATCATGGGAGAGGCAAGAATGGGACTCCTGAGGCAACAAAATACGAGCAACAGATCGGGTCACAACAAGATAAAGCAAATAGTGGGAGGCAACATTCTTGAAATGAAACCAACGGACCACATGACTCCTAGATACTTCTTCAACATCAACTTCGAGGCTATCCTGCAAGATCGAAGGGAATGGACACACGACAACACCAGGAGCAAACCTGGAGAGAGGATCTGGTACACGGACGGATCCAAAACCAGAGAAGGAACTGGTGCTGGAATATACAGTGAGGGGAGGAACTCCCAAATAAGCGTCTCACTAAGAACAAACACCTCTGTATTCCAGGCAGAGATGTACGCCATCTTGCAATGCGCGAGAGAAATAAATATGAGGGAAATGCACAATGCACGGATCAAAATATGTACCGATAGCCAGGCGTCACTGAAGGCTCTTATGAACCCGAAAGTGACATCAAGACTAGTATGGGAATGCCGAGAAGAACTCAGTGTTCTCACAGAACACAACAAATTAACTTTGATTTGGGTTCCAGGACACTGCGGTATCGAGGGCAATGAAAAAGCTGATGAGCTAGCTAGAAAGGGCTCATCAACTACATATATTGGCCCAGAACCCGCACTCGGGATTAATAAATCCGACATTCGAGGATGCATTCGGGACTGGGTCAAGCGAAAACAAAAGGAGAGGTGGCACGAAGCCCCCCTCATGCACCACGGGAAAACATACATTAAAGAACCGTCAAAACACAAAACTGAAGAACTACTCAAGCTGAGCAGGAATCAAGTTAGAACAATAACGGGTCTTCTCACTGGTCACAGTCCAATGAGAAAACACCTGCACAAAATGGGTCTGTACAACGGAGAACTTTCCTGCAGACAATGTGGTAAAGGGACAGAAACAGCCAAACATATACTGTCAGAATGCGAGGCATTAGACCGCAAGAGACAGGCAATTTTCGGGAAACCGAAGTTAACTCCCGAAGAATACAACAGCCAACCGGTGAAGAACCTGTACAGACTGGTACAGGGGACCAGAGTTACGGAGTGGGTGCTGTAAAACAAACACGGAAAACACAAAAAGCCCAAGAGGCTGAGGTGTAGCTGGTGAAAGGACCAGCATCCAAGGAAGGAAAAAAAATGAGGCGGCCGTAGTGCTCTATACTTGAAGTATCTCAATATAATCGGAATTTTAAATAGTAAACGTTCTTGCGCAATAGGTCTTCGCATCAGGTATTTTAAAAAAGAGAGTAAAATAACAGGAGGGTTTAATAAGCTCTAGCCAATCAGAATCTTATTGCATCGACGCGTCATACTGACGTACTTGGACATGAGTACAGAGTCGAACTCGAACCAAGAAACAAGACTTTCACATGTAACTCTCATATACCAAGAGTGCGGAGTGCGCTAGTCCGTCACTGTCTATGGAGAATGGCGGCTATGACATGTCTAACTACGTCACATTTCGTCACAAATGTTCTTTCATCTCTTTCTATTAGTGCACCATTGTCTTATGGGGATTATACTCTCCTAGTCAAATAACGTTTAGTCTCCTTGGTATTTTAACAATCAATATAGATCCAGCATCTTCAATGGCATCAACAGTTATATGTAATAATTCTTCACAGCAACAAGCACCGCTGATACCCAACATTAGGACAACCTACAAATAAAATATATTGAAATTACTACTATAATCTTTCGAAATCATAATTATATCTGTACCTTATAAAGTAAATTTGTTTCGTTATCAGCATCTTGAATAACTTTATTGATAGCATTCCTTGGTAAAAATTTAGATTTCTTTCCTCGGTATCCGACGCTTTTGTTCTTAATAAATAATTTCCTCAACATTCGAAGTACTTTTCAACATTGAGTAGACACTCCAGAACGTAGGAAGTTTTATAATTTTTGAATTTGCCTCAAAATAGCATAGAAGCACATTTTCAGAAACCTTTTTTACATGTTTCTTGTCGCACCATTCACGAAATTGGTCAAATGTTTTCTCATATATTAACTTGGATTTGGCCGGTAACATATTAGATACTTTTTCATTTGCTTTCTCAGATATATCTGATGGGGTATCACTACCACTATCATAATCAATCTATAGTAACGACACAGAAAGACCACTGGATGCTGTGTAATTGTATTGGAAGTATTGATAACATTAAAGATAACATGTATGGAAAAGAGAAGTATTATTTAGTTATTTTGGACTTATTTTTTTCAGGCAGGAAAAATTTTTTAATACGATTCTACTGAAAACATTGAATAATATTTTCAAGACAACAGTCGTTCAAAAGCGATAACTTATCGGGATAAAAACACCACTTCAAGATGTATTGGAATTATTCATTTCTAACATATTTCAGACGATGTAAATTTACATTCACAGTTGTACAAAAAATGTTGTTTGTATCTCGTGTATAAAATTCGTGTTTTCATGGCACATTCGAGATAATTTTTGGCCTCGACCTGTCATTATCATGTGCCATTTAAAAATCACTCATTTTACGCACTTAAAACCAAAATAACCATTTGGCCCTTATACGCTTTCGTACTTTTGGATTCAGAAATATAAAGAAAAAACATAGTTGATTTAATTAGAGACTCTTCTAAGCAAACTTCGAATGGATATATTTAAACGTGCTATTATATGTGCCTCAAAAAGTATCAAATTAAACTTGGTCGAATGGAATTCATGTGAGTATGTTTAACGTCATCAAGGCGGTGTAGATAAACGTTGTAGATACTTCATCACTGCAAAGGCCTTCGATTCATTCCCTGATTGACTACTTTTACAGCACAATGGAATGTATTCATTGTATAATTTTCATTTCATTAATTTTCTATTACGAACGGGTCTTCAGAATGAATGAACAACCAAAACCATACAAAGTAACATTCTCGAGCAGTTTAACGAAATTATTGTGTGATGGAACCAGCGAGAATTGATTAATTAAATGTAGTTTGGTTATAATCTGATCATGAGTACGCTTTACTCCGATATTTTTTTACTTCTTCGTTTACAGGGCTTTTCATGTCGAGCGTTAATTAGACGTGTCTGGCAAACCACACAATGGTATAATCTGAAAATTTGATGGTAGGTTACAACGATATTTTCCGTTTCAAATACCTAGAAGAAATATTACACAAAGAAAATCTTTCAAATGGAAGGACAATAATGATATCACTAACGTTGCGAACGGCTGCTGTAATTTTTTTCAGATAACATATGGAAGACTAAATCAAAATTGCTGAAAGAATCAAAATTGGACGCCACTGATTTTTCAAATTATTTTAGCTAATGTTCACTCGGGCGAAATCAGAAACCTAAAGTAGAAGAGTAGATTATGTTGGTGAAATAAAAGAAGGAAATGATTTCACAAATCCAATTATCCTTATATACACGAAGATACAAAATATACAAGGCACTTGAAATTATTGATTATCTGTATGTTTGTGGTTTAGTATGTAATATTTTTTATACCTTTGTACTTTTTATACATATAATTTATACTTTTGACTTATCCAGACATCAAGGTGTACTTGTGAACAATACATTTTTTTATTCCCGTTAGGAATGTCCCAGCCAGGGAGCTCCGACACATTCGGAGGGCGCGCTGGTATACTTTACCCCAATAACCACTCCCTATGTCCGTAGGGTAAGTGAATATTGGCTCACGGAGTCATGTGCTCTGAGCAGACGAAGTGAACCAATGATGACGGCCTTCTGCATTCGTGCGGCTAAGATTTCTGCCATATTACGGCAAGCCGGTATTATTGTCAAAATCAATGTTGCTCTGGGCAAATTATCTGGACTGGGATTTCGGGGCTTTTTGTCATGGCTGGCATCTTATCTTGAGTTTCGAAAAATTTGTGTAAAAGTGGATGATTGTAGAACTCAACTTTTTGATATTGATTTAGGGGTTCCTCAATGATCAGTTTTAGGTCCATTGATTTTCCTTCTGTATGTCAATGATTTACCAAATCATTTGAGCACTGAACACATTTTTTTGTATGCAGATGATACGACAATCGCCACTGATGCTGAAACCCCAGAAGAACTTGTGCAGAAAATGAATAATTTGTCGAAAGAATTTACTGATTGGTGTAGTAACAATTCTTTAATTGTCAATCCTGACAAAACAGTATGTTTACAGTTTTATTCTCGTACAAAAATTTCAAATAATTATTTTGTTCGCGTCAACAACAAAAATATATATTTTTCGGATTTCAATTTCTGGTCACATATTTAGATGCAAATTTGAAGTGGAAAATACATGTTGTTCAGGTGTGTAAAAGACTGAATAGTAGTTTTTATGCAATTTTGCAGCTGAAAAATATATTCACACTAGAGCAATTAATCAATGTGTACTATGCTCTCTCATATCCACATATTTCTTATAATATTGTCCTTTGGGGAAGTACGGCCAATGCTCGCAGAGTTTTTATCAGTCAAAAAAGACTTATTCGCCTAATCTTCGACTTAGATTACCGAATGACGTGTAGGAATCATTTCAAAAAGTTTAAATTACTGACTGTACCATCGATTTATATTTATAAAATTGTAACATATGTTAAACTCAACATCAAGAGTTTCTCAAAAAATGCTGACTCTCATGACTATGCTACGAGGCATGGTGATTTATTTAGAAGTACATAGCACCGTACTTCACTTTACGAACGTTTTCCTAAGTATAATGGAATACGATTTTTCAATCATCTCCCCAGTGATATCAAAAATGAAAAAAGTATTAATAAATTCAAAACAATTAAAAAAATATTTAGTGGAATCGTGCTTTTATGACCTTACTGAATATATTGATAATTCATTATTTTTTTGTTTGCTAGTTTGTATGGACGATATGTTTAAAGTAATATAAATATTTGTTTATCGTATATACAGGGTGTCCGGTAAACCTTGTACAATATTGAAACTGGTGATAGACCAGGTCATGACTGTTCAGAATATCGAAATTTCACCTCAGTAAAAATATCACCGTTTTCGAGATAATGGGCATTTTAATAATTTCTGGAAAATCGCTACCTCACCTTGGATTTTTGAGTACCATGTATACAAATTGAGACAAATTCAAATATCTCTTTTGCTGAAGATTACTGATGAGTGATGCTTTTAGATGTATAAAACAGTTTTTCAGAAAGTGAAAAAAAATCAAAAAATGAGGGTAAAATGACAGATTTGAGTTTTATAATTTTTTTTTTAAAGTTTGACATTATTGTCTGAAGGAAACATAGCCAATGAAGGAAGTGGACATTAATTTCAAAATAACGCTCATTTTCTCCAGACTCTATCATGGTATTAAACAAACTATAATTATTTTTGGAGGAAATGATTTCCATTGAATTAGGCGTGGTTTTATTCTAGGCTTCCATCAACTTTTATACTTACTTCCAAAAATTATTTTATCTTGATTTTATCAAGATGAAATGTGGAAATTATTATTACTGATAATAAAGAATGGACTGCTTGGTAGCATTAAATAGTATATCAATAAAATTAACTTTTCATGTAATTAAGCCTAATAAAATTATCGAAATGAAATGTCGATTATCCGACATGGCACCGATTAATACGAATTCTTGTGATAAATGTCGCAATTGTCCAACATTCAAATTCCAACGAAGTTTCAGAGACCTACAGATATACAAGGTGTAACCAAATAAGTGCAAACTTTTTCAGAAGGTGAATAATTGTCGAAAAAAAATACTAAAATCAAAAAGTAATAGTTTCCTAATGAAAAAATAATATACAGCATTGTGCATGAACGAATCTTCTATGAATAGAATTGAAAAAATCTAGTAGGTGGCTGTTACATTTTGTTTGAACAACTTGTGATTTCTGTCGTAGTTTTTTGAAATTATTCCGCTGTTTCATTTAGTGGTATTTATTTCTTGGTCATGCCGTACACACGTTATACTTCCCGAGAATATGCGCAGATGCACTACATTTATGGAGAATGTGGAGGTAGTGCTACTGCTGCAGCAGCGCTTTATGCAGAACGATATCCGATTGCACGATGCCGCTCAGAGATACTCTAGGGCGCATTTGAACAGGTTCTTCTTGAAAAGATATCGTCTCTGCGTACGAGGATGGAAAATAACATTTTTGTAATATTATTCAGTACGATGTTGAATAATTGTTATTGTGGTTTATAGTGTATGTTGAATGTTGATTCAAAAAACGTTGAATTAGTATTTACTTCTTTACATCTCATTGAATGCTTCTAAGCAGTTGATTTGTTATTACTCAATCACTTTATCTTGATAGGATAAGAATAAAAGACATTACTGATAAAGTCTAATGGAGTTGATTTTATCTCAGAATAACATCACACTAAGATATAATCGAAATTCTACTCCTTCCAAAAATAATTATCGTATGTTTTATACCATGGTAGAGTCTAGACAAAATGGGCATTCTTTTGTAGTGAATATTCACTTCCACTTGGTTATGTTTTTTTTCAAACAATAATGTCAAACTGTTGTTAAAAAAGTTTGTGAAACTCAAATAAGACATTTTACCATAATTTGTTGAAAAATTGTATCGTTTTCTGAAAAACTGTTTTGTACATCTGAAAGCATCACTCATCAGTAATCTTCAGCAGCGAAGATATTTGAATTGGTCTCAATTTGTAGACATGACACTCACCAATCCAAGGTGATATAGTGATTTTCTAGAAATTGAAAAAATGCTCATTATCTCGAAAACGGTAAGATTATTACTGAGGTGAAATTCCGATATTCTGAACAGTCATTACCTGGTCTATCACATTGTACAAGGTTTACTATATGTACCTATATATGTCTGTGTATATACATTTTATGACTTGTCCTATATCATGTGTATGATCTTAAAGGATAAATAGAGATTATTATTATTATTATCAAAATTGAGAGCAGTGTTTTCATTATTCCACCAAGGGCTCCTATGATCATTACCACCATTTCAATAGAATGGTTTGGGAGAATCTGCGTAGTTCAAAGACTATGATCTTGATGTTTGGTCCGTTTTTCCTACTCTTTTCTGAATAAATAATAATAAATGATAATAATAATAATAAATTGATGGATGTAGCCGTTACTACGTGGTAGGAAATCGTCAGTTCATCAGATTGTATTGTTTGATAATGTCCATATAGGACGAAACTGCAGTAACGTTGGTTACAAATAGAAGTGGTATAAAAACATAGAAAGTTTTATTTCTCGTAATAATAATATTTATTCAAATATGGTTCAACTCGAAATACGAATACATGAAAGTGTACTAAAAAAAAGTATATGTAATCAACCTAATCAAATGAGCAAATGCTTGTACTGGATTAGGTAAATTTTATAAAAATAATAATATGGAATGATATATAAATAAATATAATATATAAATAAAGAATTAAGTGAATAAATAATAAAACATATATAATAAAATATACATACTAAAACATGTAATGAATTTTATTTCCATACAATGTTGTTGCATCAGTTTCAAAGAATATCTCTTTGTTGGAAGGTCGTTCCTGGATTTTATTCTAGTATCATATTCATGGTGAATCAATCCAAATTTCATAGAATATTTTTTTATATACGTTGATGCATAACATGATCATTTGATCCCTCCCATGCAATAATTCCATAAGACAAGATAGAATGGAATAAAGAGTAATAAAACCTGAATATCATCTTTCTGTTGAATATTTTCCGTAGTATTCTAAATTTGTAGAGAGTTTTTCTTAATTTTTTCGTTAGTTCTAAAGTTTGAGTTTTCCATTTCAAACAAGAATCGATATAAATTCCTAAGTATTTCATTTCAGAAGTTTCATCTATTTTTATGGAACAGCCACAATGTGATGATAATTTTTTCATGCTTTTCAAACTATGAATTTTGATTTGTGTGAAGTTCGGTTGATTTTTGGTATAACAAGTAAAAGTCATAAATTTCGTTTTATCTATATTCAATGTAAGAATGTCATGATCTAAATTGTTTTTTAAAATTGACATATCTCTTTCTGCATTTATAACAGTGTCTGTCCAGTTATTTCCTTCAACTATAAATACTGTATCATCATCATTATGAATAAAGATTACCAGTTACATTCGTTTTAAAAAGATCATTAATATAGATGTAAGGAACAGTATTGGTCCTAATACTGTTCCTTGAGGTACGCCACATTTCATTATTTCTGATTTACTTTTGATATTATTTACTGTAACAATTCGTTCTCTATTCATAACTTTCAAATAGTTTGAGACAAATATCTCTTATAGCATAATTATTTAGTTTTTTGAGAAGTTTTGGATATGAAATAGTGTCGAATGCTTTTTTTAAGTCGAGAAAGATGCCGATTATTTTTTTATTTCCATCAAGACATTTGTAAATATTATTTGTAAATGATATTCATTTTGCCGTTAGCGGAAAACTCCATGACGAAAATTATCCTACTTTGGTGGTCGAGGAGGACGACATCAGTCTTATGGGCTTGAATTTCCCTGAGGGTGAGGAACGAGTAGTAGTTCCAATAGATTTGGCACTTCCTATTCTCCACAAATGACTCAATATCCCACGGAGCATAAGGCAACACCGTCTATACCGTACGAGTGTCGTAGATGGTAGTACAACATTCGTAGCGCCGCGTCTGTGGTTATGAGCTGCAATTTTTTTAGTGCGGAACTATGATATTTTACCAGTTTATATTAAAATATCAAAAGAACTGAAAACTTCAAAGAATTGAAACGAATTGAAAAGTATTCCACATCATAAACAATATAGAACAATATCCCAGGGCCGCCAAAGGTCACCTATTTTTAAAGGAACGAAATGTGTACGATTTAGTAGTGTAAGTATGTACTATGTTCCCATGCCTACCTGATAGCTTGGCCAGATGACCATTTTTCAGATATCAGGAAATCAAAGTACGTAAAAACATTACTTACTTTAGTTGAATCCACATAGTCCAGAGGCAGGGAGGGTTTTTGTGGCCGATGAAGTGCGACGGGATCAATCAAGTTTTTCTCATATATTTTGACCCGCTGAACCTTGAATTTCTAGAGTTATAAGCCGAGAAAGCACCCGGAAAATTGTTGTTTTTATTTTTCAACGCTATTTCAAGAATGTATTCTGAAATCAATTTTATCGATCTTTATCTCTGGTAACTAACTACTTCTATACGAGTAATTTGAAAATAATTATGCGTTGTTTCATTTAATTCTCATAAGCAGAGGTGTTCACAAAGTAACATTTAATTACTTGTTTGATGAGGGGAGGAGGAGGAGTTTTCACCAGCTATTCAATGAGGTATCACAAGTAGAGATTTCTATTGAAGGTATTTGGATACGGGATGCTGTAAATCAGGGAGGTTGATGGGAGTGGCAGGAAATAAGGGGGAGGGGGTTATGGAAAGGATTATTCCATGAATCATTTCAGTTTAACTTTCATATCCTAGAAACAGTTATGGACCATTTGTAATAATTATATAATTTTGTACCATGAGATATAGCACTTAAATTGTCACCCTGTACAAGGAAAACCAGATACTGTTAGATAGGCAATCATATGAATCCCCATGTAGTTGATGAAGACCCATACTTTTCAAAAAAATTGACAAATTCTTGCAGTTTGTTTTCTAGTTTTAATGGATCTAGTGAAAATCAAAACGATTATGGTATTGATATTTATCTATCTCCATGAACATTGTCTTGCCTTGTAATTGATAAAGTTTTAATGGATTGAGTGAGAATTAAAACGATTATAGTATTAATATTTATCTATTTCTATTACCATCTCTAATGCAACACCCTTTTTGGGATATTATTATTTATTCGAATAGAGGGACTCATGAGCTACAACTAATAGGTATGTGATGAGTTTATTTCTAGTAATTTCGAATTAGAGCACAAAAATCAAATCGATGCATAATACCCAAAATAGCAAATATCAAATATTTGACACCCTGTAGCTCAAAAACTGATCAAAGTATCGGAACTGTGAATTAATTGGACTGAGTAATTAGGATGCCAGGATCTCCAAAATATCGAAATTTGAGCCAAATTAGCCGAAAGCCATTTTCCGTAGTAAATTTACAAGTACCGATAACAATATGAGATATTAATGGCCGCTTCTATGCAAAGAATCCTTCAAACCATAAAAAAGCAAATGGGTCGTGGTGGCCGTGCTGGTAGAACGTTCGCCTTTGGAGCGACTGGTCGAGGGTTCAAAGCCTCGCATGGTCATCGGTCTCGTGCATGGCTCACACAAGTCTCTCGAAGACTTCCGAGGGTCGCGCGTAGGGGTGCAATCGGTTGACGATAATAACAATAACAATTTTCAACAAAAATATATCGATATGAAGTATCCCTTTACTCGTGAACCAATATTGCAAAATCAAGTAATAATATAGTACCTATGTTATGCAATGACCACAAAATGATGCCCATTTTGCACTAGGTTGAAATCTGCAGCATTCATATTACCTAGTGCAAAATGGCCATTTTCTTGCGTGTTGCATACTATACTTGTTCTACAAAACGTTCTCGGAAAACCAATTTTGTCTTTTGATCTACCTTCCATTTGAAAAAAAGGTTATAAGCGTGTTGATACATATTCTTCGACGTCTCCGGTAATAAATTCAGTGTCGTTACCTTCACTGCTTCTATTATGTTCGGGGGTGCCAAAATCTAAGTCTATATCACTATCAGTTTCCATTTTCATCAATACTCGTAATCTATTAATACTTTGACAGAAACAATCTGCTGACATTTCATCGCTTTGTATTTTAGAATGGACCGAAACCTATCACGAAATGCCCCATTTTGCATTTGTTGCTTGGTAACTTACATAGCAATCGATGCAAAAATGAAATTCCATGCAAAATGTGCTTGTTTTTGGTTGAAGATACGCTTATGAAGAACATTTTTCGAGGTTGTCGTAGAAAAAAATATATTCCAACAGGTGCACAATTGGCTGATGTATTTACTACCAGCACCAAAGTTCATATTAACACGACAAAAAATCGGATTGCATATATTTTGTTTTTGTTTCTGGGTTACTTATAGTTAAACAAGCACAAATCCAATTATTATAATTCATAGAAATATAATCAGTATACCGCTTTTTCAAGAGTGTCTGAATTATGACACAGTAATATAAACACTTTCAGTCTTCATGAGCATTTTTACCAACAAAAACATTAGGTATGTGATTCTTATTATTGAATAAAACCTTTGCAGGTATCGCACGATTCGAAACGATTTCAGTATTTAATTTCAAGTCCCTAACCTGCTAAAATTAATATCATCAATTTAGGATATTTTTAAGTTCAACGTATTCATCTATTCGTTCATTCTATATTGCTCTACCTCCTTGTTTTGTCTTCAACAAAACGCAGGGATTACGCAGAGTAGGCAAAACAATCACAATCTATCTATCTAAACATAGTTATGTCAGATAGTATGGGAAACAGTTGATATTTGCAGGGTGTACCACGATGAGCTGAGTCGACATATGGGAAACTACTGGGATTATTTTTCTGAAACTTTCATAAATTCATTTTCAACTGTAGCGGCTTTACCAACAATAAAATTCACAATAATTCTTATTTCCAAAGAAATTAATCTTTAACAACATTTCTAAATATTTTATATTCTTCTTTCTTTTTCTCCGCAGCGCAATTACCGGGGGTAATACCACAAGTGCATTGAAAATTACCGATAATTCTGAAAAAAACGTGTTTTTTTTTTAAACTGCACGAGTTTATTTTTTTCGTTGTTTCAAAGCATAAATTGCCCGACTCCGACTCCGACTCACTTCTGACATTAAAATCGCGCGACTTCACTTGAATTGACATCTAATGCGATAATTGCACTGCCGTGACGCGAAACGCGTCACTACAGTGCAATTATCGCTGTGAGCCAGCGGTAATTGCATTCCTCTTATGGACGTTTTTACACGTGAGGGAAATTTCCGCTGTAATTTTTCGATATTTGCATTCCTCTAATGACAAATTTTATATGGGTCGGAAATATTCGCGATAATTTTGTCACAGTTTAACATATTCAGTAGTCCGTCTTAGCGTCGTACCTTTGATGTTGGTGTCCAGGAGTTTCATTTTTTATAATGCTGCTAACATTGATACTAATGACATTTCTCCCTACCACGATCCAGTCACGCCGTATATAAACTGCTCAATATATCAACTATTGATATAAACTGCTCGCAAAACTTCAGTCGATTGAAATTGCGGTGGACAATATAGAAAATTGGCTCTGAGCTCTGAGCTTTTGAAAATAAAAAAGAGAATTCAAGTGAAATCGGAGAATTATTGAATTTGGCAGATGTTCATATTCGGGTGTAACAGAAGGCATAGCCATTTTTAAAGAAAAAAAAACTAGATGGTTGACGAGTTTTATGATTCAAAATTGGTTAACAGTTGTGTTTGGGGGCCAATATCATATTTATTTGTTAATTTATTTATTTATGGTCTGATTCTAAACAAAATTTTGGGGTACTTTGTGGTTTTTGGAATAGCATGCATTCTAATTTTATTGAAAAATTGAATATGGTGGACAATTATTAGCAAAGTATCACTTTCCTGAATAGGAAAGTATCACTTTTCAGCCAGAATATCAGGTTGGGGGGGAACTGAACATAGAATTTATCAGAAATATCGACAATTAGGTGTTATAATATAATGGTTATAATTGGATCCTTGTAGGGGTCAGCAGCCCCTCCAGACTGCACCAGTTCCTCTGAGGCAACTGAACTTTTGACTTCTTCTGACAAGAACTGTATAAAGACACACGACAATTACATTTTTTTTAAATGTACATAATAGTCTTAGTTGCGGCGGGAATTAGCGCAGTGTTTAAGCGCCCGCCTGGTAACCGAGAGGTTCCAGGTTCGTTTCCCAGCCGGTGCGATCTTTTTTCATTTCCAGATGTGAAAGTCTATAGATTGAGGCTTGTGTCGGCTGGAAATAATCCTCCACGATTTACTGTTGCGTTAATAATTACCAGTGCTGCTCCTAAGGCGGCGAATGGAGTTAGTAACAAGGCCTATCCAGAACACATGGCTAATGACCATATCAGTCGATGCCAAAACACCAAAGAAAAATAAAATAAAATCTCAGCTATTGTTACCAATTAATGGTTGAATAATTTCTGAAAATTATTTTCCATTTTACAGGGTGTATCTTAAATTATGTCATCAATTTTAGGAGGTGATTCTTTGTCGTATCTTATGAATAAAATTCATATAAACGTGTGTCCTAAATTGCTTCGTTTCCGAGTAACGAAGTGTCAAAGTTTCAATTAAAAATCAGTTTTTCATTAATTACTTAAAAGTCTTTCTGCCAATTTTGATCAAACCTGGTGTGTTTATCAGCAGTTAAAATGGGCTTCTTTTCGTGAAATTATATTTCAATTCATAAGTGACAGAGGGTTGCCTGATTGATATTTATGGTAAAAATCGTTGTACGTCACTGTTTTTCTCGAAGTTTCATATTTTTATCAGATTGAATAATTAAAAATAAAAATTTCTTATAATGGCGTAAATTTGAAATAACTAAACTTTATCGAATCAAAGTCAGTGGCGTAAAAATGGTGGTATGCATCATGTTCAAAAGGTTATGTGAATGATCTTCTTTTTTTTCAGATCCTCCATATTTCTTGAAAATCTATTTAATATTATGCAGAAGGGTATTTTCAAGTCATGATAGAAACAGTTGACAACAATAGGAACAGAAACACAACAAACAACTAGCCCATTATCGCCTAAACTAATGAAAGAGTATACCAGTATAAATAAATTCATTGAGGCAATTTCCCGAATGATACCGTTTTAATCTTTCAAATTTTAGGAATTATGAGACAGTTGCATTATTAAATGTTTAACCTGATGAAAATATGAAACAACAGTGGCGTAGGATGATTTTTACCATAAATATCAATCAGGTGACTCTTTGATACTTACAATTTGAAATTTAATATCAAGAAAGGAAGCCCTTTGAAACTGCTAACGAACCCACCAGGCTTCGTCAAAATCAGCGGAAAGATTTTTGAGTAATTAATAAATAACCGATTTTTTATGGAAACTTTGACACCCATTTACTTGAAAACGAAGCAAGTTAGGACCAACGTTTATATAAACTTTTTTTCATAAATATAACAAGGAATCACCACCTGAAATTAATGACCTCATTTAAGATACACCCTGTGTATTATTTTTCTAAAATAATCAGAAATAATTATTTGTTTAATGTTCCTGAAATTTTAGTAATAAACCTCAGGTACCTACTAACAAGTGAAATCAACTCCTATCGTAAAAATACAGTGCGTCATATTAAACTAAACTCATCGGAAATATGATTTTTAAACTTTTATTTGAATTTAAATAAAGACATTGGATTTCAGAAAACTAATTTTTAATTTAATGTTTCTCACATTTTAGTTATAAAAACGAGTTACTAACGTCTTAAATGAACTACGTTTCAGGAGCTCTAATTAATTACAATTAACTAAAGCCACCGGAAATATGTTTTTGTAGCATTTTAGCAAAAAATTACAATAGAAAAAAATTATGTATTATGTCCAACAATGTATATTTCAAAACGAAAGCATATATTGCTTTAGATTGCTCTACAAAGGCAGACGTTGTAGTTTCACTTGCCTGAATTTGCCATATAGACCCATTGTTTTTTGATTGACTACTGGAATGGCCTGTTATTTTAATGAGTTGTTGTTCTTCAACTCCAGACTGTGCTAGGCTGAATGATTTGTCACCTTTGTTCTTTTAATGTCAATCCCAATTCTTGCTGCTGACTGGTTGAACCATGTAGAGATTGTGTTTTTGCCTACTGGAGAATTTTTGTACCTTTTGTTGGACACCTTCCAGTTTAAATTGAGTGTTAGAGAGAGACGATCTTAAAATTAAAAAAAAAGTTATTAAAAACATACCTACTACGTTTTTCCATCTATATCTTAAATAATCTTACGGGGCACATTCCAGGATAAGCAACATTTTTTATAAGGAACTTGCTATCTGCTAGTTTTTTAGACCCTCCTTGAGTGGTTTATGAAAAAACAGGGTTATATTCAATTCGGTCAGTAGAGTATCATTTATCCATTTCTTCAATAAAGTATTGAATGCAACAGTTTACTCCTTCACCGCCTCTTTATGCGAGCTCATGAGCAACAATAAAGAAAAACATTATTTTGATTACCTTCGGGTGGATCTTCATCCCATAAATGCACCATTTTACTATAATCAGCAGTCGATAATACTGAAGAACTTTTTTTTCGTTTGGAAACACCATCTGCAATTTACAACGTTTTGTATCTCTTGCCGCTGTAGCTTCCAAAAACTCTATATCTTTAAATGGATCAATCTTAATTTTATATGTGGAAAAATAATATTTTTGAAGCTGGTCCGCTGTGGAATTCCACATTAGTTTAATAACGTTTTCTTTGTAATCTTCAGAATTCAGTTTTTTATGTTGAAAGCCCAATCTTTCAATATTGATGTTAAATATACTATGGATGTTGATGGACTGCCCACGTTATAAGATTTTTCACCATAGAATTGCATAAATTGTTTCCACACAATAAACTCTTGATCTTCTGGTATTATTGGGTACTATCTGCTCAGTTTCCCGAACTTGCTGATTCATTACCAAAAAAATCATTGTTTACACAATATTATTGTAACAATAAATATCACGGGACGACTAAAAAACTGAATGTTTTTTTTTGGTGTTTTGGCATCGACTGCTATGGTCATTAGCCATGTGTTCTTTATAGGCCTTGTTACTAACTCCATACGCCACTTTAGGAGCAGCACTGTAAATTGGAACGCAACAGTGAATCGTGCAGGACTCACCCTAGTCCAGCCACGAGATTTTAATAATTTAATCTGTTGAATTAAATTAAAAAATCCCAGCCCAACCAGGGTTCGAACTCCGGACCTTTCAACTCAGAGTCGGACGCTCTAACCACTGCGCCACGCCCGACATAACTGATTGTTACTTGCTGGTCTGTCTCACCTGTCACTTCGAAATGAATTGACATTTGAATTAAAATAGTAAACTCTAGATAACTAGCTAATAGTTCAGAGTGTGATTCTTCAAACGTCATTTAAAGAATGTCGTTCACCATCTAAACTATTAGTTAGTTATCTGGAGTTTAACTGGAACATGAAAAACTGGCCCTAAGTGTCAAATTCTACCCATGAAAAATTTCACATATTATGGAACGTAATTTGTTACAGACATAATTATTGATGTATAGTGATTAGAGATATCTGAATTATAAGTTGACTTTTTCGGAAAAATCGACAAGAAACAAATGCTGAAGTGTCAACAAACAATATAGTTGCTAATAATTTGTGACGTTGAAGTATAATTATATCGAAAGCATTTATCATATTCCGTTTAAGATTTAGTAACGAATATTAATTTAATTAGTAAATAATTTATGGGGAATGTAACAAGGAAAAAGAGCATCTGAAACCTTCCGTTCGCGATACCCGGATAGACCAACACCGGCTCATTCACAATTGCAAAACACCATGGCAGTTTGTTAAAATGCAAGAAAGAAGTAAACCTGTCTTAGATAATGGACAGAATGAAGTTACAATCTTGGCATACTTCAGAGCGTATACAGAAAGTTCCTTAGTAAATGCAGAAATAGATTACCTGTGATGAGAAAAAACAAAAGTATCAAACCATCCGTATTCATTCTATTGAAAGCGTAAACGGACATGCGATATAGTTTTTCTTAATTTCGAGCTAATAATTACTGAGCTACAAATTAACAATAATTTAGAGTTGTAACTCGAAATTAACTATACTTTCGAGTTACAATTCGAAATTTAGAAAAAAAAATATCGCATGTCCTTTTTATGCCTTCGTGTAATCTCATAAGCTCAGAATTCCATAACAGGTGACGATCAAAGAAGGAATGATTTTTGAGAATTCAAATTAATCAAAATTCAGGACAACGAACATTTTTTACAAAAATTGATTTGGACGGATGAGGCAAAATTTATGAAAAATTATGAATTATAAATGTTCAACAGCCATTACTCACATTACTGGAATGATAGTAATGATACTAATCCACACGTATTTCGAAAAAGACAGTTTCAAGGTTACTGGAGCTTCAATGTTTTTGCTGCAATAGAAAATGACGGTGTGCTTGTGGTACATTTGTGGAAAATTTGTGTGGAAAGCTTATTGGAGATCAAAAGGAGATAAATATTTTTTTCCCGTTTATTGTGGGTCAGAAAAAATATTTGTATCCATTAGATTTGAACTGAACTGTGGCATCAATACGACGGAGCCTCACCTCATAATATTGCACCTATGAATTAGCTATTTATGTACCAAGTGCGTTAGGATCTAGTGACGCTCTTGGTGCATGCAAGATTTTATTTTTCACGATAATATTATCTTAAACGACGTTGTTAACTTCATAAATTTCTTCTCATAGTATTTACTGCGTTCTGGTCGGCATCTGAGCACAAGTGATCTTCTTATGCAATTGCATGCCATGGAAACATTGAAGAGGTTGCTAAGGGTTGTTTATTTAATAAAATGACGCTGCATTTTTGTAAGAATTGACAATCTTGTTACTGGAGGAAACTTAAAACGGTTGTGTAATAATTATGGAGATCCCACAGAATGTGACGCTCGAAGCTGAAAAAGCGTTAGGAAATTTACTGCCTGTGCAATCCAAATACTTATACGAGAAGGAGTATGACCATTTTTTGAAATGGAAAGATGAAAACAGTGAATACCGTAAATAAAACTGTCTTAATGGCATACTTCCAGAAAATCATGAAAAATATTAATATTTTTTATTTATTTTACATTATTTCAGTCTGAAAAATATAGTGCAAATAGCCTATGGACCAAATACTCACAGCTGAAATCAACACTGATTGTTAAAGAAAACGTTAATATATATCAGCATTCACTCAACTGATGGCCTTTCTGAAAGTTAAATCGAAAGGATACATTCCTAAAAATTCAAAAGTGTTGGAAGGTGGACAAGTATTACTTTTCATAAGAAAAGCTCCAGATGATACTTTTCTGCTACATAAAGTTGTTTTGGTAATGTGTGTATTTGGAGGCTTAAGACGTGATGAAATGGTCAAGATGACAATTGATGACATTGAAGACAGCGGAGCCGTTTTACTAATCAAGGTACCAGAAACCAAGACCTGCACCTCAAAATGTTTCACCATTGTTGAAGAAAGCGAAATTGGAGCCTTGAACTCAGTTAAGAAGTGCATTGAGCTACAACCAAAAGGATGTAAACAACGTAGGTTTTTTTAACCTATAGAATTAATAAATGCATGGGGCCGTGGTGGTCGGCTGGTAGTGCGTTCGCCTCGCATGCGTGCGGGGTCGTGGGTTCGATCCACCGATTCACCGGTCTCGTGCATGGCATCACACGTTAAAAGGTAAGGGATGCGTCTTTCCTAGCTCACACAAGCCTCTCGAAGACTTCTGAAGGTTGCGCGTAGGGGTGCAATCGGTGGACGCAAATAACAATTGTAACAATTGAGTTACCTGTAGGTAAAAATACCATAAGAAGTGTTTCTTTTATCATAGCGATATACCTTAATTTGGAAAACCCGATAGGTTACACCGGATATTGTCTAAGCCGAACGCCGTCAACGCTTCTTGTTCAAGGTGGTGCTTCCTCTGAAACACTAAAATTACATGGAAAATGGATGAGTAGTACGGTAGCGGAGAGCTATATTGAAGAAAGTATCTCCTCGAAGCACAAAATTGCTACAATGATAGCCCGTTCCGTTTCCGAAAAAGAAAATGTTAACGTTCCGAACGAAACTGAATGCACATTGAGGAGTTCATAATCGGTCAACTCACAGAACTTCAAACTTGGTACTAATTTTTCAGGAACATTTGAAAATTGTAATTTCTATTTGAGAGAAAATAATTAGTCCCTTTTTATGTACAGATATAAATAAAACTATTCTGAGTAATTAATTTATTGAACTAGAGAAAAAAACATTTAGCTGGTGTTATGATATGGGTCTGTTAACACCTTGAGTGCCATAGCGGTCATTATGACCGCTACGATACTTTCCTGTGGTGCCACAGCGGTCATAATGACCGCCAATTTTGCACTTCTACTACGGCTGCTTCAAACCCTTTTTCTACAAAGAGATCGTGGTAATCTATAGGAAAATATTTAATCTTGAATTGGTATTTCTCAAAACTCTGTCATTGTACTGGGTGATACAGAATTTAGGTCATATTTTTCTCGCAATTTTTTTGCAAGTGATGAATCAACACACGAATCGTTTGTGAATATGGTTGAAAAGAGAACGGTATCGATCTTTTATATGCACGGAATGGAACATCATCGACTCAGAAAGCTTAAATTGGAAGTTACGTTGCAGGCAAATTTGTCCACTTTTAAAATTTCAAGTTATTGTGAAAATCCATTCCCATTTCAACTCCATTTTGATTCAACTCTCTATCTTTCTGGTTGAAATATTACAAAAGGAGGAGGGTTCTTCCGAACACTGTATAAATGATTGTGAACTTCACAACACAATTAATAGTGGAGATGGAGAGGTAATGATATTGATTCGCCTCAAAACATGTAAGAATATTTTTCCACACCGAAAGTAGACTAGGACAAGACTGTAAATGTAAGGATTGTGAGGTACGCCTATAGTCTATTACTAATAGACTGAGAGCTGAGGGACCAAAACTGCAAGAGTTTTATAAAAGCTGATATTTTGTTATTGGGTCATGAATAGGTTGAATATCAATAGCCTGCCGTCAGTCAGCCAGTTTTTGGGACAACTGGCGTGGGGGTGGTTCCAAACTTGTAAAAAAAACACGTATGTCGCAACTGTTTTATAAAATCTGAAAATTTCGTGGGTTCATGAAAGAGTTTTATAAAATATGAAAATTAGTCTGTGGATAGCAAGACAACTAACAAACTGTGTGGACATAGTCAGTCAGCACAATATTGGAACACGACGCGTCAGCGGTCCGGTAAACCCGTCAAAAAATGGGTTCGTGAAAGAGTTTTATAAAATCTGAAAATTAGTCTGTGGATAGCAAGACAACTAACAAACTGTATGGACATAGTCAGTCAGCACAATATTGGAACACGACGCGTCAGCTGTCCGGTAAACCCGTCAAAAAAAATGGGTTCGTGAAAGAGTTTTATAAAATCTGAAAATTAGTCTGTGGATAGCAAGACAACTAACAAACTGTGTGGATATAGTCAGTCAGCACAATATTGGAACACGACGCGTCAGCGGTCCGGTAAACCCGTAAAAAAAAGGGGTTCGTGAAAGAGTTTTATAAAATATGAAAATTTTCATGTAAGTAGTTCATATTACCTAAAATAAGACTAACATAATCAATCAGAAGTTTCATGGAACAAACGCCGTCAGCAGGCAATAGAAAGGCGCGCCGCGCGACTAATTTATATAGCGCGCTCGTTCTCAAAATGGTTTTATATTCAGAAATATGCAAAATTCAATACATTATTCAGTCTGCCATATTCTGTAGATTATTATATTCCAGTGGTGCCATGAGCTTTGTCTCGAGTGAATGCATCATTGATTTTTTTTTTGTGCATTTTAATGTAAGCTTGTCTTCTTTTTTCTAATATTCTACATTCAAACAAGTTTGATGAGGTTGTATTGTATGAATTTGGGAACCAAAATGAGAGAATAGAGAATGGCGAGTTCAACATGACGACGTTAAATGTAAAACATTCATTACTGAAAATTAGGCTTGTAAAAATACCCAAGGTAGACTATAAAATATGTGAAATCTGTGTTTAAAAAACATTTGTAAATGTAATTTTGATGTCGTATCCAATCAAGAATGTGTAGTTTCATATTCGTGGCAAGTCTCTACGCCTTCCACTATGTAAAATCTTAATATCATTGCATAATTTTAATTAGTATATCCGCTGTATTTTTGAGTATTCAAATGTGACAATTTTCTATTACTTTGCACATCTATGAAACACCCAATGTACTATTATTATTCTAAACAATAGGTATAGTTTTTATTTTATTTGCGATTATACAGTGTGACCCATTTAAGATGGAAGCACCCTTATAAAACTTGCCTTTTTCAACCGATTGGAATGGTTTTTTTTTGTTAGGTAGACATTCGGAAAATCTACTGGGACACCAAATTTCGTGAATAAATTTCCGTTTTCAGGGCCAATTATTCTTATTTTTCAAGGTCAAAAATCTAAAAAAAACTACTAGCGATTTTCTTTTAAAAAATCTGACTACACCAATGGATTCGCGACCCTTTCAAATGGTTCATATGTAAATTTCGTTGGAATGCGTTAATCAATAAAAAAGTTATAGGTGAATGAAATTTGAAATATATGCCGTTTTATCAACCCACCAATTCAATTTCAGACCTTTCAGCAAAATTGGGAATACACCACTGTATTCAAGAAGTCTCTAAATATCACTGGTCAGAATTTTATCAAAATCTGATCATAAATAAGGAAATTATAAGATAATAAAATTCGAAACATATGTAGATGGAATTTCAGGAAAATGTAATTTTAACTCATAATTTTTTATTTGTTCTATTTGTCAACAGATTTCGATGAAATTCTGGTCAGTGAGATTTCGAAACCTCTTGAATCCAGTAGTGTAGTCAAAGTTCTGATAAAAGTTTTGAGATAGAAGTGGTGAGTTGATTAAACGGCATATTTTTCAAATTTCATTCCCCTATAACTTTTTTATTAAATGACGCATTCCAACGTAATTTACATATGAACCATTTGAAAATGTCGCGAATCCAGTGGTGTAGTCAAATTTTTTCTAAAAAATCGCTAGTAATTTTTTTAGATTTTTGACCTTGAAATATAAGAATAGTTGGCCCTGAATATGGAAATGTATTCATGACATTTGGTGTCCCAGTAGACTTTTTGAGTATCTACCTAACAAAAAAAAAATCATTCCAATCGGTTGAAAAATATAGGTTTTATAAGGGTGCTTCCATCTTAAATGGGTCACACTGTATATCACAAGTTTGGGTTTGGTCCAAAAATCAAAATAAAAAAGTACACTATTAGGTTTTGAAACACCCTGTATATGGTATGGTAAAGAGGAATATCCATAAGATATTTCCAAAATGCGTTCCAAATCATCCCAATTTGAAATTTTTAAAATCAAATACAATTGGTACCAATGCAATATAAACCATTTCAGGTGCAAAAATCTTAGAAAAAGTGGAAGAATATGCAACTTTTTTTGAGCCTTCCACAGATGCTGTATTAGAAAACAATCTGTAGCACATATTTCTGCTCCCAAATGGTACGTTATAAAGAAAACCTTTAACGAGTTATGTTTCATATCACAATTCGAAACACTATTCAAACTAATTAAGTTTGAATTTCAAAACTTGATGTCATATTGGACAAATTCAATTCAGTACACTAGGTATATAGTATAATTATGTACTCATCATCAGGAATTTGTTACATCGTCAATCAAATAATTTTAAGTATCTCCTGTGATAAAGAATAGTAGGTATATACTATGTACTTCAAAAGTGACAAGTGTGAACTGACTCAAAGGGAAGAGCAGTAGGCCTTGATTTCTGTGCATGTTGGTATTTCAGTGACACGAAAGTCAACAATAACAAACAACAATTTAAGAAAGTATAATTCAACACATTTGATATTTGATCTTTGGCCAGGTTTTTGGGACTTTGCAGCACTGTGCGTCGTTATTAGTGTTTAACAGTGAAATGGAAGGAAGTGCGCGTCCTATTTGCGTTTTTTGCCTAAAAAAGGAGGCGAAATAAAATTGTTTGAGGAGCAGACTCTTGAAACATGCAAGGTTATTTTAAAAATTTGCCAACATTTCAATTTGTACTATAACACTGCAGATTTGCCATTCCGCAAAAATGCTCAACAAGGATACCACTCTTCTTGTTACCACCGGTTCACGGCTTTGAGCAAGACCTATAGAGAGGAACTCAAGAAGCAACAATCCTCAAGGTCAAGGTAAGATAATATTGATTCCTATGAGTGAGAATAATTCTAACCAGCAGAAAGTAGTCATCAAAGGGGACATTTTTTATTGATGAATTTTATTTTTAACTCCATTGCAGCTAACACTGCGTGGACTTCTGTGACTGACTTGGGTAATGCTGGCAGCGATTTCCTCCGAGCATAGTAGATGTTCTTCCTCACACATTCCAAGTCCTTCCGGGTGAGAGCATCCTGTTCTGGTTGCTTCGACAAAGCTTTTCTTATTATTTTTGCGGGTTTCTCACATATGTCCGATTCAGCTTTCCTCTTCGCTGTAGAACTTAATATTTGCCGTTGCAAGACATTTTCCAACTCTGCCCCGTGTGAATGGTTTTGATTCGATGTTGTCAAAACTCGATCAGAAGAATTGCCCATAGTCTCTAAGTAGGCATTGCACCTATCTTTGATGCATCTCCACTTTGTTTCTCCCGAACTTAATTTTCGGTTTTGTTCTTTGAATTTAAACTGATTCAACACCAATTGTGTTTTACCGCGTCCGCTTGTGATTTCACTTAACTTAGCCGATTCACCCATTTTTCCGCCTTTTTTACTAGATTATTACAGTTTAGAAGTTACTGTGGAACTAAATAATCTAACAATAAGCGCCCCTAACAATGTATAAATAATTATCCCAATCCAAATATCCTTCAAATTACCTTTTAATTAGTTTACCTATCGTTGTGGGCCGAAATGGGCATTTACCCAAGCTCATTAAAATTCATCTTACCTGGTATTTCACATTTTTGGGCCGAAATGGGCTACGCCCTTTATATTAAAGTATTGATTTAAAAATAATATTGAAATAACCTTAATTTTTTGAAAGAGGTATATACGACATTCAAATTGAGACGTATGTTTTTCATATTTTCAATCCCATAAACACTCAAAGAAAATAACAGTTTAAATTAACCAAAAAGAGCATATGTACATGAAATGGCATCTATCTAGTTTAGTATTTATTTCAAGTAGCTAAAAATAATGTTCAGGCGTATATAGCTACTATACTATTTATATAGTTATTTCGAACAGTAAAATTAGTTCTTTATGTAAGTGAGCATTTTTCAGTAACATAACAAATGTATTTGATTACATGAACACACAATAGTTCGTAATTACTACCATCTTGTTGCTCAACAAAATTAGAAGTAATAAAACACTTTTTCTTTGTTTTCCAATTGTCAATTCCTGGAATTGTTTTCTAACGTTACCATATAAAGGTTGTTTCATTCAACAAAAACAACGATATTATTGACGGAATATTTCTTTGCATTGAATTAACCTGTAGTACTATTTCTTTGAATGAACTAATTGTTTTATAAAACATTTCTCTAACCACATTTTGTCCCATTGTTTATTTGAATGTTGCATGTTGAACAAAATATAGATATTATTTGTTGCATTATTAATATCTCTTTCCTATCGTTTCTTATTGAATATCTTTTCATCATTGTTTTGTAATATTGAACAACTTAGTCTTTCTATTGCCTGCTGACGGCGTTTGTTCCATGAAACTTCTGACTGATTATGTTAGTCTTATTTTTGGTAATATGAACTACTTACACGAAAATTTTCATATTTTATAAAACTCTTTCACGAACCCATTTTTTTTGACGGGTTTACCGGACCGCTGACGCGTCGTGTTCCAATATTGTGCTGACTGACTATATCCACACAGTTTGTTAGTTGTCTTGCTATCCACAGACTAATTCTCAGATTTTATAAAACTCTTTCACGAACCCATTTTTTTTGACGGGTTTACCGGACCGCTGACGCGTCGTGTTCCAATATTGTGCTGACTGACTATATCCACACAGTTTGTTAGTTGTCTTGCTATCCACAGACTAATTCTCAGATTTTATAAAACTCTTTCACGAACCCATTTTTTTTTGACGGGTTTACCGGACCGCTGACGCGTCGTGTTCCAATATTGTGCTGACTGACTATGTCCATACAGTTTGTTAGTTGTCTTGCTATCCACAGACTAATTTTCAGATTTTATAAAACTCTTTCACGAACCAATTTTTTTGACGGGTTTACCGAACCGCTGACGCGTCGTGTTCCAATATTGTGCTGACTGACTATGTCCACACAGTTTGTTAGTTGTCTTGCTATCCACAGAATAATTTTCATATTTTATAAAACTCTTTCACGAACCCATTTTTTTGACGGGTTTACCGGACCGCTGACGCGTAGTGTTCCAATATTGTTCTGACTGACTATGTCCACACAGTTTGTTGGTTGCCTAGCTATCCACAGACAAATTTTCAGATTTTATAAAACAGTTGCGACATACGTGGTTTTTTTACAAGTTTGGAACCACCCCCACGCCAGTTGTCCCAAAAACTGGCTGACTGACGGCAGGCTATTGATATTCAACCTATTCATGACCCAATAACAAAATATCAGCTTTTATAAAACTCTTGCAGTTTTGGTCCCTCAGCTCTTAGACTATAAAGATGATGTTAAAAATTGAATACATTTTTCAGAAAAATATATGTCATTTCACTACTAAAAAATTGGGTCATAATGTTTTTTAACTCTCACGGCATTTCGTTCTGTTAGAGCAGACGATGGACTTTATTCAAAGATCTTTTTTAACTGATTAAGGTGTATCTTGTTCTTGGGTTACACGTAGGAGATGTGATTTTTTGATGGGCTTTTTTATTCTAGGATACATCTATATTGGTGAACTAGCGTTATATCGAAAATCAGTAGTTCTATTGCAAATTTTTTTTTTACAAATTCAGTGAATTTTTTAGTAGCTAATTATAACCAGATCCATCAGAAACATCTACAGAAGCTTTTCTTTTATGATGCTGTATAATATTGCTCCTGGTTCATCAAATGCACATCTATATTTTTTAATCTATTTGATTTTCATATCGCTTTCAACAAGTTGGGAATTTCTGACTAACTGATACCGTATTTGACGGTGTTTGGTATTGAGATCGAATATATCCTAATTAACCTTCCACTAAATGACACAAATTACGAGATTATTCAAAAAAATTATCTTGTCGCAAACTTTTGTTTTTGATTTCGTCAGTTATGTACCTACTCTTTCTAAGTGCCTGAAAAATTAGGATGTAATGAGTTCTTTTACCAACAAGTTTGGTATCCAGCGATACACTACTATCAAAATTTTCAGCAATGGGTCTTCTTCTGGAATATGAAAGTATATCAGACAAAAACAACACTATGTTTGTTGCGACTGATGTAAAAAAACACGTTCGTTCACAAAATGTATTTCTAAATTTCATGTAGGTAGGTATGTTTATTTCCACAGCAAAATTTGAATAGTTTTATTCCATACCTGGAAGGCTTTTCTGGGAAATATTGCTTCATAATCAACCGTCCTCTGAATGGAACTGGCGATATTTTCATATCCATATCCATAATGTTTCTCCAGTTATGAATCTCATTTTATGGAAAATGCCAGTAAAATGGAAAATTACACACTCTCGAGAAAAATTTCTTCTTTCTTTGTCATGATTTGTGCTGCAAAGTACATAACGGTTAGAGGTCCATTCATGAAGCCTTGACTGAGTAGAAGTACCATGGTTATTCAACCAAATTTGATTGATACAGAGATAAAATCATAAAGGTGTTTCTTTACACTAACCAAACCGGAATCAGATATTCAGACTTTTCGTTTTTAAACTGCAAAATTTCATCATTTTCGTTATCGGCAATGGCTTCAGATTCGTCCGTTATTTCATTTTAAAAATTGAACATATGTTCTCAATTTTCTGGTTCATCATTCATCATCATTTTGTATATCTTTTGGATTATTCAGATGTCGAAGCCCAAGAATTTTTTCAGATTTTTGTACCTTTATTGAATGGTTTTAGATATTTATTGGGAATACCAGAACCTCTTCCTTTCAATTGATAAATAAACCAAGTATCCCCAGAAATATTCAGATTATGTAAAATCACTGCTTCTTCGTATTATGAATGACACTTACGTGTTTCAACAATATTATGAATAAGCTGCAAATCATTGAATTTACTTTCTGGAATAATAACAACATTCTACTAAAAATCAATTGTTACCACTGACTTGATCACTGCCGCCACATGAAGAGCCACTGTGAAAATCCAATTTGGATATATTTCATAAACTCTCAGTTTTAAAGTTTACTTCAGAATAGGATATCTTCCTGTAACAAAATATACAATTTACTCATTGCCACACTCATTGCCACACTTTTATAGATTATCTTGAACTCACATTGATTCATTTACAGAGTGTTGAAGGTTACAAACACACAAAATTCATTTCAGGAGCCGAATGTCCTCCTTAAAATCAAACTTGATTGAAGGTGTTCATGTGGCTTGGTCCATTCGTCCATAAAATTCACCAGAATTCATCATTTTATCATAAGAATTCAGTTCTGAAGTACCTATCGGTTAATAATTGATTTACGTTTCGAATTTTATTCTTTTTGTTTTGGCAGTAAATACTTATTATTTTGAATTTTTTTTATTATTATCATTATTATTATTTTGGACTGAAAAGACAGAAATATGTGTATGAATCCCTCCCTGCACCCTACTCACTACATTCGAATTGTTCGATTCGAATATTAAACTTTTTCGATTTCAGCCCCATCTAGTGGACGAATATCAACAAGCCATACATTTTTGTAATGAGTATTCTGAGAAAATTGTTGATGATGAATATGGACAAGGTGCAATTTTCTATAGAAAATTTGTCAGCACTTCTGACTCGTCCTGTAGGATTATGTCAGGAACGTTTCAATAAAATTTCGTATATTTCAATCCTATACCTCTACTCCAAATTTGAAATCTCTATTTGAAGCGATAACTGAATTGTTGGCTTATCTCATATATCATTGTAACACAGTACCCGTTCTCTGTGGCACCATGAGAAAGTCAGTATGAATTTCTCGGTAGCCAAGGTGTTAATAGCAACCGTTGCCAAGGTATTATAAAGCAGTGATGGACAAGCGAAAAATTAAACTTTTTAGATAACCATTTTGAAAATCGTTATGGCTAGCGAGCAATGGACCTCATCGATGGCCTCCTCGTTCGCTAGATATCATTAGATCCATTAGACTTTTTTGTTTGAGGTCTTTAATAAATTATTGTGTATGAAGCGCCGTTACAACAAAAGAAGATTGCCAGGAGAGAGTTAGGAATGCATTTCCATCTCTTTCCTCGCTAGAAATTCAGAGTGCCACTCATGCCAGATATTTGAGAAGATATCATAAATGTTTGGAAGTTGGGAGCAACCAGTTCTTGTTTCTCTTTTTCTTGGTTGTTCCTGTGAGTATTTCACAATTGTGGATGATCCGCGTCCATTGTCTACGACAGATTTGATTTTGTTTTGCTTTTTAACAAACTGCCGGTGTGTTTTACATTTATGAATGATCTGCGACATGGTGTCATGAGTGTACATTAATATATCCGAATATCGCGGAGGAAAGGTTTCAATAACCATGTCAAATTCCCCATAAATTATTGACAATTTGAAGTAATGTTCATAATAATTAACAAATTGAAATAATGTTCATTTTCAAATTCTAAACGGGAAATGATAAAAATGTGCACAATTACTACGTAAAATGGCTTTAGGCTAATTTCGCTCAAATTTTGATGTGTTGTAGATCCTGGCATCCTCATTAAGTGGTTAAATTCACAGATCGATCCTATGATTAGTTTTCGAACTAAGTACAGGTTGTCAAAAATTCGTTATTTCCTATTTTGGGTATGCATCGATTTGATTTTTGTGCTCTAATTCGAAATTGAACTTCCTTAGAAATAAATTCAACGCATCTAAGTTGTAGTTCATGAGTCCTTCCATTCGAATAAAAAATAATATCTCACATATGGTGTCTCATTACAGCCAGGCAAGACAATGTTCATAGAAATGAATAAATATCAAAAACATAATCGTTTTGATTTTCACTCAACCCATTAAAACTATAAAACAAACACCTAGAATTTGCCAATTTTTTAAAAAAGTGTGGCTATTCATCAACTACATGAGGATTCATATGATTCCCTGTCCCATAGTCTCTGGTTTTCCATGTACATGGGACAATTTAAATGCTTACAAATGCTCCCAGGTAGCACAGGTTAGTGAAATGACGTTCTAATGACGTCTTATTGAAGTCCATTTTGGTCCGTTACGTCCTCGACTACAATGAGACCTTAAAATGACGTCTTATTTCATGACGTCAAATTGACGTATTTCATGGAGGTCATAATGACGTCCCTGCGAAGTCAACTATCAGTTATTCAAAAATTGTCAACATAAAAAAGTCCGTTACTGAAAATTGTTCCAGAATTCGTGATTACAGAAATCTGGACCTCTTCTGTTAGCAATTCGGCAAAAATGATTTAGGGTCAGTTGTATGAAGCATTCTGTTACATTGCGTCTACGTCCTGACTGAAATTTGGACAAATAGTAGTTACATTGTTACAACTTTGAATGGTTATTCTGTTTACGTAAGGTTAGTCAGGTTAGGCTGGCTAGTAATAACGCATTTTTAACTTAGTAATTTGCATGGAGCTGCCTTTTCATTCAAACTTCCCGCTATTACAGTGACCAATCGCTGAGTTGCTACGGTCGGGACGTAGACGCTTGTTGAACACACCAGTTGCCGAAAGTCGTGGTAGCGGACAGCGTTGCAAATACTGAAAAATATTCCCCAGGAATAAAAAATTCAAGATAACTTTCAATGATAGGAACAGAAGAAACTTAATGAATTATCGATGGAATATGAAGAAGAAATAGGCTGATGGAGTTCTATACTAAAATGTCAGAATACCGTCAATAATAAGCACGTAGTGGATGACAAAATCCAATGAGATGAGTCGTCTTTTTCATGATTCTCAATGTCAAACAACAAATTGTTGTAAATCATGAAATATTTGTGTCTGGAAGTCTAAAAATGTTCTTGAAAATGATAGGCTTAAAATATTCACACGTGCTATTGACATCCATTTGATCCCAAAACCATTTTTATTTTTGTTTTGTCACCAGATGGTAGTCAATAAGTATCTTTTGTTTCATTCTGTCAATTAACTCCTCATTACAAAAATGTTGTCAATGGATCAAGTTTGAAAAAGTTATCGATAATCTTTGAAAAAATTGGTGGACTAAAATAATGGTTTCTTTGACCTGGCAACTCTATCGCGGCAGCCTGGGTTGTCGGCCGGACTCGGCTAGATTCGGTCCGCCGTGTGGGTCGTCAGCGGTACGTCTTGCTGGATTATGTCGATTGTCACTGCCATATCACAAAACTAAAAGCTTTTTTCTGGTTTGCTCATGTGTTGGTTTGTTTGGTGGTTTGGTGCTAACATATTTGTGTTTTTTGCTGTTACTCTCTCGGATCAGTCAACAAATAATGCCCTACGTACTGGCAGAGGGGTCGCCATCGTTGACAAAAGGTGGCTAAAGCTAAGAAAACGGGAATTATTATGGCCGCCATTGAAAGACCATAGAAGTTACGATGAATATATCATCAAGGATGTAGAGGCTGAAGAAGATTGAAAGTTCCATTCAATATATCGATGTTTGTATCGAAGAAGATAGTAATCATGAACAAAAAAAATCCGAGAAACTGCGATTTAGGTATGAAGTAGGAGCACCCAGGATTGCTGAAGTAATGGAGTCTTTGTGACATGATACCCAAATCCTACAAGAGAAAACAAATTCGTGATTATTCTTTCATAATAATAAAGTATTTTCTATGATCTATCATATTTCATGCACTGTTAACTGATATTGAATGTAAGTTTACTACAACATCCTGTAATATGTTTTTAATATGGAATTTATTAAATGTGATATTGGAGTGGTGGTTAATTTTATTCTACTTTCCTAAAACTATCAATTTCCACATGAAAAGTAGGGACTTTGGAAGTCCTTCATAAGATGTCATCTATTGGTAATTTGACTGACGTCTATTAATGGTCTTATATGTCTTCAAAATGACGTCATTTATAGTCTTCTTTTCAGACGTCAGAATGACGTCCTGCTGAAGACGTCCTATGGTTGTGACATTTTGACGTCTTTTCGGAGTCTCTGAGTCGTCACTTTCTGACGTCAGTTGGTCAATAATTTGATCAAACCTGGTTATATATCATGAAAGTAAAATTGAAATGACTCATGGGATAATACTCCCATATTCAAATACTTTCAGTAATTCAAACAAGTAATTAAATATTATTTTTGTGAACATCTCTGCGTATGAACATGAAATGGAAAAACGTATCGTGAATAGATATTTTAAATTACAAGTAGTTAGTTACAAGAAAAATTGATCGATAGAATCGAGTTCAGAATTTTCAGAGATTCCTACCTACTTGATATAGCGTTGATAAATAAACTTTTAAAACATTCCTACAAAACGAAGGTATTTACATTGTAAAGGGCAGCTTTTTTCAGTGGGAAAGAGAACTGAACTGAATTCTCTTCACAACAATGCGTGATTTGACCCCTTATGCCGTTTGAATTATTTTAATTGATGTGCCCCTCCGCGCCCCCTATCCGGCAATCGCAATGTATTTTATTTCAAAAAGTAGTATCAGTGATACCATTCAAAATGATTTTTGTTCCATATTTTCACATCAAATCGTTCAAAAGTTGACGGGGGGTATATATCGGTATCTTTCGCAGATTTATGTTCATTGTGGAGGTGTTTTTTCAACTAAAGATGCTAATAATGGTATATAGAATTTTGAAATCAGTGTTTTGCAGATTTTGTTGATTTACCTATTTTGTAACTATCTACTGAGAATTTGAAAATACCTATTCAGGTAATTAAAATATTCATGGTGCGTTTTTTTATTTCATTCTCATACGCAGAGGTGTCCAAAAAATAATATTTAATGGGTTGTGTGATGCGGGTGGCTGTAAATCAGGGGGGTGATGGGGTGGCTGGAAATAAGAGGGGGCAATGGGGACAGGGTTATTCCATGAGTCATTCCAGTTCAACTTATAACTTGCAGTTCTCTTATAATTTGAAAAAACCTATTCATGATACGTTTTTCCATTTCATTTTCATACCCAGATATGTTCACAAAAATAATATTTACCTAATTACTTGTTTGATGAGGATGGGGATAACAATTTTAACAATGAGGATGGGGTGGGTTCACCAGCTATTCAATGAGGAATCATCTGAATTAAAAAAAAAAATTGTTGTTAATTCCGTCAACCGATTGCACCCCTACGCGCAACCCTCGGAAGTCTTCGAGAGACTTGTGTGAGCTAGGGAAGACGCAGCCCTTACCTTTTAACGTGTGATGCCATGCACGAGACCGGTGAATCGGTGGATCGAACCCACGACCCCACGCTTGCGAGGCGAACGCTTTACCAGCCGACCACCACGGCCCAGCCGACCACCACGGATTGAATTATATTTTCAGAGAAAAATGCGGAACTTCACTTTGACTTTTATTGACAGACAATACAACTTTTTTTTATAAATACCAACCAAGTAATAACAAAACAATACAGAATGATGATCTTGATATTCAATTTTCAACACTCCCCCTGAATAGAAAGTCCATCATTTAATCCCAGTAGTCCAAGGAGATCCAAACAAAATGTCAGCTTCTTGTTTTCTTGATTCAACATAACATAATTTTATTTCTCCGGTCAAAACCTTTTCTCTGATAAAATGGTATTTAATGTCAATATGCTTTGACCGTTTTGTTTCTGGATTTTTTGAAAGCTGAATACACCCTTGAGTATCCTCGAATACGTGTAAAGGACCAAAAAAAAAATCAATTTTCATGTCAGCTACCAGATTTCGCAACCAAATCCCTTCACATGCAGCGGTAGAAGTAGCAACATACTCTGCCTCAGTGGTTGACAGTGAAACAGAAAGTTGTTTTCTTGTTGTCCATGAAATCAAATTTCCAAATGATTTAAATAAAAATCCAGAAGTTGATTTTTTATCAATGTCATTAGCCCAGTCGGCATCGACAAAACCAACAATAATTGGTGCATCTTCCTGTCTTGGGTATAAAAGACTAAGGTCGGTAGTTCCTCTTAAATATCTTAGAATCCTCTTCAAGTGATTCCAGTGCTCTTCTCCAGAACAATCTTAAACTCAGATCAAATAGTTTACTGCAAAACATATATCTGGACTAGCAGTTAGCATAATATACATAAGTGAAAATTGCCCAGCGGTGAGCTCGTTCCAATGTAATTGAATGAAGAAAATGTTTGTATTTCGTGCAGAAATTTATTTATAAAATCATAGCAAAGCGCTTTCGACTATAAAGTCATCATCAGTGCGTACCTGTAAGTAAGTGACATTGAATTGAATGTGTCCAGAGGTCCATGTAAAATCTAAAAACGGGACATCATATGAATAACATTTAAAAAAAATCCTTATTCCAGGATTAACCTGGATAAAAGTTTCAACAGGCAGAGTAACACATGTCTGTTGAAGCTTAGTCTACTGTCAAACTAAATGAATGAAATTGACATTGTGTCAAAAGTTGACAATGACAATGACGTTTGGTTTAGAACATCGATTTCTAGAAACACTGTTCTGTGTTTTGAAAATTGATAAATGAACAAATAAGTCAAATTGATCTGTAAATCTGTTTATAGTTCTGTTAATCTAAACCTAAGGAAATGTGACAAACCGGGAGAAAAGTCTCATGAGAACCTGCACCCGATGTGCACAGAACCAGGTTCAAGAAACAGTCTCTTGGGAATTTGTGAAACCAATTCAATGCTCAAGATCATGGGACAGGTCTAATGAGAACCTTCACACTTCCCAAAGCGTCAAAAAGGTTGCCCAAAATCAAGAGGCATCATAAACATAAAAGATTTGAGAAAGTTTCAAATCTTTTATGTTTATGGTGCCTCTTATTTTTGGGCTACCTTTTTGACGCTTTGGGAAGTGTGAAGGTTCTCATTAGACCCATCCCATGATCTTGAGCATAGAATTGGTTTCACAAATTCCCAAGAGACTGTTTCTTGAACCTGGTTCTGTGCACATCGGGTGGAGGTTCTCATTAGACTTTTCTCCCGGTTTGTCACATTACCTTAGGTTTAGATTAACAGAACTATAAGTAGATTTACAGATCAATTTGACTAATTGGTCATTTTTCAATTTTCAAAACACAGAACAGTGTTTCTAGAAATTAATGTTCTAAACCAAACGTCATTGTCATTGTCAACTTTTGACACAATGTCAATTTCATTCATTTGGTATGACAGTAGACTAAGCTTCAACAGACATGTGTTACTCTGATGCCTGTTGAAACTTTTTTCCAGGTTAATCGTGGAAAAAGGATTTTTTTAAAATGTTATTCATATGATGTCCCGTTTTTAGATTTTACATGGTCCTCTGGACACATGATATTTTTATGGTCTGGCTCTTGTACTCCTGACGAGTAATTAATTTTTTAATTTTCAAAATTCTCATTATCAAAATTTCTTAAATTCAATTAAATATCACTTACTTACAGGTACGCACTGATAATGACTTTATAGTCGAAAGCGCTTTGCTATGATTTTATAAATAAATTTCTGCACGAAATACAAACCTTTTCTTCATTCAATAATATACATAAGACTTCCAATAAGTTTCCTGTATGGTTTGTCAGTTTTCAGAGTACTGTCAGTAACCTCTTGTGGTTTCAAATCTTTTTCTATTGGGATTTCAAATTAAGATTGTAGCGCTACCGGCGGCGGACGATGAAGTACTTTCTACGACATTGATTTATAACCTTACTTTTTATTCCATATAGATTTCAGGGACTGGCTACTGCACGGTCCGACCGTTCACTAATTTAGCGTTCGGGGCCGGTCCGACCGTACAATAACATTTTGTTCGGGGCCGGTCCGACCGTACAAAAATATTTTGTTCGGGGCCGATCCGACCGTTCAATAATATATTGTTCGGGGCCGGTCCGAGTACTTTGAGATCGAGTAAGTTCTAGTTCCCACGAAAAGGAGAATCCTGTGTTGTTCAAAGAACATCGTGAGAGCCGAGGGAAAGTAGGTTCTTCTTGAATTTCTGAAGGCTGTATGCCTCAGGGAACACCTCCCGAGGCAGCGGAGTTCCAAAGCTTTGCCGTTCGGTGGAAAAACGAGCCCTGGGAAGCAGATGTGCAGCATGTCTCCAATGTCACGGCATATGGATGTGAGGACTGAGCTCGATGGGACCGCTAACGGTGGAACGATTGAAGATATTTCGGAAGAGCAACGTCCATGAAAATATCTATAAAACAGAGACAGATCGCCAACCTTTCTGCGATGTTCCAGAGAAGTAAGCGAGCTTGTGAGCGAAGTATCACCGACTAGACGAATGGCTCTCTTTAGACCGAATCTAAAAGTTTCAATGTGTGTTTGGATGCTGCACTCCATATATGGGAACAGTATTCCAGAACAGGTAGAATTTGTGCCTTATAAATCATAATCAGTTGACGGGAAGTGAAATACTTCTTGGCGCGAAACAGAAAACCAAGTTTTTGGTTAGGGGCATAGTAATTATAATAAGGTTGTAACCTCTTGCACTCCCGTGAAGGACGGGTGTATAATACCATTTTATAAGGAATGGCAGGTGTGAAAATTCCGAAAAAAATTTGTGGAAAGTTTAAATTGTGTTGGAAAATTCGTCGAAATTTTGGGAACCGCTGTCCGCCGAACGTCAGCTGACCGGAGCAGAGCTGCAATGATACTGGAACTGCCGGATGGAAGAAACTTGTGTAATTTCGAACAGCTGTTTCCAAGACCAGGTTTGATGGTGTTATCTCCAAAGACTACGCGGATATCGCCAATTATTTTATCTACAAGCTAAATGAGTAAGAGAGAGAAGCTTTTTCTGGCGGGTTAATTCAACTGTCTTTGGAGATAACACCATCAATCCTGGTATCGTTGGATTCCTTTTGATCATTCCTAACCGATCCTGTATGAATATGCAGGGTGTCCCATTTGAAAACCGAAAGTTGATGTCATTTCTGGAAAAACCAGGACTTGTTTTTTTTCTTCAAAATATGTCAAAAAGTGCCGTCTAGTGAGCATATTCAATGTTCCAAGATTCCGAAATATAGCTAGAGAAATAACGGAGAAAACGGGGGTGTACCATGAGTCTGTGTCACACGGTATAAATATATATTATAATTTCTTTGGGTCCGAGGCAGAATAAATTGACAGAACGGTCTTGGCATATCGAACATAATTACTATGTTCATATGTTATTTTTTTATAGTATGAGATGCTAAGTATGTAGTTTATCGACGATTAAAAAATAGAATAGAGATCCTTAGTCCACATCTAAATTTGTTGCAAAAATAATAAAAACAAAAATTTAAATAAATATATTAGAAGTGAAAATTGCAGATTAAGATGATTTCCAAAATACGTTCAATTCTCTTTTATTGCCTAGGCAAAAAAAATACTTTTTCTGCTTAGGCAGAAAAAATACACCTTTTAAGCCTGTCAAGTGTAATAAAAAGCCGCTTTTAATGTCCTTTGGAGAAAAAAGTATATGGTATACCTAGGCGGTAAAGTGGCATTTTTCAGACCAAAAGAAGATATGGACAGGCGAGGCGCAGCCGAGCATAGCCAGTTCTAGAGGCCTGAAAAAGCACTTTCTCAGTGTAGAATAAAAAGATGATTTTGATTGAAATTAGAACAAATTTGGAGCAAAAATATGTGTTTCACACGGTAGAAAAGCAGATTCAAAGCTTTGATTGCAGCATTAAATCTTGTGCTTTTTTCTGCCTGGTAAAACGATTAACAATTAGAAATTACAAAAATAAACAGAGCAGTAGTAGTATTATGGTTTAGTACAGTTTTTAATGCCCTTCAAAAGTAAAAAAGTTCAGTCGATTATTTTGATGAAGTAGGTTTGAAGTGGATTAGTACTCACCTCCACAAGTGTATTATATAGACACCCAGCCGGGAAAAATTAAAACTTCAAGAGAACAGGACAGTTTTATTATTCTGTAAGTATAATAATAACAGCAAAAGTAAATATTCATAATTTTCTTGCACAAATTGCACATTTGAATATCTTTGGAAAAGAAGTCAAAGAATAATCTTTACAAGTACATTGGATGTGAACCCAATTTAAACAAAATTCACAGAGAATAGTAGATTTATTCGGTGTAATGTTATTGTCACAAGTAAATATTCATCATTTTCTTGCACAAATTGCACATTTGAATATCTTTGGAAGATTGAAAGAAGTCAAAGAATAATCATCACAAGTACACAAATATTAATATTCACTTCGATAGGTTTTACATCAATTTGATCTGTGGGAAGTAAATCTGGCAAGGTAACTTGCCTAGAAGTTACAATTTTTGCATCTTTTAAAATCCATTTCAAAATAATATCAACCCTTTCCTGTACTTTCATTTTGGCAAACGGCACCGGATTATTTTTTTTCTACCCTTTGGAAAACCAATAACAGTAACATCACTTCCGGCAGGTCTGCCCCTTCTTTTGAAAATAGGAACTTTTACATTTTCTAAATTTATATCACATAATGAATCATTATCAGTATGAGGAACTTCTAGATTTTCTAAATTTACATCACATAATATATTATCAGTATTATTAGGATCTACATTTCCTAAATCTACATCATGTAATGCATTATTACCAGTATTGGAAACTTCTACATTTTCTAAATTCACATCACATAATGAATTATTCTTATTTTGGAAATATGTTTCATTATTATTGCTTACATCATGTAGGTTGTTATTCATTTTTGTGTTAGAAGATAATGGAACAAAATCAAAACTATTTTCAAAGGTTTTGTTTTGAATCTCAATTACTGCTGCTGGAGTTAAATCATTATATGAATTTGCTTCAAATTCCTTTACTTGATTATGTATTCTTGATGTTGACTGGGAAGTATCAACAACATCGAAATTATAGTTTTCAATCTGTAGATTAGAGATGATTTTATCTAAAACATCATTTAAATGAAAATAACTGTTTCTACTGATGTCACTGGCCAAAGTTGCTATCAATTTTGCCTTTACAAAAGTTTTCCTGTATTTCTCTTGACAAGTAAGTGGCTTTGTTTGTTTTTCATCAGGAAATATATCAACATGAACTGACTGAGAAGTTCCAGGAATACTTTCTAAGTTTGATTCTGGTAGGAATGTACAATGCTTAAGAATGTATTTAATTTTCCAACGCTCAGTAACAAGTTCTTCTTGAAATAAATTTTTTTCACAATATTTTCTTACTGCAAAAATATGTTTGCAAGGCATTCCCATAGACTTTGAAAAGTAACAAGTACATGAATCAGTAGTTGTATTATAAATAGAACTACCCTTTACAATATAACAGTGTAAATGTTCATCAAATGAAAATGAGACTTTATCAAAAGAAAATTGTGTTTCCAATTTCTTAAATGCATAAGAAGTTAGTAATTGAGAATAACACATTCGAAAGTCCCCAGGTGGAAAATAATTAGGCCTTCTTTTGTTGAGGAAATTCGCCATTCTAGTATTTTTTACCTTTTCCAAGGAGTTGATGGTTGTTAAGAGGTCATCAATGAAATGTTCTAAAGTACTATGTTTCTGACATATAGCTTTAATTTTTGCATTTATACCTTCTAATCGGTTATTGGTTTTATTCATGAAATTATGGACTTTATTGCCAAGAAAATGACACCACTCTTCTTTGATATTTATCCAATTATGAGACAAGTACTGAAATATTCTTTCAGGAAAATAAGACTTAATTTTTCCCAAGATTGTCTCAAATTCATCTTCATTCTTTGAATACACCAAATTTTGTAGAAGCTCTAAAATTGCAATTCGGATACTTCCTGTTATGTTAAATTTTTCACAAGTTACTTCACGTTGGAAAATTTTCAAGACATGAAAAATACAAATATGCAATTGTGCATTTGGAAAAACTTTGCTCAAAACCTCTCGTTCAGTCAGATCTTTATCAGACATTATATTTTCAATTTTTTTCCATGATGGATTGCAATCCTTGAAGGTTTCCAAGAACCATTCCAAACTCTCTTTGTCTTCCTGGACTAATATTGCTACAGCCACTATAGCACTCTCACCATTGCCATCTTCATTTAAAATAATGTAAAGAGGTGCTTTGATGTCTAACAATTTATACGTTGCATCTATGCAAATGAATTCTGGAAATGCCGACAATGATGAAATCATTTCCTTAGAACAGAAACATAATCCTTTGAAAACATCATCTTTTGTCAGTAGCAAGTGACAATCTGCACCTGTAAAATTGAAGAAAAATTAGTAATTAGTAAATCAATGGAATCCAAATTGTTTGACCTACCAAACTTGGATTGAATTTTGTTGCATACAGTCTGGATGTTATTTTTGCCCTTCTTCTTTTGCAAGTTGCTGAGATCTTTTAGAGTGATGCATTTATCAAGATTACTTTCTAAGTCAGCACGTAGCATATGTTTGTTAACTTTTATTTTCAACAGTTTTTTAGTATCTTCTTTTATATCGTCAGGTAATTTTCGATTATGAGGAAGTTGTTTAAAGAGTGCCTGAAAAATACAAAATAGCATTAACATGATACCTACTTCATTGAAAGTGTCCTACCTGGGAAACTAAATGATTGTGCTTATGCCACACAGATGACACATTGAAATCATTTCCAGAATCAGATACTATGATATGTACATGAGCAGGACACAATAGTTCATGACGTAATGTCCTAAAAATCAAAAATAAGAGTTAGGTATAAGTATTATGCATTCTTCAGGTCCTCTATATTTCAATACCTACATGGTTTTCCTCATTCCTTTACCACGACTCTTATATTGTCTACCACCATGAATGCATGTCCAATGTATGGAATAAAACTTTAATTCAGGGTTCAGATACCTTTTAACTTTTTTCCTGGCATCGTCTATGGTTCTTGAAGCAGTTATTCAGAATTGAACGTATTTCATTTTGCATTCAGAGTAGAATTTATTTTGGAAATTATCCAAATCTGAAAATGTCATGCCAGCATCCACGGCAATTTTCACTTCTTCTGATGACATATTTTGTTTTTGATGACTGTTTTTATTATTTTTGCAACAACTTTACAACTCTACTCAATTTTTCAATAATCTATAAACTACACACATGGCATATAGAATCTTGAAATATAATAATAATATGAAAATACTGAATTGAATATACTAATTATTTTGGATATGCCAAGACCGTTCTGCGTTCTGTCAATTTATGCTGCCTGGCCAAGACAAGTGTCGAAGTATTCGGACCGGCCCCGAACGCTAAATTAGTGAACGGTCGGACCGTGCAGTAGCCAGTCCCTAGATTTCATTGTTTACTTTGTTTATTTCGTGTATTGAGTATTTGAAGCGTGGTTTAGGCCCTTTAAACATTGTTAAAACTGTGATTTCAATGACTTTTACCTTTTATTAATGTTCATTTAAATAAATGATTATTGGTGTAAGGATTAGTGTTAAGGTTAGTTACCTTGTTAGAAAAAAGCTAGTAATAAAATACTTCAATCGTCTTCTTCCAAACAAAGACAAATGGCCCAGTTAAAATTAAGTTTATTGGAATTTCTGAGGTATGTTGAAGGGACTGAAAGTTCTCGGTGTGTAGTAGAAGGTGAAGAAGTCCTCAATGCAGACCATATAATATTATATGGAAAAAATAAATGGAACTCTTCAGTGACAAAAGTGTGTGCCCTCTGTCTCCAGACAAGCGCTCTGCAATCCGAACCTCATCGAGTGGAGAACTCAGAATTATAGACGGTTATATTAAAATTATGCAAATGTAAATAAAAACAAGTTGCCTATCTACCTTTGTTAATATAATCTTCTTGCTTAAAATAGAGCGAACACACTTTCATAAATTTGCTCATTGGTTTGCCAATCCGAACCTTTAATATCCAGGCTTTTCTTCTTGAGATTAATTCTCGTCCCATCTCCGTTTCAAAACAAACCTTTTGGTCATTTTCCTCGGGATATCTTTGAAAAGTCAATTTCTTTTGGCCTAGGAATTGCAATGTGGCACAGAACAATAACCATTGGAAGACGCCATTATAAGACCGGGAAGGGTCGCTTTGCCTGTAAAAAGGCAATTTCTCAACACTTAAATAAGATGAAATAAAAACGGTTCATAGAAATCAATGGTAAACAAACGATACGAAAGTTTGGTTAGAAAACAATGTCGCAAAAACTAGTTTACATTAAAGCCACCAGAGTGCGTATCGCTTAGCATGAAATGCCAATAGGAGTAGGTACTCACTGCTTTACACTTTTCCATTCCATATTTCCTTAGTAGTCTTTCTATATTCTGCTTTTGACTGATAATCAACTCATCTTTCTCCAAATTTTGTTGAATATGAATTCCCATTATAACTCAATTATTCCGAGGTCAGTCATCGCAAATTCATTTTTCAATTGATGTTTCACTTCTTTCAAAGCATATTCATCGTTTCCAGTAAGAAGTAAATCATCGACAAAAATAACCATTATATTTTGACATTATGTGTGACTTTTGTATATAAACAGTAAGATGTATAAATACCCTGGTGTGTCGAGTGATTCGATTTTGTTTTGATTTTTCAGAAGACAAATAAACAAATGAAATAGTGGTCTGCTTCTTTAGTCGGTCCCAGAGATGGCGCCCTTATAGAATTTTAGTCCTGTCAATATTCCAGGGATATGGTGATTGACGACTGTTGTCAATTTTATGGAATTTCAACAAAACAAAAATGAATAGTTGTGAGGGAATCTAAATTTTATAGTGCAATTTCCCTGTATTGATGACTATTATTAATGTGTTTGTCCATTTTGCTGCATATTTTCTTAGAAATTCATCATTCATTCAATGATAATTCAATTTCTCTGATTGACTCGGCCGTTACTTGATGAAGATCCATAGTAATTGAATAAAAAACACAGAAAACGATTCGATCTCCACAAACTTTATTCAATCAGACAGTGAAGAAGCTGCTGTGTTGGCGAAACATTGAATAAAATTTGTGAATATCTAATCGTTTTCTGTGTAGTCTGTACAATAATAATTTGATCATGTTCCGTTTTTGTAGCATTTGTGGGCAATCCAGAGAGACGAACAAAATAATTCATCTGTATCCAGTACCGAAAGTGAGTACCACCATATTATGAAGATTATCACATAGTATATCTTGTATTATTAGAAAACATTTTGATGAAAATAATGGCACGAATAAATCTCACGAAATCCCGCCATTCATGATTATATTAGCACATGATTGACAGGTTCTAATGGTGAATTTTCATGAAGCTTAATTTCGATACTTCCAAATGAAATGCGTGGTTATTATTGTAGTTAATTGCATTTCAGTAAAAAATTATAAAAATAAGTCGAAAATGTAACAAATAAAACTGATTGGTGATAGTGATTTAGTAAATTTCAATAATTAGTTTTCTTTATTCAGTTCATCCGTCGACAATACTTGAAAACTTCTGTGCTTGTAAATTTACCCTAACAGGAAAACCGACCGTGGCGGTACAAGCAAATGCGGAATATTTGGGAAACAGGTCACGATTTCATTTGTTTTCTCTTAATCAAGCTGGCGAATTGTCTCCCGTTTTATCCCACAGTTTTGCAGGAATGAGTCGACTCACCATGGTTTTTAGACATCTTAATAAACAGTAATCGTTTAGAGATCTTTCAAAGCCAATTTTCAAAAGATATTGATTGAAACGTTCATTCCAACATCTTGGTGACTGTTTTAAGCCATATAATGACTTATTCAATTTGCACACTAGTCCGGTTTCATCATTCAGTCCTGGAATTTCCCTTTAATAAACTTCTTCCCCCAAAACTCCATTTAAAAACGCAGTCTTCACATCCATATGAAATTTCGGATACCGATGTTGAACTGCTACTGACATGATAAGCCTGATTGTCGTTGATCGTGCAACCGGAGCATAGGTTTCTTCATAATCAATGTGCTCTCTCTGTTGAAAACCTCCTGCTACTAATCTAACTTTGTACCTTTCTATCTTTCCATTTGCATTTCCCTTCTGTTTGAACATCCATTTGCTAGTTATCGGATTTACTTTATCTGATATGCACTTTACTAATGTCCAAGTATTATTGTGAATTAATGAATCCAATTCTTCTTTCACCGCATTTTTCCATTTTTCAGCTTGCCTTTCTGGAAAGTTTTCTATATCTTTATAGCTTGCAGGTACGAGTTCTTCTGTGGGCTCTGCGTTTAATGCCATATTCGTTCCAAAGTCGTTGAACCAGGATGGCTTTTTCGAAATTCTTTTACTTCTTTCTTCTAGAGCAGTTATCGGTAATAGTAATTTACGTAACAAGTCCAGAAAATACTGTTTTTTTGGACGAGTAGACCAAATTCTAGGACGAGCGTCAGCGAGTCCTGGAAGTCTGCGAGTACAAAGAAACTGTTTTCAGACGTGTTGCGTACACTATTTTTTCGGCAACCATGTAGAATAACAAATCAATGAGACCCATTTAGTCTAAGAGACGAAGAGAGGTCGACCTTCACCCATCTGTTAACCGGATGAAACATACTTTTTATAAAGTTACATAAATAGAATAATACGCCTAAAATGGGTTGCCTATCAAACGGTGGACATGACTATATCCAGTGAGTTTAAAAAATTTGCACCATATGGAAACTTTTTCATTATCGATTTGGCAGAAAATTTTATTCTCCATAAAAATTGGTGCATTACGGAATACCTACTTGTATTCGAATTTCAAATTTTTAAATTTCTAAACGTTGAACAGGGGGGAACAAAATAGTTATTTATGCAACAAGTGCAAAAAGTGAATGTTTATTGCACTCGACGTGAAATTGTCCGACGAGGCTGTTAGGCCGAGTTGGACAAAACGTCGAGTGCAATAAACAATTTTTGCACGAGTTGCATACAACATTTTTTCTACGTTCATGCAAAAAGCAAAAAATGATTTATTGAGGTGCGGCACTAGGTGTAGGAAAATGAAAAGCGCAACTTGAATACTTTATTATTAATATCGATTTGCATTGAAACAGGAACTAGTGCAATAAAGAACTTCTTTTTCCACTGAATATAGTTCAATAAAGTTTTGCTTTTTGCATGAATGTAGAAAAAATAGATTTTTGATCAAGAGTAAACTACCCTGGATGTGAGTCCAAATTTGAATATTTCGAACATTTTAGTTCGTATTTGTATTATATATTGAAATTCGAACAGATAATAGGTACCAACAGAAACATTGTAATTCTTATTTAAATTAATATTTGTATTAAAATTCGAACACTTCCCAAAGAAAAAGTGTCCGGGAAGTGAATACTTCCCGGATGGTTGCCGAAAAAGGATTTTTGTAATTTGACATATTATAACCAATTTGTGACATTTCATTTTCGAAATTTGGCGTTTCAATTTTAGGGCCTGTTTTTTCAGATTCCTTTATAGTTTTTCCGATCGTTTCCATACTATCCTGGATAACATTATAGTCTGGTTTTCCTGCTTCCATTTCACTGCCATAAATATCCTTCAGTGTCATAACTCGAGTGAACCAAGGAGTTTTCTTTGAGATGAAATGTGATTTTATAAAGATTCTCATGTCTTCTGCCACTGGCGATCAAATCACCGTCTTTATATAGTTCAGCTTTGCTGTTTTCTAAAATAATTTTAATTCCCATCATATCCAGTCTTTTGACAAATAACAAATTAGATCTCAACTCGGGAACAAGGAGCACATTTTCCATAGTAATATGGACATTTCCTTGCCTTACTTCAATTTTTCCCATTTTTCTTGATGGTGATTGTCCTGATTTAGCTACTGCAATTGAAATTGGATTTTCAAGAACTTTCATCTCAGAGAAATAACTTTCATCATTAACCAAATGATCGGTATCACCTGAGTCGATGTATAATGACAAAGTTTTATTTTTACTGTTTTCGATGAAATCAACTGATGTTAGGAAAGCAATGTTGGCAATCTTAGTCTCGTTAGAAGATTTTTCTTCTTCTTCATCACTCGAAGGTTTTGTTTCAATCGAATTTGCACTTGATGTCCCTTTTCTTCCAATTTCCATCTTCCTTCAACTTGATTTTCTTTGAGTAAAAGTAACAGTCTGAATTTCCAGTGGTCAAAATCTGTGCTATTGAATTGCTGGATCCCCAACTTATCGTCTGGACCCATAACCTTCTGAAGTGAATTACATTTTCAGGATAAAAATGCCGAACCTTACTTTGACTTTTATTGACAGACAATATAACTTTTCTTTAAATAAATAACAACTAAATAATAACAAAACAATACAGAATGATGATCTTGATATTCAATCTTCAACAGTATCAAGTAGAGATTTCTATTGAAAGTATTTGAATACGGGTGGCGGTAAATCAGGCGTGGTGTGGCAGGAAATTAGGGGGAGGGCGATGGGGAGTATTATTCCATGGGTCAATTCAATTTAACTTTCATATCCTAGTTACAGTTATGGACAATTCGCAATAGTTATATAATTTTGTTCATGATATATAGCATTTGTAAGCATTTAAATTGTCTCCTGTGCATGGAAAACCAGATACCTACTATTGCACAGGCAATCATTTGAATTCTCATATAGTTGATGAAGACCCACACTTTACAAAAAAAATGCGAGAACACTTTGAAGTATGTGCTGCCTATTTTAAATCCCATGGGCATTTGAATATTGTCTTGAATTGCTACAGGTCTCCTTGTGGGAATACTGAAGTATTTTTTAGACAAGGTTTCTGAAGCACTTGATTATTTATATAAACCTAAAATAAATATTATCCTTTGCGGAGACTTCAGTTTCGATTTGTACAAAAATATCAATTTTAATTCGATGTGTACTGTACTGTCCTGTTTTAAATTATCTCCACCGGTGAGGTGGCCTACCCGAGTAACAGATACCACCTCTACTATAATTGATAAAATTTTCATAAATTTCCATAATGAGGACACATGCTGTGTTCTGGACTATCATATTTCCGATCATAGAATTATTTTTCTAGAGTTGGACCCATTGAGTAGTGACAAAGGTTCTAGTCTGAAAAGGTAACATTAATAATTTAAAAAATAGTCTGGAAAATGAAGACTGGAAACATATTTATGATATTAGGGATTTCAATTGAGCTTTCAATTGCTTCTATGAAACTATAAATTACCACTTCATTACAAATTTCACTAAAAAACGATTTTTCTACAACGTTAATAACGAACAATGGGTTGATGATACAGTTGTAAGCTCAAATGAATCTTTGAAAGATCTATTTGCATTGAAAAGTGCCTATCATTTTTTCACACCTGCATACAGAGAAGCTAAAAGAACACACTCTATACTCTGATGAAAACTAAAAAGAAAAATTCTATCAAGATATTATATTCGATTATCTCAATACAAACAGAGCTTCATGTGCATGTGCATGTGCTTCATGTGCATGAACTAACAAAAAATCCAAACATAAAGATATTGCTACCAATATAGATGATAGTTTGATTGAAGATCCACATGCTATAGTATCCGAGTTTATTAAATTTTTCATTCAGGCTACGATTGGTTAGGTAAATCAAATACCGGTTACCAACAATATTCATTTGAACAAAAATGAATTCAATCCCTACACATTGTTTCTGAAACCATTCACAGAGTCTGAGGTAATCATTTTGTTGAGTAACAAACTGAATAATCAGCAGTTGAAAATGGGAAAAGTATCTTCAATTTTCAAAAATAAATCATCATCTTTGATCCAGTAACTATCCCATATGTACTTTCAAAAATATTTGAGTATGCGTTTCTGGATCGTCTTAATTCCTTTTTGAATCAACATGACATTTTTACCCCTATCCAGCATGGATTTCGCCAGAAAGAATCTACAAATACTGCCATGTTTTCACTATACAATGAAGTCATAAAATATGTTGAAGCAGGTGAATGTCCGGCAGCAATCTTTTGTGATCTTAGCAAAATCGGAGATGGCCTAGGTGGTGTCTCGCTCAGCTGGATATCCTCATTTCTGAAAAAACGGATTCACTATGTGTCTCTTCAGGCAACCATAAATAATGAAATTGGAAGAATTGATTCAGAGCCTTTGATCATAGAGATGGGTGTTCCCCAGGGATCCATTTTGTGCCCCATTCTGTTTATTCTGTATGTCAATAATATTGACTCTGTAATTGCTGGGTGTCGTTATACGGCCTATGCTGATGATTTATCTTTGATTATTTCTGCGTCAGATGCAACAATTCTGGAAAATAATTTATATATATATATATATATATATATATATATATATATATATATAAATTGTTATGAAAAAGAATAGACTAAGATGAAATATTCTGATCTAAAGAATAAATTTCAGTATTCTACAGAACTGATATGCTTACCAATGTTATCTGTACACTTTTATCCGCATTTCGACAAATAAAAACGTGTTTTAGAGCATGAAACTGTTTTCTTCTAGTGGAGGTCTGAATAACTAAACTTTCTTGATAGTGAAACCATCACAGGAACTATCATTTTGAAAGGAAATAAAATTCAATTAATACATTCGAAATCTGAAATTTCAAATGACCCGGTATACAAGAAACGTTGAGAGGAAATGACAAGATACTGTCTGTCAGTGGATGAAAGGGAAAAAGAAATATGAATTCAATAAAATTACAGCTAATGAAAAGGAAAATTGATATTATTTGAAGAGAAGATATAATAGAATAGGAGTTGAAATGTCTAGTGTTGTAATAGAGGTAGAATAATGACAAGTTAGTTTGTTAAAAGTGTAAAGTTTGATTAAAAAATAATCGGTTGTGATTGGTGAAGAAAGAAAAAATAAACTTGGAGAAGATCATGACGATGAATCAAGAAGGATAGAAAAACTGATTTTGGAAAAGACGAGCTGTTAAAAAAAAACTCACAAGTAAGAAAGATCAAGAATTTATTGAGAATTGTACTTACGTTTGCTGATTTCCATTAGATTGGAGGAGTTTATGGTCAAACTTAACAAACTGACTAGAAGTAAACCATACAAGGTACCTATTTGCTTACGTTATCTATAACTATTAAGAATATGGTTTCCATTTCATTGCATTCATTTTGGAGTTCAAATACTTTTGAGAAGATCTGCTATTGATATACGAAGTACGGAAAGAAAATATCAGGATCATTTTTCCAATGCGTGTACGAACTTTATTTGACAGCCATAATAATTCAAACTTTGACAAATGAACTATCGGTAAAAGTGAAAATTTTACAGAAACGTTTATGCCTACCATCTATTTTATGAACTTTAGTTATTCACCAAAAGAGGGCGTTATCTTCACCGAATATTTGCATTACTCGATTGATATAGAATAAGTTTTAGATTAATTAGATATCAGGTTAGACATCTCTTAGGAAATTTATTGAAGGATTTCATTTGTTCTAACAGATTTGTTCTGACAGATTTCTGTTCTTGAAATAAAATCAATTGGATTTTATATATATCATTTATTTGTAAATTTCTCATTTTACCACAGCAGACTAAGTATTTTGTTTCCTGAATCCTACTGGGAATAGCTGTTTCATGGTCTACCACAACTGAGCTGAAAAAGTAAAAGAAAATTTTAATGAAGTCAGACAAAATATTTCTTTGACAAAGTTATTCTGATACTAAATATTTCATTCATAAAAAAAAATTTAAAAAAATATCTATACAAGTATTTTTCCACTACAAAATTTTAAAGATTTTTTTTTATATAATAAAATTGTTATAATATAATAACAATTGGCGCCCAACGTGGGGCAAACAGGAAACGATAAAAAAATAATAATAAAAAAAAACATGGGATATTGTATAAATATAAAAATTAATGAGAGAGTAAAAATGGATTTGGGAGATGGAAAAAAATTGGTTTGGATGAGCAAGAGAGGAGAGAAAGTGGAGAAATAAGAGAAATGGGAGATGATACCAATGTGAGAAGTGTAGAAAGCCAGCAGGTAAATACAGGGATGGAACATCAATTTCAATTGTTAATGGAGTATATGCAAGATATGAGAAAAGGTGTGAAAGAAGATATGGAAAGCATGGAAAACAGAATACAGAAAGGTGTGAGAGAAGAAATACAAGGTGTGAGAAAAGATATGAAACAGAGTATGAAAAGTTTGGAAGAAAAAACGAAAATAAGCATAGAGGAAACTAAAACAAAAATATTAGTTATGAGTAAAGAAGTTGAACAAAATTCTATACAAATTATAGATTTGAGAACAAATTTACAAAGATCAGAGGAAAATACTATTTCAGAATTGAGTAAATTCAATAATAAAATTGAATCTCATCAAAAAGATGTAGAAAATAAAATGGGAATAGTTGAAAATGAGATTACTAGGGTAAGAGAAAATATTACAAATATTGATAATACTGTTTATCAAAACATAATGGTAGAAATGGAACAGAAAGTAAAGGAATTAGAACAAAATAGGCCCATAGGAAATATTGACAGTAGGATTTTAGCTAATTTCAATGGTATTCAATCAAGTTGTAAATTTGATGGTAATATCCAAAAGTTACATCCCATAACTTTTATGAAATCTATGAAAAATAAAACGAAAAATATAAAAAAATAATGAGGAACTGAAAGATTTTATCAGAGAATATTTAATAGGTCAGCCTAGTGTTTGGTTTAATAGCCAAGATAAAAATATAAGTAATTTTGATGATTTTGAACACTTATTTATAAAACAATTTTGGGGAGAAAATGCACAATTAATGGTAAGAGATAAATTACAATTTGGGAAATTTGATGAAGGAAAGAACTTGAATTACAATAATTATGTGATACAATTGTATGCAATGGCTCAATATTTAAATCCAGTTATCAGAGAAGAAGAGATAGTAGCTTATATAAGTCGACATTTCAGACAGGAGATTTTTGAAGTTGTCAACATGCATGAAATTAAAACAATGACCAGGTTAAGTGACTATTTGTTACGCCTAGAAAGAACTTTCTCTTATAGAAATTGTAGGAACCAAAATAATAATTCTCAAGGAAATTACCAAGAGCCAATTTCAAATAGACAAAATAAAAATGATGGGGAAAGAAATTATAATAGAAATAGTAATAACAATTATCAGAGAAAATTTTCAAATTGTAATTATCAAAATTGGAAAGAAAATTACAACAATTATTTTGAAAGAAGGCAAGGAAATCAATATAGGGGAAATAATCAAAACCACTATAATAATAATAATACTATTGGAAATTATAATACACAACCTAGACAAGAATATAATAGACAGGGAAGAAATTCATATAATGACTATACACAAACTGAGGGACGAAACAGACAAGTTCATTATCAGAGAAGGACAAGTAGTGTAGAAAGACCAGGTGAATATGAGAGAGCAAATAATTCAAATGAGTCAAATGAAAATGAAACTAGACAAGAGGTAGTACAATTGGAGAGACAAAATTTTTGTTAGGCAAACCATATGAGGAGCTGGAACGACCAAAATATGAACACCCAAAAGAATACATTATGTTAGATGAAAATGGGGAAAATGATCAATTTGAGGGTTTAATTATATTAAAAGGAATAATTGGGCAAAAACATGTGAAAATATTAATTGACACTGGTTCAGAAGCTTCATTAATAAATGAAGACTGTTTGGAAAAAGTAGATATCAATAAAATTGTGAAAATGCCGAAAACAATTTTAGTAGGAATAAATGGATGAAAAGTAGCTGAAACAAATAAATTTATAAATATAAAATTGGAGATAGAACATCACGAAATTGAATTACAATTATTAGTGGTACTAAATATGGAAATTGATATAATAATTGGTACTGATCAACTTGAGAAAAATAATGCTATTATTAATTATGAAAAGAAAAATATAAGACTAGGAGAAAATTGGTTTGAATTTAAAGAAATTTATGAAGAAAAACAAAAATTTGAAAAGACTTTGTGTATAACGAGTATGAATGTGCAATATGAGTGTGAAAATGATAATGATGATATAAATAATGAAGGTAATGATGATAAAATAAAATATAAATGTGACGAAAAGTATGAATATTTTATAAATAAAATAATGAATGAATATAATAAATTAATCATGTATGAGTCAAGAATTGCTAAGAAGTATATACACAAAATCGAAGTAAAAGAAGTAGAAAAATTCAAATCCAAAAGTTATCCAATACCTTATAAGTTTATCAAGCAAGTAAGAGAAGAAATAAATATGATGGAAAAACAAGGAATAATAGAAAAGTGTACTAGTAATTATATAAATCCAATAGTAGTAGTTCAAAAGAAAAATGGGGAACTTAGATTATGTCTCGATGCAAGAGAACTAAATAAAATAACTGAACCACAATATGAATCTCCAATGAATATTGAAGCGATTTTTGGTAGAATCACGAATGCTAACATATTTTCAAAAATTGATTTGAAACATAGTTTTTGGCTTATTCCTTTGCATGAAAGTGTTAGGAATTTCACAGCATTTTGTATAGAAGGGGTAGTGTATAGATTTTGTGTCGTACCATATGGTCTGCAATCTGCGTGCCCAGCACTTGAAAGAGCTTTACATAACATTTTAGACAAATTTGAACATTTTGTTTTACATTATGTTGATGACATATTAATTTATTCTAAAAATGAAATAGAACATAAAGAGCATTTAGACCAAATTTTAGGATTATTAGATGACGCAGAACTCAAAATAAATTTAGAGAAATGTGAATTTTTTCAAAAGGAAGTGACATATTTAGGATACAGACTAAACGATTAGGGATTTGAAATGGACCCAGACCGAATAAAGACTATACAAGAATATACCAGACCACACAATTTAAGAACACTGAGGGGATTTCTGGGAATACTAAATTATTTTCAAAGATTGATACCGGATCTTAGTAAGAAAGAACTACCATTATTAAATTTATTGAAGAAAAATGTAAAATGGACATGTAGAGAACATCAAGAATTGGCATTTTTAGAGTTGAAAAATATATTTATACAAAGTTTAAGAATTTATCATCCTGATTATAATTTACCTTTCATACTAAGGACTGATGCTTCAAAAGAAAGATTTGCTGGTATTTTAATTCAAGTTCAAGGGGAAAGGGGAAAAGGAAGTACCCATATCTTTTCTATCAAGAATTACAAAGAAACATGAAAGGAATTAAAGTGCAAGTGAGCTAGAGTTAGCCAGTATTATTTTTTGTGTTGGAAAATTGAGATTTTATCTACTAGGGGCAAAATTTTATATCGAAACTGACCATGAAGCATTAATTTCAATTCTAAATTGTAAGTATGCTAATAATAGAATACATAGATGGGCATTTCTACTTCAGGAATATAAATTTGAGATTAGACATATAGCAGGAAAACAAAATATTATACCAGACACAATCACTAGAATGGGTACTAATATAAAGAATGACAAAAGACAAGTTAAAATTTGTCTAAATACATTTAAAAACAGGACAGGATTATTTTCTTTAAAAGCTATTATTGAAGATCAAATACTACTAACGGACAAGGACAAAAGAGGAACGATAGAACGAAATGGTATCATTATTAAAGTAGTGGATGAAAATGAATTGTACGTAGTGACTAGACAATTTGCAGAAAAATTAATTTGGACAATTCATGAAAAATATTTGCATATTGGAATACGTAGAACATGGATGATTTTTAGAGAGAATTTCGTTAGTAAAAAGGATTTAGAAATAACAAAAAGTATTGTAAACAAATGTGAATTATGTCAATTGGGGAAAAATAAAAATATAATAAATAGAAATGAACCAAAAAGCATTATTTCGAGTAGACCTTTACAAATTATATCTATAGATTTTCTCAGTAATTTAATAACTACCAAAACTGGACATAGACATATTTTTGTAATTGTTGATAATTTTTCAAAATTTATAAGATTATATCCCACAAAGAGGGCAAATATTAAGATTGTTAAAAACTGTTTAAATAACTTCATAGAACAATTTGGTAAACCAAATAATATTATTTTAGATAATTCAACATATTTTAACAATGAAAAATTTAAAAGTTATTGTAAAAATTTGAACATTCATTTGAGCTATACAAGTATTCGACACCCTCCTTCAAATCCTACTGAACGTTATATAAGGGAAATCATAAAATATTTAAGGTTTGCGTCTCACGAAAATCATTTGCTATGGGATGAAAAATTGAAAACCATTGAAAAGTACATAAATGAAGTACCTAGTACTATAACTGAGGAATGCCCAAATTTTGTTATGACTGGGATGATGCCTGAGAGAGAATGGATGAGTGAGTGTAATATATTGGAAGATACAATGCAAAAAGTAAATAGTAGAATAGAGAGGAATGCAAGAAAATGTTTGAAACGAGAAAATATACAAAGGTCAAAGAGAACTAGATTTAAAAAAGGAGATTTGGTAATTATAAAAACTTTAAGAGTACCAAATATCAGAAAGGGAATTTGTGCGAAGTTATTATTACCATTTGAAGGTCCATATGAAATAGTGAATGAAGAGCCAAAAAACAGTTATAAATTGATATATCCAAATAGTGGAAAAGTGAGAGGTATTTTTAATATAGAAAGTATCTATCGGTTTAAAGAATAATGATGATTATAAAAAAAAAATTGATATTCTTGTTTTGCTTTTGAAAAATCAAAATGTAGAATATAAATTTGGGGAAAATTGTTATGAAAAAGAATAGACTAAGATGAAATATTCTGATCTAAAGAATAAATTTCAGTATTCTACAGAACTGATATGCTTACTAATGTTATCTGTACACTTTTATCCGCTTTTCGACAAATAAAAACGTGTTTTAGAGCATGAAACTGTTTTCTTCTAGTGGAGGTCTGAATAACTAAACTTTCTTGATAGTGAAACCATCACAGGAACTATCATTTTGAAAGGAAATAAAATTCAATTAATACATTCGAAATCTGAAATTTTAAATGACCCGGTATACAAGAAACGTTGAGAGGAAATGACAAGATACTGTCTGTCAGTGGATGAGAGGGAAAAAGAAATATGAATTCAATAAAATTACAGCTAATGAAAAGGAAAATTGATATTATTTGAAGAGAAGATATAATAGAATAGGAGTTGAAATGTCTAGTGTTGTAATAGAGGTAGAATAATGACAAGTTAGTTTGTTAAAAGTGTAAAAAGAGTTTGAATAAAAAATAATCGGTTGTGATTGGTGAAGAAAGAAAAAAAAAACTTGGAGAAGATCATGACGATGAATCAAGAAGGATAGAAAAACTGATTTTGGAAAAGACGAGCTGTTAAAAAAAAACTCACAAGTAAGAAAGATCAAGAATTTAGTCAGAATTGTACTTACGTTTACTGATTTCCATTGGATTGGAGGAGTTTATGGTCAAACATAACAAACTGACTAGAAGTAAACCATACAAGGTACCTATTTGCTTACGTTATCTATAACTATTAAGAATATGGTTTCCATTTCATCGCATTCATTTTGGAGTTCAAATACTTTTGAGAAGATCTGCTATTGATATACGAAGTACGGAAAGAAAATATCAGGATCATTTTTCCAATGCGTGTACGAACTTTATTTGACAGCCATAATAATTCAAACTTTGACAAATGCACTATCGGTAAAAGTGAAAATTTTACAGAAACGTTTATGCCTACCATCTATTTTATGAACTTTAGTTATTCACCAAAAGAGGGCGTTATCTTCACCGAATATTTGCATTACTCGATTGATATAGAATAAGTTTTAGATTAATTAGATATCAGGTTAGACATCTCTTAGGAAAATTATTGAAGGATTTCATTTGTTCTAACAGATTTGTTCTGACAGATTTCTGTTCTTGAAATAAAATCAATTGGATTTTCTATATATCATTTATTTGTAAATTTCTCATTTTACCACAGCAGACTAAGTATTTTGTTTCCTGAATCCTACTGGGAATAGCTGTTTCATGGTCTACCACAACTGAGCTGAAAAAGTAAAAGAAAGGTGAGACAAGAGTACAGGTAAAATTTTAATGAAGTCAGACAAAATATTTCTTTGACAAAGTTATTCTGATACTAAATATTTCATTCATAAAAAAAATAAAAAAAAAATATCTATACAAGTATTTTTCTACTACAAAATTTTAAAGATTTTTTTTTATATAATAAAATTGTTATAATATAATAGCAATATATATATATATATATATATATGTCTGAAGTATGTTTGTATATATATATATATATATATATATATATATATTTAAAAACAGGTCAGTTTTTGAAGTGAATAAAAACGTTCATCACTTTAACATCAGGATTATTAAAGATCAATTTCATCTACCTTTTGCTAGATTCAAACTAATTTCCTGTTCACCTGAGTACATCGGGAGAAGAATTTTCAATAAACTTCCTGACAACATAGGAAATGCAGAGCATCTTGCTCTTTTCATTTCAAAAAAATGCTAAATAGTTTATTGGTGCAAAGATGTTTTTATTCGTTGACAGAATTTTTAGACTAGATGTAGGTCTTGTACTTTGAATCGTCCTTTCTACATTCTCTTTCATGTTTTGACAATTCCCATTCAATTTGTAATATTGTCTTGTTGGAAATAAAGTATTATTATTATTAATATTATTATTATTATTATTAGTGAAAATCATAATGATAATGGTATTGATATTTATCTATTTCCATGAACATGGTCTTGCCTTGCTATAATGCGACACACTATGTGAGATATTATTCTTTAATCGAATGGAGGGACTCATGAGCTACAAGTCAGATGCGTTGAGTTAATTTCTAAGGAAGTTCAATTTTGAATTAGAGCACAAAAATCAAATCGATGCATAATATCCAAAATACAAAATATTGAATTTTTGGAACCCTATAGCTCAAAAACTGGTAATATGATCGATCTGTGAATTGGACTACGTAATGAGGATGCCAGGATCTACAAGATATCAAAATTTGAGCAAAATTAGCAGAAAGCCATTTTACGAAGTAAATGTGCGGGGTGGGGGTCCTTTCACTGCACTTTAACGCAAATAATTAAGGAATATTATCTGCTGATACTTCAGCATTTGTATCTTGTCGATTTTTTCAAAAAATCCTACTGATAATTCAGATACCGTCAGAAATTTTAGATTTTCCAAGTTTCTATAAAAACCTTTCAATTTAGATATAGGGTTGCAAGCATAAACTCCCCCTATTTTCTACAGTAGAATCCACTTGAGTTGAGAAAAAAATGTGGTTGCAATATGAAAGAAATGACACAATTTTCGAGATAGCCGAATTCGGCGCCAATTTCTGAGCAACCAGTATAATTTTTTCGAAAAGTTCACATAGATTTAGAAAGCTTCAGATTCCATTTTGGATCTGACTCTCTTTGTTTCCAAAAAATATTATTTTTGTGAAGGGGTGCACTTGTCAAAATTTTCAAAAAAATTAAATAACTGAAAACAGGAGCCCTTGAGAGATTTGAATATATCGTAGTTTCTTGAAATTCAATAAAAAACAGGTTGTTCCATTTAGGAAAACAAAGTTGGGGTCCGCTTCCGATAACTGAAAATATTATAACTGAAACGAGCTCCTCGCGAAAACTCTTGTATACCTACAAATTTGCAGAAAAATACTCTCAGTTGTTTCCCTTGTACATGTCGACTCAGCTCATTGTGGTCTGTATTTATTATTTGTTCTGATGCTTGCCATATTTAAAGGCACAATCTGAATGTGCATTGTTTGCAAATTTCGGTTAACTTTCATGTCTACGAAATGAACGTGTGAATCATGCGATGCAGTGTTATTTATGCAATAACAAAAAGATATATGAACAACACATTTTTGCGCCGACAAAAATACAACTTTCCAGAACAAATCTGACAGATTTTAATTCAGTGTATAGAGGAAATTCGCCCAATATTGGAACCTTTTTTATGGTTTCAAGACATATTTCATTAAACTAATAATAAAATGGATTAAGCAATTCAGACTTCTGCCTTAACCTATACAATAGGTAAAATCGTCGGCAAGTCTCCAACAAAAAAAAACTACTGCCAACTGCGACTTTTGCATTATATCTGTTAGATTCTGGGCAAAGTATTATAAAAGATCTACTTTGGAATGTTCTCCCAATATCAACGCCGAAACATGTCTCAACCCACATGAGGAAACACCTTCGAAACAGTTTCACAGAATTGCCAATCATCAGCGAAGGTCAGTTCACCCAACGCAATCGAAAAAAAAATCTTGACCCCAAGATTCAAAGAGCACTCTGACTAAAGCCCCCTATACACGCTCAGGCGGCCTGTCAGTTTCGCCTGTGCAGTTGCGGTCTGTGCAGGCGGACCGGAGCATGTGTATGCTAATCAGACCGCCTGCACAGGCCGCCTCACTGGCCTGAACGAATTCTGTCGCTGCTTGAATTTGACCTGCACAGACTTGACGTTACTGAGCGTGTGGATGGACAACAGGGGGCGATATTCTCAGTGTACCGTCAACGGCGAATGAGAACGTACCCCTCTCAAAATAAAATACGTTTGAAATAAATAATTATGGAAGGAAAACAGTTTCTAGAAGAATTTATAGAACTCTATAAACAAAATCCATGTCTATGGAAAGTAAAATCTAAAGAATATTGTAATAAAAATATGAAGAATACTGCTTACGAAAAACTAGTGGAAAAATTGAGGGAAATTGACCCAAATGCAAGTAAAGAGACAGTTATTAAAAAAATTAATAACTTACGAAGTTCATTTAGAAAAGAATTAAAAAAAGTGAAAGAAAGCTCGAAATCAGGGGCTGGGGAAGAGGACATTTATAAACCACATTTGTGGTACTTTGATTTACTGATATTCCTAACGGATCAAGAAACACCAAGGGAAACAATATCCAATGTGGGAGAGGAGGATAAATCAGAGGTAAGTACTATGCTGAAATCTCAATTTTTACCGACTTCAAAAAAAGGAAGGTTCTCTATTCGACTCGCATGGGCGTAGTTAGGATATTTTCCTAAGGTGGGGGGGCAAATGGTCGGTTAATCACTAACTTCATGGGAAAGAACATAAATTATGTTATTTTATTAAATTTAATCTGACAATAAGTAAGTTCAAACAAAGCAAAAAAGCAACAATATAGGTAAATTGTAACTTCATTAAATTTCAACTTATCATTTCATCTTGCCATTCAACTGCCCCCTCATTGTTGAAGTATGTCAAGAAAGTTTCTCTTGCCTGTTTTGCATCGCTTGATACATTCCTATTGTGACCATTCTGCAAACCCAGCAAGCTGTTTGAAGTATCATCTTCTATGTCTGATATATAGCTTTGTCCACAATGTCTTCTTAAGAAATTGTGCAATACGCAACAGCTCAACACAACAATATCTATGTTATGTAATTGTAAATTTATGGCTCCTTGAAAGATTCTAAACCGTGCTGCTAAAATGCCAAATACATTTTCAATAATCCTTCGAGCTCGCGAAAGTCTGTAATTATAAATCTTGCGTTCTCTTGTCAATTCTCGTTGGTTGAATGGTTTCAAAAAATCTGGACGTAACGTGAATGCTTCATCGCCAATGAAGACGTACGGCAGTTTTTCGTTGCTTATGGAGGTATGTTCTTCTTTAGGCAGGTTTAATGCATTATTTTTCAGTTTACGATAAAAACTCGTATTTTCCAACACTCCTCCGTCAGAGACTCTACCATTTGTTCCAAAATCGCACATAATGAATTCATAATTGGCATTTGCTATTGCCATCAATACCATGCTATGTCTTCCTTTATAGTTGAAAAAGTAGGAACCACTTCCTTTGGGAGGGATGATCTCCACATGTTTGCCGTCAACTGCTCCCAAACAATGGGGAAAATTCCATCTCTTTTCAAACCCGGTAGCAATTGCTCTCCAATCCGCTTCAGAGTCGGGAAACTGAAAAAAATACATTAATTGTTGAGATTTCAGTCGCTAGTCAACGCGGTAGAAATTGAATTTCATGTAGGTATAGTCTTTCCATTCTCAATTGAAAAATTTTCAACGAAAAAACAGTGCAGAATTAATTGTATCTTCATAATGTAGCTGAGTTGGAGTTGCGAAAAGTAAACGTCAAAGTTTTGTAACGGCACAATTGATTTTTTCCTACTTTCTTCATATTCCAAGAATCTGATTATGAAATAATTTCAGGACACCTGCACAACTGTAGCCTCGCCATCAACGATTTCGTTGGATGAACCGGAGATTTCAACGGAGGCACTTACCACCCGCTCAACAATCCCCAAAAGTAAGAAGAAAAAGGTTGAATCATCAACAGAGAATGTTCTTGCAGCAGTGAGCGAAAGGTTGGTTAAGTCAAGGCCTGAAGACGAGTACGACATTATAGGGAAAAATGTTGCAGAAAAACTGCGTCGGATAGACCATACACAAAAAATTTTTGCCGAAAAGATAATTAATGATGTCCTTTTTGAAGCCCAGCTGGGAAACCTTAATAGAAGTTGTCGACTGTTGACTGCATCTCAGGACTGGAATCTAACTGCCCCCCAAAAAGAAGGTCAATTGTCAACATGGCGTACAAGTTCTTCCTGTCCACAACAAGAGGTGACTGCAGAAAACGAATATGCGTCAACGTGGTCGCAAAGCAGCCAAAATGCAGCAACGACATATTTTTCAAATTTTGATCCTAGTTTACAATAATTGTGTCTCATTCCGTGAGGTGTCTCTTACCAAAGAATTTTGTTTTATTTATTTAGTTTATAGAAATACGTTTTTTTTTCAATTACGACTTATGCCTAGTTTTTACATATTTACAAAATACGATGCAGTGTTAAGTTTGTAATACTTATAAGTTTAATAAAGTCTTTACTTACCTTTAAAAATTCATTTTTCAAAACTGTGGTTAATGCATTACAAGTTTCAGGAATTATATGGCACATAGCTTGTGGCGATATTATGGTGGAATATTTCAGATCTTCATAGCTTCTGCCTGTAGCTATAAATCTCAAAGTTGCTGTGAGACGCTCGTGACAGGTTATTGCCCTTCGCATCACTGTGTCTCTTCTTTCGATTAAGGGTGAAATTTTGGTTAATAATAATAGATATGTTTCTTCATCCATGCGTAAATAATTGAACCAGTCTTGTTTTTCAAACTTCAATTCGGCAAGAAGGTTTACGTGAGACAAATTTTTTCTTTTCAACAACCATTGCTTGGTCCAAATCTTCCTGTTTTTGGTTTTACTCTTTTCCTTAATCAAGCTACATGCCACAGCAGCAGCACCTAATAATAGTAGTTCATCTGGAGAAATTGATGACATTGTCACTAATAATAATAAAATGCAGTTGATCACCGACATAAGCTCACTGTCGTGCTCGCACAACAATTCTCTTTGGTTGGACTGACAGAAAACTGCACAGTTTGGCCTGAACGTGTGGAGGCTCAGGCTTGCACAGGCCGACCTGAACAGGCCGCGACTGCACAGGCAGAACTGACAGGCCGCCTGAGCGTGTATAGGGGGCTTATGGTGTCGACTTCGTTAGAAGCCAAATAATTTCAAAGAAAATATTTTCTAACATTACTTGGCCGAATCCCATTAAACTAATAATAAAATGGATTAAGCAATCCAGACTTCTGCCTTAACCTATAGTCAATAGCCGTAGGGAGCAGTAGTTGTTTTCTGTTGGAGACTTGCCGATTATTTTACATATTGTATAGGTTAGGGCAGAAGTAGTGTCATAAAATATTTTCAAAGAAAGATTGTGTAAGTCTCTTGTACCTAACAAATACTTTTATCAGTGCATAAACAATATAGGTACGTGTGGATATTTTTTTTCAATTGTTACGTAAAAAATGTGTTATATTTGATGACTTTTAAATGTCAACGTTGAGCTATTTTTGAACAAAGTGCAAAAAATAGTTATTGTTATGAGCGTGAATTTTGTTGAATGGGTTGAAGTCGAGTTCAATAAAACACGAGTACAAAAAATCTCTGTACGAAAGTGTAGCATATACATTTTTTACGACTGTTATTATATTGACAAATTAAAGCAATTGTCGAATGTTTTATCTTATGAAGTTTTCAATTTTTATCGAATTTTTAAATGAGTGCATTATACAGTCTTTTTAAAAATTATGAACAGTGTGTGAAACATAACTTTACGCACAGTTGATGATTTTACGCAGAGCTGATTTTTTTACGCATTAAAAGTGCTAAAAGTATCACTTTACGCACAGTGAACAGTGTATACAAAAAATCTTAGTTTAGCGTGCAAAAAAGTACAGACCAACGTTGTTCAAGTACAGGTAATACACATTACCCATCATTCTCATTTAAATCGTTTATTATTAAACATATTACAATCATATTGCATCCATACTAATTTTTTACAAAAATTATATTGATAGTAGAATTGCTGTTTTTCTGTAGGTACCTATGTTAATATCAATCAATGATTTTGGTAATAATAAATCAAATGGCTTTGTTTTTATGGAGTGATACAAGAATTATTGTTCACGACTTCGACATTTCCACTTTTCTAAATATCTCCACTAATAGTCCAAGAGCCATCAGACGTTACTTATTTTTAAACGAACGAAATGTGTACGATTGAGTGGTGTTGGTATGTTCGCATGCCTACCTGCTAGCTTGGCCAGATGACCATTCTTCAGATATTATGGAATCCAGGTACGTAAAAACATACTCACTCTAGTTGAATAGCCATTATACATATTTATATCTATATTTATATATATGGGTTGTGGACACAAGTTGTGGTCACAGGCAACCACCCCGGAGATCCGAGTTAAAAATCTCGTCTCCGACAACTTTTTGTGTTTTTTTTTAAATCCAGCCAAACGCGTCAAACTAGTCAGCCATCTCGGTTGGAAACGGATCGACTCTGAGAGGAGTTTTGTTTAAAAAGAAATTTGACTCGAAAACAGAATTTTGGCAAGAAAAGATTCTGTTAAAGATTTCCTCATAAGTAAGATTCCACGGATATCAGACATAACTTATTTTTAAAAAGATGAAGACTCACGTTTTGAGTAGTGTCTCATGTACTTCTAATACCTGCGTGCTTGTGGAGTTCGCTCTGTGACAACTGGAAAGGTACTAGGTGAGAAAGGTAACTAAAAATAAGAGTTACCTAACTTAAATTTGTATGGCTGATTTATATATATATATATATATATATATATATATATATATATATATATATATATATATATATATTGTTGTGTTATTTTGAGTTTATTATAGTTTGAAATTATTATTAAATATTTCAAATTTCAGATTGCCCAGGCCAAGTACTTACACTCTTTCAGATCTTACCTTTTCTTTCTTTTTCAGCTACTCAGCTCAGTCGGTGCGCCAAACAAACATGTAGATCTCAATTTCAAGCGGAGTTCTTGGAAAAGGACGTTTGATAACTTTAAGTCAAATGTATTGTAATAGAAAAAGAAATCTTTGTAGAAAATAAATAATATAGTAGATTCAAACTCAAATTTGTTTTTTATTTCATAAACCAGTTGTAACAAATAAGAAAATGTGAACACTTTTGTAAATATCAAGTATTCAAAACCTTAATTTGCCTATTTCCTGCGATATATACCTTATATCTAATAAGTTTTCCTTCAGAAATAATGACAATATACAAAATTATTAATTCAATCGTGCTATTTGATTACGATTCCGTTACCGGTCACCTAACTACGGCCTATTACGTTGAACATTCCCATTGCAGGAAGAAGAAGTGTCTAGCATAAAACATAACCATGAATATTTCATAATTGTTTTTGTTATGAGATTCTCTAACACAGGTAGATATTAATTATAGTTATTAGCAATAAACCTTGTCTGTGGTTATTGACTTTATTGTTTATTTTAAAAAAAGTTTGTTCACTGAGTTCAAGAAATTTTAGATACCAAGTCACCTTGAGGATTGTGTCGAATTGACGGAGTATTTGACAATAATTCGTTTTTCTGAAGTACTGGTATTTCAGCTTGGTCACAGCTTAGATAAGCACATAAGCTGTGGCTTGGTATTTGGAAATGTTTAGTATAGAAATACCTTTTGTCTGGACCATTTGGATATAGGATGCTGCTCGGCCTGCTACTTCCAGCTCTGGAGATAGGATGCTGCTCGGCCTGCTACTTCCAGCTATGACTTCTCGTGGTGCTCCTCCAAGGTAAGTGGAACCTTGTTGTACCGATCTTATTAGTTGTTTCCTGCATAAATCTTCCACTCTTGGTTGGTTTCTATTGATTTTTCTTGATATTTCTGGTTTTTAACAATCTCTCTGGCATCCAACTTTTTTCCACCCGTTTCTATATATCATCCTCCTCTTTCATTTTTCCGTTTCCAAGGACCTTTCCATCGGTTTTTCACAACACTCGCGATCACAAATCATTTTAAATTTTTCCTTATTCTTATTATTCTAATTAATGCTTGAACTATGTACACATATTATTAATGATTCTATGATTTTGAAATAATCTTTATCTATTCTAAAGTTTTCACATTTTCTTCTTATTCAAGAAAATATAATTCAGAAACTCATTTGACTTGTTTCATTTGAAGTTTCTACCATCCATTTTAACTGTCAAATCTTAGATTTCTTTGACTGAATACCAAATTTTCTATACTGTGTGATATTTTATTATAACTTAAAGTTATTGTCCGGAAATGTTGTTGCCATTATTTGATATGCATCATAGACTGACTCGTACTCTCCTATTTCAATCTAGAACTTGGAATACCAACCTTCTGACTGCTTTTTACTGAAATTTTAGTATGTTGTTGAAGTTGTAAGAGTCTTCAGAGTTGAGGCATCGTATTTGTTTGGGTTTTCTGATATTTTATATAATTTTGAAACTTTTTGACCCACTTTTTTATTATCTGCCAAGTTTTCATAACAACATATATATATATATATATATATATATATATATTGTAGGATATCACTCTTGAGTAATGTCAAAAGTGTCAGATGCTTTCCATGGACCAGAACTTTTGTCAGACGCTTTAAAGGCCCAAAAAATGAACCCAACCTATTTTTAAATGTCTGATTTTCAAATAAGTTATGAAGACAACTATTACAAAGTTATATTCAATCAGTCAGACAAATTGTATTGACCAAACATACCCTGTACACAAAACTTTTTCAACTATTAGTAAGAGCGCAAGAGCACTATGCATGCGTTTCAGAGTGAGTGCCATTATACTGTGTATGTGTATGCGTCTTCCCTAGATCACACAAGTTTCTCGGAGAATTCTGAGGGTTGCGCGTAGGGGTGCAGTCGGTTGACGGAAATGACAATTTTAACAATTTTTTTAACAATAACAATTGGTTTCATGAGGAGCTTTGAAGCGTCTGAAAAAAGTTCTAGTCCATAGAAAAGCGTCTGACACAAAATATGTATAAAAATCAGCCATACAAATTTAGGTTGGGTAACTCTTATTGTTAGTTACTTTTCTCACCTGGTACCTGCCCAGGTGTCACAGAGCGAACTCTACAAGCACGCAGGTATTAAAAGTATATGAGACACTACTCAGAACGTAAGTCTTCATCTTTTTCAAAGTTATGTCTGAAGGCCCTGGGATCTCACTTATAAGGAAATCTTAACAAAATCTTTTATTTACCAAAATTCTGTTCTCAAGTCAAATTTCTTTTCAAACAAAAATCCCCCCAGAGTGTTTCCAACCGAGATGGATGACTAGTATGACGTGATTGGATGGGTAAAAAAAAACGTTATCGGAGACGAGATTTGAACTCGGAGCTCCGGGGTGGTTGCCTGTGACCCTGTCCACGAACCCATCAGGCGTTATAGATTTATATCTGTAAAATGGTTATAGAGTAAGTAATGTTTTTACGTACCTTGATTCCCTAATATCTGAAGAATGGTCATCTGGCCAAGCTAGCAGGTAGACATGCGCACATAGTACATACTAACACTACTCAATCGTACACATTTCGTTTCTTTTAAAAATAATCAACGTATGTCGGCCCTGGAATCTTGCTCTATAAAAATACCGTTTGCAATTTTCACCCATTCTTCCCGGATTGCTCCACAGTCCACATGGCATTTTGCAACGGTCGACGATCGCCATCCACCATAATGTTTAAGTCTCAAAATATCAGTCCCTTAACCAACTAAAAGCGACGCAGAGTACCCACTAATCCAAGAAATTATGCAATTACACTCGGTATTCTTGCAGATATTATTCCGACTACTTGTACTGTACATTTTCCATTCGTATACAAAAGAAAAAGTCTAGGGTTTTCTACTATCTCAGGACGCAGTGTACTTACGGTAAATATCAGCTGGATTGAATTTGTGAAATTTGGAACTGCAAATGTTCTTTGTTCTTTTTAACAGCTAAAGTCGATTTTAACAAAGAAAACTTCGACCACATGGTCAGATATTATTTTCTGAGAACACCAACTATCAAATGCATCATACTCTTTTTCGTATAGTAGTCTGGGGTCTGGGCTTTACTGGTAGAGGTTCTAAGGTAACTGCTTCCGCTGATTCCATCACATCGGCAGAAATATAAAATGTATCACTAGAATCAATAATTGAAATTGTTCGTATATGCATCCTGACAACCTAATACCTGTGTTCTAATGTTTTCTGGTAGGTGTCTATTGCGACTGAAATAATTTTGCTTAATGTCACTGCCAAAACAAGAATAATTGCACTATTACTTTCAAAACGGTAATAATAAAAGGTATTTTCATTTTTATATTAAAAAAAAACAAAGAATTGGAAAAAATAATGGTTTTATGAAAAATCCTCGCGCGTGCAAAGGGGAGCCACGTTATAATCTTGTTGTATAAAATAAAATTAAAAAAAGGGTTCCTAAAATTCCCCAAGTTTTTACAGCATGAATCACATCCCTAAAGGATTTATTTCGCATCCAACTTTCGACTAGAACTGGAAAACTGTTTTAAATTATATCTATAATAAAACACTATATTTACAATCTTTTTAATACCACGAGTGCTCGCAATACTATCGATAGTAAATCTGTCAGAAATCAACGAGATCAAATTGTTTGGTAACACCACGATTCCTTCAGGACGAGTGTTTTGTTACCTCGAAGCAATTTGATCGATTTTAGTATTTCTGACAGAATTATCGATAGTATTGTGAGCACGAGTAGTATTTATTGAGATAATTTCACGAACCGAAAAAGTAAAAAACGTTCCATGTGCTGATATCTTCAATAGTTATAGATAATGCCTGATAGACATGAAGTCTATCAGAATGACATTCATATTATAGTAGCAAGATGATATTAAGTTCTCCGTTGTTGTTTGGATACGTGGTTGCCATGATAAATTGGTATTACCGGCTCGAAAGCTAGGAACTGCGTATTATCGAGGCATACGTCCCTTATTGGTCCTAATATTGCAGTAAAGAAGGGTTTCACATGGCGAGTGAAATTATCGATTATAAAACCTAATCTTATGCTTATGATTTTGACATCAGTCTTATATCGTAATAACTATAAGCGTAAGGAAAAACTGCTTTCCTTACACTATTTCTGAAAATAGTGGAACTAATCATAAACACACTCATATAAGTATATGACACTAAGGTAAACACGATTAAATTTCCACAGATTATTGTCTACGTGACATGTTTCGATACACTGTATCTTTTTCAAGCGAATGTGATACATTACATTATTCTACGTTGAACATTACTTAAATACCCTTCTTATCATTTGAGGTAATTAGGACCTTCCTATAATAAAAATAAAAATTGATAATACAATGTAGGTACCTGTAAATCTCAAAACATAGCTACTACTTAATTAATTGAAAAGGTTTAACAAAGGTGAACTATTAAGGTCCAATTGATCATTTAGTGAACAATTAAAGTTTTTCAATTTATCAATTTCCAAAAATTCGAATTAATTAAGTCTAATACCCTTATTTTCAACATGAAGGATTTCAAATTTTTCATCGAAGTCATGGTCTTCTTCCAAAATATGATTAGCATATGTGTTTTATTCTTTACAGTCTGGCCTATATATACTTTGGAACAAGATCCACAATTCAATTTATAAACTACTGATTTTTCAGATTTTTGTGTTTTTGAATTTACAGTACTTAAACGTGACCCCACTTATGTGTACCAACTACGAATCAAAGAATTCTTGATAAACTCTAAATCTATTTTTAACGAAGCCGAGAAGTTCAGACTAACTCTTATGTATCCACAAACTCCGAAATTATATTCTTTGATAAAGTTACATGAGCAAAACTACCATGTCCGGCCAGTAGTATCATTTGTTACAGTTAAGTTATCAAGGAAGTTAATACATTTAATAGCAAACTATTCTAAATTTGTACCGAAATTCAGCCTTAAAAATTCTTATGATTTGATAAATAAAATCCAGGATATTTCTGTTCCAGATAATGCGAAATTAATTTCTTTTGACGTTCAAAATCTTTTTCCTAGTAGTAGTAGTAGTCGAAGGTTTACTAGAAAGAAATCATGTCAACCCGGTTACTGACCTTTTGTCGATATGTCTTGAACAAAATTACTTTCAATTTGACAATGAAATATATTCTTCATCCGAAGGTTTGATCATGGGAAATCAGCTGAGTCCTCTACTGGCAGATATCTTCATGGACAACCTTGAAGTAATAATTCACAAGCACCCTCTCTTCAACAGTTTTTGTATTGGTACAGATATGTGGATGACATTATAGTTTGTTTTAAATGTACCTACCAACAGACAGTTAGACACATTTCATAAATATATTAACACTATTCACCCAAACATTAAATTCACAATAGACATAGAAGTAGAAAAATCATTAAATTTTTTAGATTTGACAATAGGTAGATCCAACAACAAACACCATTTTTCTATTTTTTCTAAACCTTCCCATACCGACTGTTCGATTTTGAGAATTAACTTTTCATAAATAATCTCTACTTTCCCGTGTTAATGAAAGGCAGATTTATATTTGGTGGTTCCGCAAGCTCCTGCACTATATTCATTAAAAAAAAACAAATTAAAAAAAATATATAAGTCAGTGTGACAAGAAGTAAAAAAGAAATTTAATTTAACTTCATCCTGCGAAGTTAACGCTATTAAAAACGTGCATCACGAACTTGAGTAAAAAAGACATTCTGTTCATTCTACATCTTTAAGAGGAAGGTAGCAGTGCCGGCCGTCCCAGAAGATCCCGCCATATCAGAGGAAACGGTAAGCCACAATATTGTCTGCCAATCATTCGATTTAACTTTCATTTACATATCTAAAGAACCCTTACAGTCCACGCTCAAGAAAGAACATTTTGGTCCTTCTTCGCCGAACGTTATATTATCTACAGATTGCATTCATTTCAGACGCGAATTCATTTAAATTACCTAGTTCCTCTATAATTCATTATTCAAGTTGTTGAGAAAAAAAAACGCATTTTCTATCAAGTTGTTACTATCGTTACTATTCCAAAGAATTATTGATTCATTTCACGTTTCTCAGCTAAACAATGTCTAGGATTCGACAAGCAATAGCTTCGCGCCAAACGCAAATTGATAGGCTTAACGATGTTTTAGTAGTGGCTGAACAGGCAAGAGCAGATAGCACCTACTATGTTCATTTCAAGTGTCGATATGAACAAATTAATCAAATAACAGCATCGTTCGATAATTATCACACATCAGTGGTCTCTCTGGTAGCATCATCTTCTGAGGAGCCAGATTTAACCGATCAAAATAATGTTAGAAAAACATTCGATGACAACTTGTTCAAAATTAAAGTAATTTTTTCTGAACTATTCAATACCGCTGGTACCAATTCCAACTCCTCTAGTTCGGATTTGAATGGATCACTCAGTAATACCACTGTACACAACGTCAAATTGCCAAAAATAAAACTTCCAACATTCAAAGGTTCTCCAAAGAATTGGCATTTTTTGATTTATACAACAATAGCGTTCATAACAATACAAACTTATCAAACGCAGAGAAGTTCCAGTATTTAATCTCCTTACTGGAAGATGAACCATTGACTCTAGTAAAATCATTACCAAATACCGACGCCAACTACTCTGTGGCCTATGACACTTTGGTCAAAAGATATCAAAATAAAAGGTTGTTGGCCATTGCCTATTGGGATGAAATCCACGAGTATCCTAGGCTTAATAATGATTCACCACAAGCTCTAAGACAACTTTTAGATATTTTTAATGAAAATATCCAAGCTTTAAAAAATCTGCAATTTGACGTTGATTCGTGGGATTTCATTATGTTTCAAACGCTTATCAGAAAACTAGATAATTCCACTGTAACCAGATATGAATTACAACGCAAAGTGAATAATCCCAATGAAGATATTCCATTCTTCAAAGACCTTATAGATTTTTTGAACAAACAATGTTTGGCTCTGAACTCAGTTGCTATAACGTCCGCGACCGCTAATATGAAAAGAAATTTGAATGTTACTCGCACTCCAGTCAATCCTCGCGGCAACACTCATTCATCCTTAGTGGCAAGTACTCCAACAAACGCTTCTAATAATGGACGGATTTACATTTGTATGTATTGTAAGTCCGATCACGCTTTATATAGATGCCCAACTTTTCTTCAAAAAACGCAAAATGAGAGATATGATTACGTCAAACAGAAACATCTTTGCATTAACTGTCTATCTACATGTCATTCAATCACATCCTGTCGCTCTCTTTCGACCTGTAGATATGTGGTAAAAGACATCACTCTGTCTTACATATCAATAGAAGTAGATCTCCTATCGCCCCGCCAATATCAAATGATAATAACTCCAACGTACCCACAAATGATCAAGAAAATCCGTCTGTCGTAGGTCATGCAAGCATTTCAGCATCGAATTCTACCGTTCTCCTTTCCACTGCTGTCGTTGAGATCATGGATTTTAACGGAAAATATCATCCGATTCGCACACTAATTTATAGTGGCAGTCAAGCCAATATCATTACCAAAATGTGTTTATTGAAATTAGGTTTGAATTCATTCGAGTTGAATATACCCCTCAATGGTATAGGAAATGTGGCCTCTAAAGTGTCTAGAGGAACTGCCTGCACGCTGCGTTCTACATTTGACGAATCAATTTCAATGACAATAGACGCCGTTATTTTACCTAAGATTTCTACGAACATGCCTAGTTGCAATTTTCAAACAGAACATTGGAAACATATTTTGAATTTACCGCTGGCCGATTCTAACTTCAATGTTTCCAATCCCGTTGACATGTTGCTCGGTGCGGAGGTTTTCGCGCAAATTATCAAAGATGGAAAGTACTACGGAACTGATGATGAACCGACCGCGATAGAAACGTCTTTGGGTTGGATATTATTCGGACGCGTAAAATATCGACCGTACTCCAATTTGAACTCATTTTTTGTTTCTATGTCATTCGACGATTCGCTTAATACTACTCTGAAGAAGTTTTGGGAATTAGAAAGTATTCCCGAGGTTCAAACATTATCTGCCGAAGAGCAGGATTGTGAACTTTCGTTTGTAAATAAACATTATAGGGAACAAAGTGGCAAATACGTGGTATCACTACCGTTCAAAATCTCGGAACCGACATTTTTTTATTCTCGTTCCATCGCTCTGCGCAGGTTTTACTCTCTAGAAAGACGTTTGAGAAGTGATTCTGTTTTACGTGAAAACTATTCCAAATTCATGCAAGAATTGTTGGATTTGAATCACATGGAAAAGATTGAAAACCCCTGCCGTGCTTCGAACACATTCTATCTCCCGCATCACTGTGTTCTTCGCCCCGACAGTCATACCACCAAGCTTAGAGTAGTATTCGACGCGTCCGCAAAAACATCTCACTTAACGATACATTATTAACGGGACCTAAACTGCAATCAGACATTTTCAAACTCTTGCTGCATTTTCGCTTTCACACTTATGTTTTATCAGCAGACATAAAATCCATGTTTAGACAAATATTAGTAGATCCCTCCCATAGAGATTATCAACGTCTTGTCTGGCGTTTTTCTGAAAAGGGTCCTATTCAAGATTATCGATTGAAAACTGTCGTTTTCGGAATATGTTCTAGTCCATTTCTCGCAATTCGTACGTTACACCAGTTGGCACTAGACGAAAAGAGAAAATTTCCGGCAGCCGCGAAAGTTCTGGAAAATGACGTCTATGTGGATGACGTGCTTACAGGGTGTTCCACTTTATCAGATATTCAGGTGCTTCAACGCGAATTGGTTTCTTTATTGAAATTAGGAGGCTTCGAGCTGCGGAAGTGGGCGAGCAACAGTTCGGAGGTTTTATTTTGTATTCCGGACACGGATCGCTTATTTTCTCCGCTATCATTTTCTGACGATTCTGAGGCTAACAGTACTTCGATAAAGATATTGGGACTCAGATGGCACCCATCGTTAGATTGTTTTTCCTATCAAGTAGACTGTACAGAGAAACCGTGTACTAATAGAACAATTCTGAGCGAATTAGCTCGAATTTTTGACCCTCACGGTTATTTGACTCCTGTGACTTTCATGGCAAAGCATTTGATTCAAACCTTATGGAGCCTTAGTTTGGAGTGGGGTGCTACACCACCAAGTAATATAATTAAAATTTGGGCTCAGTATAAAAAGGAACTTCCTTTACTCGCTAGTTTGAGAATACCCCGTCACATACCGCTTTCAGAAGAAAATCCGCATGATTTATTTGGATTTTGCGATAGTTCAAAAAAGGGCTACGCTGCAGTGATTTATCTTAGGTCTCATTTTCTTGATGGTTTTAAAATATTCCTTGTCTGCGTAAAATCGAAGGTAGCACCACTTAAAAAAATCTCCCTTCCTAGATTAGAGCTCTGCGCAGCCGTTTTACTCGCGGATCTGATATATGCTGTAACAGAAGCATTATCAGAGAAATTTAAATTTGAAAAGGTCTATGCATGGACCGATTCAATGATTGCATTATCATGGATCAAGTCTCCCCCTCAAAGGTGGCAGACATTCGTTGCTAATAGGGTTAGTCACAGTCAAGATAAAGTGCCTCCATCATGTTGGCATCACGTTCCATCAAAAGAAAACCCTGCAGACCCTGCATCTAGAGGGAAACTACCAGTTGATCTAACAAAAGATGATCTCTGGTGGAAGGGTCCTCGCTGGCTTTCTTTGCAATTTTCGGAATGGCCCAATCAGGAATGTATGCAAACTCCAGCTGAAGTAGACTTCGAGGCTAGAAAAGGCGTCCATTTAGTTCTTTCTTATGATTCGTTTTTAGATATAGTACTATGTAAGTTTTCATCGCTCTCTAAAATTAAACGAATCTTATCTTACTGTCTTAGATTTATTTGCAATACAAGATTTCCTACTGGGCGGAAATCAAATGATTTAACGTTTTTTGAGATGAATGACGCCTTAATGATCCTCGTGAAGCATGTTCAACATTCAGTTTTTTCTGAAGAAATTGAGAAACTTAAAAAAGGAAAAGTTCTACCAAAATATTTGCAAAAATTAGCTCCATTCCTTGACGATAAGGGCGTAATGAGAGTTGGGGGACGATTAGCTAATTCTCAACTGGGATTTAACCAAAAACATCCAATTTTACTCGACCGGAAACATCGCTTCACAGAACTTTTGATTGAAGACACCCACAGGAGTCATTTGCATCCTGGTTTACAAACGTTACAATTCCTTCTTTCACAAAATTTTTGGATTTTGAGTCCAAAAAGAGCGATTCGTTCCGTTCTATCAAAATGCTTCAAGTGCTTTCGCACAAATCCAAAACCTTTAGAACCTTATATGGGAAATCTTCCTTCTACTAGAATATCTCAAGTTAAACCATTCTTGATAGTTGGAGTTGATTTTTGTGGTCCTTTTAAAATAACTTTGGGAAGATATAGGGGTTGCAAAAGTCAGAAGTCTTATATATGTGTTTTTGTCTGTTATGCCACGAAAGCAATCCACTTAGAGCTTTGTTCGGATATGACTTCTGAAACATTCCTCGCCGCCTTGCGTAGATTTATTGCCCGCAGGGGTAGGTGGTCAAAAATACATAGCGATTGCGGTTCTAATTTTGTTGGTGCAAACAGAGAATTAATTGAAATCATGAAGAGTGTAGCTGCGAAGGAGAATTTGGATTGGTCTTGGTCATTTAACGCGCCTTCTGGTCCCCATTTCGGAGGATTATGGGAAGCGGGGGTAAAGTCCGTTAAAACACATTTACACAGAGTCGTTGGAGATCAAACTTTGACATACGAGGAGCTTTCCACTCTGCTGACTCAAATAGAAGCTTTATTAAATTCACGGCCACTATCTCCCATGAGTTCTGACCAAAACGATTATGCGGCGCTAACGCCTGGACATTTTTTAACTCTGGAGCCTATCTCTTGTCTTCCCGAAAGAGATGTGCTCCACGTTCCCGACAACCGCCTGAAAAGATGGGAGTTACTTCAGAAACTTCATCAGACAAAAATGGTTTTCAAAAACTTCAACGGTTGACATCGGAATGTTGGTACTAATAAAAGATGAACAAGCCCCTCCCTCACAATGGAGATTAGGAAGGGTAATTGCGATTCATCCTGGAAAAGATTCTGTTACCAGAGTTGTGACTTTAAAGACTGCTCGCGGAGTTTTCCAGAGACCTATTGTAAAGGTCTGTCCGCTACCAAATCAATAAATGTTTTTCTTCTTTTAGGTTAAGTTTGTTCAAGAGCAAGTCATTACTATTTTGCTGTGTTCAATTAAAATACGTGATATTTTGGACAGGGGCATGTTCGATTTTGAGAATTAACTTTTCATAAATAATCTTTACTTTCCCGTGTTAATGAAAGGCAGATTTATATTTGGTGGTTCCGCAAGCTCCTGCACTATATTGATTAAAAAAAAAAATGAAAAAACATATATAAGTCAGTGTGACAAGAAGTAAAAAAGAAATTTAATTTAACTTCATCCTGCGAAGTTAACGCTATTAAAAGCGTGCATCACGAATTTGGGTAAAAAAGACATTCTGTTCATTCTACATCTTCAAGAGGAAGGTAGCAGTGCCGGCCGGCCCAGAAGATCCCGCCATATCAGAGGAAACGGTAAGCCACAATATTGTCTGCCAATCATTCGATTTAACTTTCATTTACATATCTAAAAAACCCTTACAGTCCACGCTCAAGAAAGAACACCGACATCACCATTCATAATAATTCGATACATCCATATATACATAAAATATCAGCATACCATAGTTATGATACATAGATTAGTGAATATTCCTCTTTCTGAAGAAAATTTCTGCAAAGAATTAAATATCATAAAACAGATAGCAGTTAGCAATGGATATCAAGTCAAATTAATAAAGAATATTCTTGCTAAAAAATTACATAGAAAAGCTATCTAAGAAGTGTACCCCACTATGAAGAACATTGACAATAATTATAGAACTTTAACTTATTCAGGACCCGTTTCAGAAAAAATAGCGTCATGTTTGAAAACATAAAATTTAAGAGTAGTATTCAGAGCAGATAACACGTTGGGAAGGTTTATCAAAAATAATAAATAAAACTCAAAAATCTGAAAAATCAGGGGTTTATAAACTGAATTGTGGATCTTGTTCCAAAGTATATGTGAGCCAGACTGGTAGACCATTCAAAAGCCGTGTATGTGAACACCTTATGAATTATGTAAAGAATAAAACACATTCAACATATGCCAATAATATTTTGGACGAAGACCATGACTTCGATGAAAACTTTGAAATCCTTTCTGTTGAAAATAAGGGTATTAGACTTAATTATTTAGAATTCTTGAAAATTAGTAAATTGAAAATTTCGAATTGTTTACTGAATGATCAATTGGACATTAATAGTTCCCCTTTGTTAAACCTTTTCAATTAATTGAGTAGTAGCTATGTTTTGAGATTTACAGGTACCTACATTGTATTGTCAATTTTTATTTTTATTATAGGTTGGTCCTAATTACCCCAGTTGATAAGAAGGGTATTTAAGTAATGTTCAACGTAGAATAATTTAATGTATTAAATTCGCTTGAAAGAGATGCAGTGTATCGAAACATGTCGCGTAGACAATAAATCTGTGGAAATTTAATCGTGTTTACCTTAGTGTCATATACTATGAATTTCCATCAAGTAACGCCACGTCAATCCAACACACTTTTATAAAATAAATGACATGAGAGATGAAAGGTGCAGAGCGTTGCAAAGTTTGTCTCTTCCAAAACGAAACATATAGGCATTTGAAATTATTTTCTGGTATATTACCCATATCAAAAGAAACATGATTATATGCAGAGAAAATAATTTTCAATTACTTCATGGTCCTAGTAGTGTACTTAAATCGAGCAAACCATTTTTTCATTTCATTTTAAATAATATTGTTCGAATGACGGGACATATGAATAGGCCTTTTCATTTAGATGATTTTTTGTGGCACATGCCCTGGTTTTAAGACCCAAAGTCTGATTGATTATTGGGAAAGTGAATAGCCATCGGTTGATTTCGAAATAACAATTTGGGATTGGCTCAGTTCAAAATTCGCGGTATTTTAACATTCTGACCGTCGACTTTATAACAACAGACAAATGCAACCATTAGCGTTCGTACTTCGAAATGGGATCTAATATAAAGTACACCAAATTAAACCATACATCCCTAGCGCTGTCCGCCAAAAAATTTAATGAATATCAAAAAATCTTAATGGAACCCAAATAATTAGCACCACTAAAATAGCTATGTTGAATTGTTTTATCATTGCTTACATTTTAAATTTCATATGTCTACCGATTTTACTAAATGTTCACCAAATTTGGAACGCTTAAGTTACGCGTCCGTGCTGTACATAATAAATATTCGCGCTATCCATTTATATGTAGTCTTTCTCGAAAAAACTACTTGTTCGTCAAATAATTTATTATTTTACTTCAATAATGACATATGTTCGCGCATGTCTCCTTCTCGCTTCCAGACAAACTTCTTGCAGGCTTCAGCTTGCAGTCGCAGACATTGCTCTGACCTTTTACAGTGAGTGTAACCAGTGTATTGCCATATGATAAACTAAAATGGCCGATGATAGTTTACCGGGGCCGAGTGGTGTTTCACACGAAGTTCCGCTGTTGCGTTCTTCTTCGGAGTCGGGTGGATAAGTTGACACGGTTCAGCCTAAAAGACGGCGTAAGCAAGGTAGGATTTGGTGTTTTGAGAGAAAATTTTTGAACATCAAAAGTGCAAATGAATTTATTACGAATGAAAAATTGTGGTCCTTTCACAAATGCCATAGTACGGAAGAAGGTGTAAAGCGATATTATCGCTGTAATAAAGCCAAAAGTCGAGCAATTCAATGTTCAGCTGCACTTTATTTATTGTTTGATGCAGCTAGCGATGAGATAATATTATTGCGTACTGAAAAAGATCATGATCATCAAAATTTGAAGTCCCAATCGAAATGTGGGTTGAGCAATGACACAAAATAGAAATAGACAAATTGTTCGAATTACGTTTGAAGCCTAAATCTATTATGAACAATTTGAGCAAAATACATGGATTGACTCTACCGTCTATGAAACAATTGAACAATTATCTTACAATTTTACGTAAAAAAAAGTATGGATCTGCAGAAATCAGCTTAGGACAACTTGAATCCTGGTTATTGAAACACTCAGAAATACCTTCCGATGATCATCAAGTTTTTGTTGCTGCATACGAAGTTTCTAAAGACGACTCAAATCCTTCAGATTGTTGTAATCGACCAAATATTTAATTGGTCTATCGCGTCAATGCAATGTTATTCATGCTGACGCGACCAACAAACTTGTTTGGCAGGGGTTTCCAGTACTCGTAGTTGGAACCACGGATAGAGATAAACATTTTCACCCCTTTGGTCTTGCTGTTACAACCGCTGAACAAACAAATGATTTTGTGTTTTTATTTCAAACCTTAAAGAATACAGTCCTCTCACTGTATTCATACGATTTAACTTGTAAAGTTTTGGTATGCGACGCAGCCAAAAGTATCCAAAATGCGTTTGTGCAAGTATTCGGTCAGGATACAATTATACGAATGTGCTGGGCACATGCAAAAAAGAAGATTCAAGTACGAGTTGAGCAATCTGTGCAAAAGAAGTGCCAGAAGGATATACTAAAGGATATTGATTCTTTGCAATGTGCTTCAACAACGAAAGTTTTTGACAGGGCCTGCGAAAAATTTCTAGATAAATGGAAAGACGAAAACAGTTTTTTACTTTATTTCAAAGACGAATGGCTCACTCAAAATCGTTGTTGGTATTTGGGCGCCGCACCGGGGACACCTGCCACAAATAATGCATTGGAGTCTTTTAACAGAATAATAAAAGACAAAGGTACACTTTCAATGAATTATATACGTGATTTGGTATTGTTAATATTGTTATTATTTGTAGGTACACTTCGTGAGCGCCATCCGCTTGCTCGATTTTTAATCATTGCTTCAGAAATGGTGAAGGATTGGTCTAATGAGTACACTATAAACAGAGAGAGGGAGTTTATCCACGTGCCAACGATGTCTTTGCAGATGTGGACAAAAGCTTATCAGTGGGCCAAACTGTCTAAAAAAATATCGTTAAAGCATTTTAGTGAAATGAAGAAGTGTTACAGAATTCCAGGTGGAGGTGCACTGGAATGTGAAACTTTTGAAGATATGTGGGAGACGTTTGATGACTTCAAAAAACAACATTTCAGCGAGTGGGAAGTACAGTTACCACAGGACGAGTCTGCCTGGCTGAATGGCTCATGCAATTGTCCAGAATACCTTAGAAATTACGTTTGCAAACATTTATTAGTAGGGTTAGCAATTCGCCTGAAACTTGTTGAACCACCTACTGAAGCAAGGAATGTACCAATTGGAGAAAAAAGAAGAAGAGGACGGCCAACTAAAGCTAAGAAAGCCTTAATAGTGCAATAAGTGCTTGTTTCATTTTCAGTTAGGTTTTGTGAATGTTGTGTTTGTTTTTATGTAAAAGAATTGATATTGTTTTATTTCCAAGAATTTGTAGACTTATTTCTATGTCCCCATTTATAAATGAGACCTAATTAACCATCATAGATTTTTCTTATAAATGATATTTAGGCTAACAAGAATTATAAATTTGGGTATACTTTTGGAATTGAATGTGGTATAAAATATAGTAAACATTGTGTATTTTTGCTAAACATAAAATTTTTTAACTGCTAAATAATATAAGTCAGTAACGAAAATTAAATATCAGGGCATCATGTTACAATTAAATGCGGTATAAAATTTGGTGAAAATTTAGTATTTTTAGCAAACAAAAGTTATTTTTAGGAAAAAATAATATAAGAGACTAGCATGATGTTAATATTTGGTTGTCGCTCTAAGATTATGTATTTTCTTAATTTTGGTGAGCATTTAGTATTTTTGGGAAACACAAGTATTTTTTTGTACACAAAGATTTGGTAAATTTGGTAGACTGTTAAATACCACCCCTTCGAAATTGGCTATCAGTGAATAAAATACCCATACCTTGACCTCGTAGTTTACTTTTATTTTTGTGTGTTTATCCATTTCTTGTGATAATTATAGTGTAATCAATTTATTAGCTCGAGTTTACTGTGAAGTATGACAGCTGTGCATGCGCCCACATTTTATTACTAGATATATCCAAAGCTTTTGTTAGGGTCTGGCAAGATGGACTTTTGCAAAAGATTTGTTATTTTCAAATCTTTCTGGGCTTAATAAAATGTTAGAAATCATTTTCATCTGGAAGAACTTCTCAAGTAAAAGTCGAAAATACCCTATCTGACAGGAGAGTAATTGTGTAATTGAGGCTGGGATTCCACAGGGGCAGTATTGCTATGCTTTATAGCCCTTATACCAGCGACAATCCGAGGATAGATCGTTAAGGTGGTATCTGAAGTGGAAAGTGAAGGTGAATCCGAACAAGACTCGCTGGGGAGAGGTATATTATACCGCTTCACAGCAACGTTGAGGTTGCAGGCAGAGAGATCAACTGATCCATACGAGTCAAGTATTTATAGGTATTATTCTGTATCACCGGCTCACTTGGGCTCCTCATTCTAACAACGTTAAAATCAAAATTTTGCTACACATTTAAAAATTCTACTCTTCAATATGCAGAAACAGTCAGCTTTCTTCAAAGAACAAACTGATGATCTACAAAATGGTGTTTAAACCTGTCATTATGTAAGCTTCAGCAGCCTGGGGTCATACTAGTCAGTCAAATATTCCTGTTTTTGTATGACTACAAAATGAAATTTTGACAATGATTACAAACACTACATGGTAGGGGTTCAAGGGGGTGCCTGGAGGCCAGGCACCCCAACGCTACTCTAACCTCCACGTGGTGAATCCTGGGCAACGGCCATGACTTGTCATGACGGCTAACGAGAGAGCGGACTCCAGGAGTTGCTGAGGCGCCGCAGCCAAAGGGAGCAGCGCCCCGTGGGCCCCTAGCTCACCACACACCGACGCCAAAAACACACACTTTCCTCTACACTTGATACACACACTTTCACTCTACAAAGCGATGCGAGAACTGGAAAATCTGTCTCCAGCGGAAGCCAAGGAGGGGCCTCGGATCGGGTGCTTCGGGACTGGTAGCCGGTGAAAGAAACTAGGACTAGCACACCTAGGCCGGTGAGTAGTACAGAGGCCCACTCTTGCCTAGCTAGTGTAGAGGGTTGCCTCATCACTCACCGAAAAATCTCGAATGGTATATTAGTGCTAGGTGGCGCCTGGAAAAGGGCCCTGATGTACTGTTCGGGGGGCTTCGCCCGAGGCCGCCGTACCACACGGCCGAGAACCAGCCCTACCAGGCCTTCTGCAAGGGGACGGTTTGAAGGAACTCGCTAATCTCTTGACATCACCTACACATCACACACATTTATCTACAAAACATAAAACATGGAAGAAAATAAGGATGAAGAATCAGTAAACGTGCTGATGGAAGTAGCAGAAGAGCGCCCTTGCTCTGACAGTAAAGAGGAAGATCTCCTCCGGTCTACATCGGATCCCGACAGCGGAGCTTCCGACGATGAATCCTCAAGGAATCACTCGACGGATAGTTCTGCAGTTGAGATCCGCCGGAAAGAGAGAAAGAAGGCCCAGAAGAAAAGACAGAGGGCAAGGAGAAGGCAGGAAGAGAAGAAGAAGAGGTTGAGCGAAGCGGAAGGTCTTAACAAACCATCCGAAACCGCGACCACCTCACTGACCAATGCCGAAGCACCGCAAGCCGGACCAGGAAGTTCCACTAGGGAGTCCCAGGCCCGGCGCCGCGGACCGGAAAATTGGTCGAGACAGAGGAGGGGACCTGAAGCTAGGAAAGCTAAGAGGCAGGAGAAGATTCTTGCGAGGCCTCCAATTATACTCCCGATTGCGCCAAGAGCGGCGAGGGACGCCGGACCTAACGGGTACCCCCTCGAGGGGACTTCAGGGTCTGGACGCACAGGGCCGCCTCGGCATGGTCACGGGGGTGTGAAAAAGAGGCCTCGGGAGAAGGAGACTCCACCAGATCGGCCCGCCAAGAGGGGCAAAGAGGGTGGGAGGTCTCGGCCCACTGGCCAGAGATCGAACGTTTCACTTCTTCTAAGGGGAGAGACAGCAGCTCCGGGCCAGAAGGCGGGGATCCAAAACACCCCAATTGCTTCTTACAGCGCGGTCGTAAGAAAGGAGATGCAGGTCGTGATCAGAAGCGATCGAGAGGACGACACCGTCCTCCCAGAGAGCGAAGCCATCAGGAGCAACCTGATAGAGCAGATGCTCCGGACCATGGGGAGCCCTGAAGGGGGATCCCGAGGCCTGGAACTGCGCTTCAGGAACTCCGGCGTCGTTGAACTAGGGTGGTTTTCAATAACCGTCCAAAACCCAACGTCGCTGGAGTGGCTCCTTAGTGGCTAGACTGCACCGGTCATAGCGGGCGTCACATTCAGGGCGGTGCCCTCAGCGGACGCTCCGTGGCCGGTAAGGATCGGCTTCTGGTTAAGGGGCCAAGAAGTGGACCTTCCGAGGTTGACGCGGGTGCTAAGCCTCAAGAACCGTTCTCTGAACGTGGAGAGGTGGAGGCACCTGGAAACGGCAGGAGAGGCAGGAGGCTGGTTCCTAACCTTCATGGTTAGCCAAGAGACCGCCCAGGCCTTGGAGGAGCAAGGCATGATGCTCTATTACGAGCTAGTTACCCTGACGGTACGCAGAGTGTCGCCAGGGTACAAGCCAGGCTTCTCCAGGCAGAGCGGCGGTCCCTCGGATAAGACAGGGAAGGGACCACCCCAATCCAAATGAGAGGGCGCAATGGCAAAGTTGAAGGTAGGCCAAATCAACCTGCAGCACAGTATGGATGCAACCGGGGAACTGGAAAGCATCCTTACTGGTGAGTCTGAGATAGTTTTAATACAGGAACCATACGTTTACAGGAAGAAGGTGAGGGGTTTGAGAGGCAGCGGCTACCAGCTAATCGTTGGCAAGGCAGACGGAGAGGAAGCACCAAGAACGGCGATCCTGGCGTCCAGAGACCTCGAAGTGGTCCATGTACCGCAGCTGGGGACCAGGGACGCTACAGTTGCCGTCTTAGAAATCAAGGTAAGAGGAATCAAACATAGGGTAATAGTAGGAAGCGTGTATCTACCATACGATGATGAGCACTTGCCTCCTACTGAGGAATTATTGAAGATAGTAAGGTATAGTAAGGAAAATGGTTTATGCATGATATTGGGGTGCGATGCCAACTCGCATAACACGATGTGGGGCAGCACGGATGTCAATGCGCGTGGTGAAGCACTACTTGAATACCTAGCAATGACCAGTTTGGAGTTACTGAACAGGGGGACGGAACCAACGTTCATCAATCGTATCCGACAGGAAGTGATTGACGTTACATTGGCAATGAGAGATATATTAGGTGATATAACAAATTGGAGAGTATCGGCAGACATATCGATGTCAGATCACCGAATGATAAGGTTTGATGTCTACGCTGAAGCAGAGGCTATTCCTCAACGCCGAAACCCTAGAGCAACCAACTGGGACACCTTCTTAGAAGGTCTCTCAGGGCAGAGATTTTCTCGGAGGAACAACTAGATCAGGAAGTAGAAGAACTAGGAAAAACAATGACCAAGGCATTTGAAGAGGCATGTCCTTTGAGAACGGCCCCAAAGCGCCGGGTTCGCTGGTGGAACCAGTCACTGAAGGGCCTGAGAAAATTAACCAGAAAGGCTCATAACAAGGCCATTAAGGAAGGCAACGAGAATGCGTGGGAAAACTACAAAACCGCGAGAAGGGAATTTAAGAAGGAGCTAAGGAAGAGCAAAAGAGCTAGCTGGAGGTCTTACTGTGGGGAAATCAATTCCCTAACGGAATCCGCCAGGCTCATGAGAATCCTGAGCAACGAGACAGAAGGTTCCATAACAACCTTGAAGAAACCAGATGGGACATGGACAACTTCCTCCGAAGATTCGGTCAGATATCTGCTGGAAGTACACTTCCCGGGTGGTGTCGGGGACGACCAACGGGCTCTGCCAACACAGCAGGTCCCCCACGGGGACTGGCAGCTGGCAGAGAGGGTCGTTACGTCTGATGCCATAGCCTGGGCAGTGAACGAGTTCAACCCATATAAGGCAGCAGGACCCGACGGAATTTTCCCGGCAATGCTACAGAGGGGCCTGGAACTCCTTCTCCCAATCTTGGGAAGGATATTCCGGTCCAGTATAGCGCTAGGGTATGTACCAAAGGTCTGGAAGTTAGCAAGAGTAGTCTTTATCCCCAAGGCGGGAAAAAGAGACTACACAACAGCAAAGTCCTTTAGACCCATCAGCCTAACACCGTTCCCTCTTAAAACGCTGGAGAAGGTGGTTGACAGATTCCTGATGGAGGGGCTCCTAAGGGTGAGCCCTTTCCACAGAAATCAGCACGCATACAGAAAGGGAAGGTCGACTGAATTGGCCCTCCACGCTGTAGTGCGAAGGATCGAAAGGACAATAAGGTTTAAAGAGGTAACATTAGGAGTATTTTTCGATGTGGAGGGCGCATTTGACAAGGCAAAAACAGCGACAATAGAGGCAGCACTAAGGGCCAGAGGAACGCCTCACTCAACGGTCAGCTGGGTTGTATCGTCGCTTACGAGAAGAAAGGTCGAGGTATCCCGAGGAGACATCAGACTGGAATCCGAGGTGGTGGGGGGGGGGGGCTGCCCTCAGGGGAGCTGCCTCTCTCCCAGCAGGTCAAATACCTGGGGGTGGTCCTGTACTCCAAACTTTCATAGAGACCGCACGTAGACAGGGTTATTCAAAAGTCGGTAGCAATCCTATGGCAACTGCGGAGAATTGTAGGAAGTAATTGGGGCACCAATCCAGAGATCATGCGCTGGTTGTACACGGCAGTCGTAAGACCAAAGATCCATTATGGGTCAGCCGTGTGGTGGCCAGGCGCAAAGTGTAGCACAATAGGCCGAAAACTCACCAAGGTTCAGAGGTTGGCCTGTTTGGTAATAACGGGCGCAATGAAAACGACTCCAACCGCAGTGTTGGAGGTACTGCTGAGGCTGCCACCGCTTCCAGTCTGGATCAAGAAGGAGGCATTGGCAGCCCATTTGAGGATGCGAGACTCGGGAGTCTGAGTGAACGAAGGAGCGATGATAGGTCATGCGGAAATCGCGAAGTGGGCGGATCCCTATCTCTGCCCTCAGAGTGAAAAGCGCACAAGACAGACTGCGATGGAATAGAGAGTTTACGCTTACTATTTCGAGCAGAGAACAATGGGAAGGAAACACGGTGGAGTTTAGCACAGGAAGCATAATATGTTATACGGACGGTTCGCGTCTAACTGACAAACAGGCTTCGGGTGCCGGAATCTACCTGGAGGGAAGAGAAGTACGAGAGAGCTACAACAAAGATATACAACAGTTTTTCAAGCTGAAGTGTTCGCCATCCTATCCGTAGCTATGAGAGAAGAGGTGAAAGATGGATCCGAACAGAGAATTTATATCTGTTCGGATAGTCAGGCAGCGCTCAGAGCCGTCTGCCATCCTAAACCAAGCTCAGCGCTTGTACAGGAATGTGGAGATGCGCTCGAGAAGCTAGCTGAAACGAAGGAAGTTCAGCTGGTATGGGTCCCGGCACACAAAGGGGTGCGCGGAAACGGGGTGGCAGACGGACTTGCCAGATCCGGATCCGAAACGCCGTTCTGTGGACCGGAGCCTGTACTAGGCATCGCAAGAAGCCAAACTTCTTCAGCCCTCGACGAGTGGGCAGAAGAAGAGCTGAATAAACTTTGGAGGGATAACACCGGCTGCAGGCAGTCAAAAGACTTCGTGGCCGGCTCCAATAAGTCAAGGACGACATGGCTCTTAGGCAGAAATCGCCAAGCGCTACGCCTCCTTATAGGAATACTAACAGGACACAACAAGTTAGGCAGAAACCTATCACTCATAGGCATAGAAGACAGTCCCACTTGCCAAAAATGCGAAGAAGATGAAGAAACTTCATCTCACTTCCTCGGCGAGTGTGAGGCATACGGGAGGCTAAGATTTGGAACCTTCGGAGTTGACAAACTCCAACAAGAGGAACTAATCAATTTGGAATGGTCGGACATACTGACCTTCATTAGGAGGTCACAAAGGTTCGAAAAGGAAAATTAGGAGGATGAACGTAGATAAGTGGAGAACAGGGGATGGCAAAAAGGGTCCGTGAGGGCCTACTTGCCTGGCTGCGGTAGCGGCCTCCCCAAAGAACTACTACTACTACTACTACTACATGGTATGTGCGTTACGTTCGTTTTCAAGAAGATTTGGTTCTTGTCACTATACAAAGTGAGATCAGAGCGCACACTCAGAAAGTATTCGAATGGGCGGAAGCACACGAAAACCCGCTTACGAGGGCCACAGTAAATTATACTAAGGTTAAAAAAATTGTTATTGCTAAAATTGTTATTTCCGTCAACCGGCGATTGCATCCCTACGCACAACCCTCAGAAGTCTTCGAGAGACTTGTGTGAGCTAGGAAAGACCAATGACCATGCAGGAATTTGAACCCTCGACCATTCGCTCAAGAGGCGAACACTCTGCCAGCACGGCTGCCACGGCCAATTATTGACGACCCGACTCATTTGAAACGATCTAGGTATTTTTTGGAATAACGGGTCTATACCTACAGTTTCTTGTTACACTGGTATCAATCAGGGAGCTTTCATCTGATTCAAAATTCCTCAGTAAACCCCTTTGAGCAAAATCAGTATTTTCGCCGGTTTTTCCTGGGCTGTACTACAATTCAACTTCATGTCACTGTCAAGTTGTAAGAGTAAGGGCACTTACGTTGCTAACTCAAAAATGTGAACGAGAAGATCCAAACATACATGCAGTTGAAAGCGTACGATTACTTATTTTAGAGACTGATATGGTACACTACCAATTGTATTTAAATACACTCATGATAGATTCGCATCTGTATGTTGTCCTGATCGAACTGTTCGAGCAAAGCTTTCGCCTGTAATAGCATCTATCAAATACTCATCCAGAATCTGCAAATTTTGTGCCCTCAGCTTGGGCAATTTCTGAAAGCAATAATCATCAAGATTCAGGCCAGGGCTTGTTTCATAATTTGCAGCGTCCTTGAGTAAATTATGAAATGGAAATGACGAAATTGTCGACTTGCATCAGATTTGGAACATTCATCGAATCATTGTCTTGCATTACCTGAAGCCGACTTGAAATCAATTGGATAATCGAATCGTCGTCCCATCCATATCTCTCCGCAAACTTGTCAACCCTCTTCAGCCAATTCTCACTTGCACAGCTAACAACCATGGTTGTTGTTTCGACTTTTCCAGATCACACTTTAGTCTTCGCGCAACCCCCTTTTCATGGGACTGCCACTTACACTGTCACTATTTGATAATTGCCTTTGCCGATGAATGGCGAGAACCATGAAACCTATTTAAATTGAAAAATAATTGCAGCTACGGTATTCAAAGAGCATTGCAAAGTAGTTCTTGTTGAAAACTTTGTCAAGAAGCTAACAGATATAACTCAACAGTCGTAGAGGGCAGTGGTTCTTTTCTGTTGGAGACTTTCCGACGACCATACCTATTGTATAGATTGAAGTGGTGGAGTGGATTATTTTTAAATCCATTTTTCATTATTAGTTCAATGGTTTTCCATCAAGTAGTATCAACAATGTTTTCGCATGACTTTTCAATGATTTTAATTTATAATTGTTTTGTGAACCGTTGGGCAGAGCCCAGGCTGCAAAATAAATTGAGTCAACTTATGAACTAACAATTTTTATTATCAGAGTTTATTTTCTGAGAGGCAAAGTGCATTAGGTCGTTAACATAAAAACAGTAGATCGTTTAATTCGCGTTGTGTAAGTAACTCATGACATATTGATAGAAGTGGTTGCACAATGTCCTATTCATACAGCTACATAACTGGCCCCAAAATATATTTGAAAGTTTGTTAGCAGAAATAGTCCAGGAGCAATCGGCGCATGAGTACCGAAAACTATTCCACCTAAATTTTTCCATGCGATCCTCTTCAAATTGCCCTACTGATGATATAAATGCATGTTGCCATGGGGCAACCCCGTGCCATATTGTTTAAATCGAAATTGTTTAAACAATTGCAAGGAATTGTTAGTTTTTATCCTGACTATTTTTTTTTATATTCTTTATTGTAGTACAAATAAAAAAGTTTTACTGACTTTTACGATAAAGTTTATATTTTTAAAGATATGAATCATTAACGGTTCGAAAAATCTCAAATTTGGGTACTTTCGACCCATGAAAAATATATTTTAAAAATTAAAATAAAATATAAATAATGTATATTTTTCAAATTCTTTATACAATAGTTAATAATATTATGAATACAGTGTTTAAAATATTTCATTGTTTATACCTGTATGCGTCGCTTACCTTTGAGTATCGCCGCCTCTCTCTGACTCATGCGCTGCATCGGCCTCTCTGTGTCTTGAATCATTATTTATCATTTGTCTTAAAAACTGTCAATTTTATCAAGATTGTTAAAGAGAGGAATGTTATTAATAATTAAATGGTCTACAATTTGTTTTTCACAAATTTTTTTCTGAAATCAATTTTTCAAAAGTTATTTAAGCATAAATCGAACATGTACTTAAAATTACTTTTTTATCAGTTTATATTACTTTTTTGTTATTGTCATAGTAATTTGTGCATTTATATCAACAATAATATAACAAGATATGATGGTATTTGAACATTTTTTGGAATCGCAATTATATACAGTGAGTCTGCTTAAGTTGGCTATCAAATGTTGAATTTTATCAATCATATAAGACGTATACAGTTGGAAACATGCATTGAATCTCCAATATGAAATATAATATTTTACGAATTTCGGATACAAATTGGATAATGGTACTTTACTACCTTTATTTATAAACAAAAGCCCATTTCCAACTGATCTTAAAAAACCCTGTAATTGTAAGAAAGCCTGTAAAACCAAAGCTTCTTATTGTAAAAAAATAACATTAGTTCCATACTTCTATGTGGTTGTGATTCAGAAGACAAAGAAAAAAAAAATAATATTGATAACAAATAAATACTTATTTTTAGATCTTGTTTCATTATTTCATACTTCTCCATCTATAACCTTCGTTTGAAGTAGTTATTCAACGTAATTACTTTCTGTTTTAACAACAAAAAAGTAATATAAACTGATAAAAAAGTAATTTTAATTACATGTTCCGATTTATGCTTAAATAACTTTTGAAAAATTGATTTCAGAAAAAAATTTGTGATAAACAAATTGTAGACAATTTAATTATTAATAACATTCTTCACTTTAACAATCTTGATAAAGTTGATAGTTTTTAAGATAAATGATAAAGAATGATTCAAGACACAGAGAGGCCGATGCAGCGCATGAGTCAGAGAGAAACGGCGATACTTAAAGGTAAGCGACGCATACTTGTGAGCTCGCGAAATTAACAATTAAAAAACAGGTATAAACAATGATTTTTTTAAAATCTCTTTTCACTGTATTATTAACTTTTGTATAAAGAATTAAAAAATATTAAATATATTTCATTTTTTTTCAATATATTTTTCATGGTTCGAAAGTACCCAAATTTGAGATTTTTCTAACCTTTAAAAATATTAAAGTCATAAATCCTTTTTTATTTGTATATCAATAAAGAATATAAAAAAAATTTGTCCGGTTGAAAACTGACAATTCCAATTGACAATTCCAATTGAAAATGACAATTGTTTAAACAATTTCGGTTTAAACAATATGGCACGGGGTTGCCCCATGGCAACATGCATTTATATCATCAGTAGGGCAATTTGAAGAGAATCGCATTGAAAAATTGAGGTGGAATAGTTTTCGGTACTCATGCGCCGATTCCTGCTGGACTAAAATTGATATCAGGTTTATTACCGTCGAAAAGAGTAATATCTGGGGTTTGAATTCCTAATGATATTAACATTTTACTGTGCTGCTATGGCTTCAACTCCATCTTCCTTAGTATATGGTCTCAGGACCTGGGTTCTAGCACCAGAGACGGTATAATGCTTGCTTGGAAGCTACAGTTGTAAAGCATTTTACTACATCTTCTGTGCTTGCGTTTGAAAAGGCCCAAGTAGCAATTTTATATTATTTGTAGTTTCAAAAACGTTTTTGGAATGAAGTTTATATAAAAAAAAAATTCCATACGTTTCACAACAGCAAATGCAAAATTGCTACAATTAATAAATAAATAAATTTTATAAAATAAAACAAACTCCCATAATTTTACATTTACGAAAAATAAATTGCAAAACTCTTTTAAATCAATAGATTCTAGTCCGAAACGTCCATTTAACAAAGCGTTCCACTAATTTTTTTTCATTTTGGAATAATATCTCATTTGTAAGTGTGCCGCTGACGTCACGTTCATCGGAAACAACACCCACCATAATCCACGTACCGGCCTCCTCAAAAATATAGATTCCAGCTGGTATTAGCCATTGAGAAATAATTAAAACTTCGTCACTTGTTCAACTCATACAAAAAAATCCACATATATTTGCTACTTTTTATTGTATTTGTAATTTTCAAATTTCCTGAACGGATCATCCTTTCGATGAAGAACGAGCATTGACAACACAGCAAATCGTTATGACAGTTCTCATGCAACAAAAGAGATTTTAGGTTAATGTTTGTTTTCATTTACATTGATTCATTCGTTAATACTGTAGCGAGGTGTTATTATGACCGATTTGGTGTGAATTTATTTGTGTATTAAATATGGAAAGGCTTCCAGAAGAGAAGTTTGGATAATTTACCGAGGGTAGATTATGAGATGATTGACAATTTCTATTTAACAAATCTGAATTCATTCTTTGCAATGACTAAAATTCAAAATCGTTCCTTGAATGCAGCTTGAGTACAGTAATATTCAGTTGGAAATTTTCTTCACAAAAACATAATTATATTTCCGCTTTTTACACAAGGTTGCTAAGGTAGGCAAACGATTTAAACAGAGACAAACAATTTTTATTGATGCTCCGTGAAACAGACGAACGAACCCATCTGGTATCAAATGACAACTGTCATAAGACACAATCCAGTGTAATGAGAATTTGAGATTCCATGCTGCACAACTTTGACGACGTTGCCAAGTCTAGTTCTGATGAACGTGACGTCACGAAACCACTTTTCTTCTGATTATAGAGAAAGTAGCGGTCAGAAAAAGTAAATACAAAATTCCGAGTGACATTAGCGTATATACTTTCTATTAACAATGCTTTCTCATGTGTCGTGGAAAGGTCCATTGTATTCAGTTTTCTCCGAATATTACGAAACAATAGTATAAACATTTTCGCTTTGAAAAAGAACACACTACCTTTATAATCCAATTGTGAGTACAAAAGAGCTTTTAACGAAAATGTTTCATGCAAACTTTTTTCTACGACAGTTGTTAGGTATATTGAAAATTGGCAATTGTTGAATGTTTTATTTTATGAAGTTTTTAATTTTCGTATTCTTGTCAAATGATGACTTTCTAGTAACAGACGCAAAATACTGTCATTTTCAAAAATGCGTAAATCTGTGAGCGTGCATAAGAAATACTGTATGTATTGTTGATATTTTACCATATAGTTGATTTTTGTAAGTGCTTGTGCTAAAAATTATCACTTAACATACTGTGCACTGAGCGTTAAACCTTAGTTTACGTTTATACAGGGTGTCTCAAACTCGATGGCATATTAGACTTTTCTGGAAAACGGGTTGGAGGATTATTTTGGATCTATCGATCTAAAATATTTTCAGCGCTGCGGTGTTGCCTCTTCTATCGAAAAGAAGCAACAACTTTGATATTTTAAGCAGAATACTCTGTATATTATTGCATTTTCGCTTTGCAATTGCCTTTCGATAATTTTCAAGTGATACTTTCCTATACCTATCTCCAGTGGTTTTTGAAAAAATCAATGATTTCCTTATTTTTTGTGCGGAACATAGCTTCAATTAAACGTTTATTACTGCAGTATTTGGAAACGTAGAACGCTGAAATTTTGGATGTAGTTTGACAATGTCCTGTGTATTAGTCGTGACTGAGGAAATTCGTTCTTCACTGTACAGGATCGTTGAAAATTTGTGATTTTACCGATGGATACAGAAGTAGTGAAAATTGCATTTATATTATCAGATATCCTGAAAGACAATTGAATTTACTTCCAAATGATGCATCATGTTCCTTTACCTAAGGAGTCAGGTTTCCGAAATAAAAGCAAGTTTTCTATAAAAATTTAATTATTATGCCATATTTTGTATTGGGTTGATATGAAATGTCATGGAACATGTCATTAGGAAAATTCGAAAATTAGTACAATAATAATATAACGTTTGCGCGTACATTAACGTAAATTTGATTAGAAAGAAATCATAATGGAAGACACTAATTATTCAAATGAAAACCTGTTGAATAATTTTTATCGAAGTTGTCCCACATTTGTAACTGTTCATTGGATATTGATATTTTGTATTTTTTCACAAAAGTCTTCTTGTAAACTGATATTGCATGAACCGAGAAATACAGTGACATGAAATTTTAATTCAGATTGGAACAAAGTATGCTTGGTTCGGTTTTTCATCTCCATGATAATTTTATCTCCCATTCGGGGTACCTGAAAAACGCGTGTCCTTGAGCAGATCTCAATTTTATTTCAATTAATTTTTTTGTATTAATTTGTGCAAAATTTGGTTGACGGTCATTAAATTCAAAATATCTGCATTTGAATATGCATTATAATCAATGTTTTATACTTCTTTCTGACAAAAACACAATTGAATCTACTGTTTGTAAAACTAACAGAATGTTTTGCTCTTTTCTGGTCACGGCTACTACAGATTATTTCAATTGGGCAATATTACCTATTTCGAATCGTTATACTGGTAATTGAAAATAATAGTAATGTGCCGACTAGAAGAGAGCAAACCAAACTTTCAGTTTGACAAGCCGTAATTTTCATGGTGTTTCTGTCAGAAAAAAGTGTCAAAAATGGAATAAAATGCATATTGAAATGCAGATATTTCGAACCTGTTTTATATTCATGATTAGTGCAAAAACATTATTTCAAGAACATGCAGGAAATTCACTGAACGGAACAATGCTGTGTTTGGGAATGTTGAGGCGCCCCGAGGTGATCCACCAAAATGTGTTGATTTCTGTGAATGGATTTCAACCTGGACTTATGAAAATCCAAATTTCATTCGGAAAATTATATGAAAATATTTGAATAATACGGAGTCCTATGTCAAGGATTGAACAGACTTCGATGGGAAAATTAAAAGCATAACGTTGGAGCCGAGCGATATCCTGGTCAGCTTCGATGTGGTGTCCTTGTTCACCAACGTCCCACTTGAAGACTCTTTGAGGAAGCTAACTTACATGTTTCCGAATGACATCGTCGGACTCTAAGGCATGTCTCACGGGAAGTTACTTCCAATGGAATGGAAACTTCTATGAGCAAGTAGATGGCGTGGCGATGGGAAGTACACTTAGCCCAGTGATAGCCAACTTCTTTATGAAACATTTTGAAGAGGAAGCAATTGATGGTTTTGATTTAAAACCGACCATGTGGCTCCGTTACGTGCATGACACCTTCGTCATTTGGAGACACGGAAGGAACACACTGAACCGTTTCCTAGAACATCTAAATGCTCAACACCCAAGCATCAAGTTCACCATGGAGACTGAACAGGAACAGCGGATATCATTTCTAGATGTACTCATCGAAAGATGTGGCACAAGACTGACCCACAAAGTATTCCGAAAACCGACGCACACGGATAGGTATCTGTATGCTTTATCAAACTACCATCCTAGTCAGAAGCGAGGAATTATCTCCACACTAGCAGAACGTGCTCGGAGAATATGTGAACCTGAACATCTACGGAATGAACTAGAACATCTCCTAGCAACCTTGAGATCGAACGGATATAGTGAACCCGAAATCAACAGGGCCATGAAACCGAGGACTTCCACGAGACAAAGTAGGGAGAAGGCTCAGATAGTTGCTCGTGCGTATCTTCCATATATTCCTAAAGTCACAGACAGAATTGGAAAACTCTTGGGGCAACACAACATAAAAACGGTCTTCAAACCCACCAAGAAAATACAACAAAGCCTTAGGTCGGCAAAAGATAAAAGAGACCCACTATCTGCAGCGGGGGTATATCGCATACCATGCACTTGCGGAAAGGTATACATCGGAACCACAAAAAATAGGAACAATGCTGAAGGAACATCAGAGGAACTGCAAATTAGGCCAAACGGACAAGTCGGCAGTTGCAGAACACGCGCTCAGTGAAGGAAACCACAAGATTTTGTTTGACGACGTACAACTTCTTGCCCCAACCAGGGATACCATAGCCGACTTGTACGGGAGGCAATAGAGATCCACAAACACTCGGAGAATTTCAACAGAAAAGGAAAAGCTGTAAACCTCAACCGAATATGGAATCCCATTCTTAGAAATTCCAAAATAACAAATAAAAACTACGACATTAAGACAGCAGGCAAAAAGGTATCAATTAATGTTATCGAAAATATGCTTAACCCAGTTGCGGGAATAGGCAATTCTGGAATAACAAAGGATATCAAGGACATTAAGCCGGCAGAAAGGGGTAGAAAGGGGTCAGTCAAATCCAGCTACGGTAATTACCGCACAAGACTACCTAAATCAGAATAAATACAATCTTCGCAGACGGAATCTCCAGTCATCTGAGATTATTCATGATGTATAAGCCTCTGAAGAAGCTAGCCACTCGCGCTAGCGAAACGTTAGGAAGAAATTCCAAAAAACGACGGCCTTCATACCCGAGTGAAAATTTTGACAATGATGAGAACAACAGTTAGGAACTTTTTGGCAATTTGCCGCTTCATGTATATCGAAGTTGTTGGTGGCAGTTAGACGGTGCCCCCTCTCACTGTAGACCAGAAGTGAGCAGAGAACTGACTACAAGCTCTGAAAATCGGTGGATACGAAACTTGAGTCTACAACCTTGTATTCACATTGAATCAAATTAAACATCACTTTGAGAATATGAATTAGCGATTAATATAAACTTCATTTGTTTATTTATTGAAATAAAATTGAGTTCTGCTTGAGGTGAATCATGATATCTCAACAGACACACGTTTTTCAGATACCCTGAATGGGAGATAAAATTATCATGGAGGTGAAAAACCAAACCAAACATATTTTGTTCAAATCTGAATTGAAATTTCAAATCACTCTATTTCTTGGTTCATACAATATTTGTTTTGGAAAAGGGTATTGTGAAAAAAATACAAAATACCTATAAATATCCATGAACAGTGACAAATATGGGACAAATTCATTTGAATAATTATTGTCTTCCATTTTGATTCTTTTCTAATGAAATTCACGTTAATGTACGCGCAAACGTCATACTATCAATGCACTAATTTTCAAATTTTCATAAGGACCTGTTCCATGACATTTCATATCTACCCAATACAAAATATAGCAAAATAATCCAATTTTTATAGAAAACTTGCTATTGTTACGGAAATATGACTCCTTGGGTATAGGAACGTGATACATCATTTGAAAGGAAATTCAATTGTGTTTCAGAATATTTGATAATATACAAGGTGATCCATTTGAAAAAATGCACTTTTCACCGCTTTTGTGTCTATAGGTAAAATCACAAATTTTCAACGATCCTGTATAATGAAGAACGAATTCCCTCAGTCATAAATAATACACAGGACATTGTCAAACCACATCCAAAATTTCAACATTCTACGTATCCATATACTGCAGTAATAAACATTTAATTGAAGCTATGTTTCGCACAAAAAATAAGGAAATTATTGATTTTCTCGAAAAACATCGAAGGTAGGTATAGGGAGGTATCATATGAGAATAATCCAGAAGCAATAGCAAATCGAAAAATTCAATAATATACAGGATATTGCATTTGAAATATCAAAGTTGTTGCTACTTTTCGATAGAAGCGGCAATACCGCAGCGCTGATAATATTTTAGAATTTTCCAGGAACGTCTAATAGGCCGTCGAGTTTGGGACACCCTGTGTAAAATGCAGCTTTTTTAGACAGAAGGGGGAGCCCTTCTGTTAACTTTTGAACGGTTTGACGTACAAACATTGAACGAAACCATTTTGAATAGTATCACCTATAATACTTTTTGAATTAAAATACATTATGATTTCTTGAAATCAACCATCACGTGGAGAGAAAGAAAAATTAATTTTTCTGGGTCGAAATTAGTCGAATATTCTGTATTACAAGAGTCGACGTTTCCAGGAAACGTCAGAAACTATTCATTAGTATTTGAAATCGTTTCTAATCACACTCTAGTTATGTGATATTCATCAATTTCGAGTTTTAGATTTAAAAAAAAAACACTTCTAGAAATTTTTTCATGAATCATACTTCGATGTTTTTTATACTGTATGCAACTTTTACTGTTTTGCATTTAATTTTAATAGTCATTTCAGATAAATGGAAAATCAATACCTACTATTTCAGTGTTTTCTCGAAATGACACTCAAATTTCAAAGCGTTTTACACAGAATCTTCAGCGAATTAAATTTTAAAGACTTTACATGAGTGAACAGAGTTTCCCCATAACAGTATGCCGTAATTAATATGTGTGTGGAAGAAAGAGAAATAACACGACCGTACAGTGTTGTCGCAAAGTTGATTTTTCAAATTGCGCAAAAGAAATATTGAACTTGATAATTTATGACATAACTGTTCTATATGTGATGACCATGATAGTCTATCATCGATAAGTAGTCCGAGAAGCTTGACACTCTTTTCATTGACCGCAATGCCTTTATCGAAAATCAGTTTTTGCGTTTTATTGTTGTTTAATTTGAGGTTATTTGCATTTAACCAGTTCTGTGCCCTATTCAAAGAATCAGCCATGGTGTTTAGTAGACTATCTGCATGAGTGGAAGAGTGTATTAATGTAGTGTCATCGGCGTAAGCAATGCATTTATTAGGGTACATGTAGATGATGAAGAGTGACGGGCCAAGAACTGATCCCTGAGGTACCCTATGTGAAACAGTTTGAAAGTTAGAATGTGTCTCATTTATATATACTGCTTGTTTTCTGTCACTCAGGTAGGACTGTATCAAATCGAGAGATGCATCTCTGACGCCATAAAACCGCAGTTTATCAACTAGAGTGGAGTGAGAGACACAGTCGAAGGCCCTTGATAGATCACATAGAGTAATGGAAGTATTCTTGTCTTCTTCCAAGCCTTCGTCACTCACTCACGATTTTGAAAACAGCATGTGTGGTGCTGCATTTTGTTCTAAAACCAAATTGACAGCAGTTGAGAAATTTGTTAGATTCAAAATATTTCATAATTCTCTGCTTCAGTATAATCTCAAAAACTTTGGAAAAAATGGGAATTATAGATATTGGGCGGTAGTTTGATAGTTGTGTAGCATCCCCTTTTTTGAATATCGGTTTTACTTTCGCAACTTTTAATATATCGAAAAATTCTCCTTTTGAAATGCATGCATTGAGAAGAGTAACAAGTGGATCGATAATCAGGTCCAAAGTTTGTTTCAGAAGTTCACTGTTCATCCCATATACGTCAGTACACTTCGAATTCTTCAAGTTACGTACTGCAACAATGATTTCGTGACTTGTCACCGGCTCTAGAAAAAAGGATGAACACGGTGTAGGCAGACCCTGTAGAAAATCGTTTGGATCTACGTCATCCTTATTGATTGTCTCGATCAGGTTTTCTGCGATGGTACAAAAATAATCATTGAAGGCATTTGCCGGTATAGCAGGGTCAGGTGTACATTTCTTAGATTTATTCCTTTCAAAATTGACAAGTCTCCAACTGTCACGAACCTTATTGTCTGATTCGCAGATGAAGTTATCGTAGGCTAGTTTTTTATAATGAGTTAATTTTGATTGATAGTGCCTTCTCAGAATATTAAAATTACTGTAGTCCCTGGTAAACTTACAGATAGACTTTACTTCGGCTAATGTGTCCCTTAGCGTTCTCAATTCCTCGTTAAACCACTGTACAGGGGGTTTTGTGACAGTTGAACATTATTTCAATGGAAAATGTTTCTCAATCAAAGAGGTATAAATTGACCAAAAAATCTGCAATAAATGAGCAGTCCCAGTCGCGCAACCTAATATTCTCCCAATCGACCTCGATAAGGGAAGCTCTGAGAATAATGATACCTTGTTCTGAAATTTTCCTCCTCATAATTACCTTGCGCTTTTCCTCTTTCATATTATTATTCAGATATATCAACTGAACTAAATGGTCCGAAAAGCAAGGATCGAGAACTTCTGTAGTATAATCGATTCCATTCAAATTTGTGAGGATGTTGTCAATGCATGTTGCTGAGTGAGCAGTTATTCTAGTGTGATCCCAAATTATGATTTCGATCACGAATGATTCTAACAAATGCGCGAGGTCAGTGAGGGCAGAGGATTTGCCACGGAAGTTCAAATTGAAGTCACCGGTAATAATGATGCTTGTTCGAATTACAAGGCAATGTAAAATAATTTTTTCCAGCGAATCCAAAAACAGTTTATGTCCCCATTAGGAGATCTGTAAAGAACAAAGCAGTATGATATTATCAGACAAGAGTTCAATTGCACAGAATTCTACCTCTACCTCACTCGAGAAACCATTTAAATCAAGTGCCTTGTATTTCGTTTCTTTCATCGACGAAAACTGAATTTTTTTTTACAAAAATATGAGGCTAGCCTGTAGTCAGTTATATTGATGATTGAATAGCAATTTCATCTAACCAGTGCTCCGAGAAACATAGAATATTGAATTTATTTTTGTCAGTATAGGTACATATTGATTGAGTTTAATTTGTTTGATATGCATTGAATGTTTACATGAAAAATTCTTACCGAGTTATAATTATTTTTAACACAAACCGAGTTTAACTTTGAATCCATTGATGAAGTATTGGTTTCACTTGGGGAAATAATTTTCACTTCACCGCATTTCTATTCCCCTTTGGGTGAAAAAACCTGTTTACCCGGGCACCTGTCGGCCAGTTATCTGGAACCCATGCTGCGGATAGGTTGCATTCATTGATTGAAACCTTGAAAGAAGAGTAGTGTTGCGGATACATTGATTTAATCGGCTCACAGGTTGCCTCAGGAGAAATAGGTTTGATAATTTCCAATAATTCCTCGCTTGTGAAATCTGGATGTAATTTAAATACATGTAGAAACGCTTTATTTGGGGCAATTTTTGTCGTGATATATCTATTAAATTCTATTGTGGCACTATTGCTTCTTTTCCATATAAAAACGCCTTGAAAATTACAAAAATAGTACAAAAACCGGATTTTAATTACATTTCGACTTTCTCCCCACATTTTTTTAATTTTCACAACGTAGATGGGAAGAATAAATAATTTTCCTTATATCCATCGAATTCTATGGTGACACCATTCCTGGTTCTTGATAGAAACTTTGAAAATGACAAAAACAGTATAAAATCGGGATTTCTATTACTTTTAGAATTTCGCTACGGTTTTTTGAATGATCACTATCGTAGATGAAAAGAGTATATAATTTTTCATATTTCTGATGAATTTTACGGTGGCACCATTCCTTGTTCTCGAGAGAAATGCCTTGAAAGTGACAAAAACAGCATAAAAACTGGATTTTAATTACTTTTCGACTTTACCCCGGATTTTCTGAATTTTCACTATCGTACATGGTGGTTCTTCGGGTAGTAAGGCCGACGTGATTTCAGAGAAGAACTCGACGTTTCGCCAACACGAGTGGTTAGCATTTTCAAGAGTTATTTTGAAAAATTTTCGCTTTCTGTAGTTGCTGTCAAATGCTTGACATTTGTTATACGTTGTCTCAATAAATACCTGTGATTTGACGTTCTTACATCTGATTGGTCCATAGCGTTAGCAGACATCATAGAATCGTTCGTACCGTTATTTTGTGGGTAGGGAGCTAATTGAGAATTTTTGAGAACTGGAAGCCAAACCTTGTTCAATTGTAGTCCTTCTTCGGTTCTGTTGAAGTTGCTGTAGTGTTTCTGGATTTCAATTGCTTCCCGGAAGAGTCTTGGGTAATACGCAGATGTTGAAGAGATGACTTGGGTTTCTTCAAATTTCACTCTATGGTTATCGTTGTTGAGAGCATGTTCTGCGACAGCGGATTTCTGTGTGTGCCCTAACCGACAGCAAGCCTTGTGCTCTTTGATTCTTGTTTTAACGGAGCGTTTCGTAGTTCCGATATAAACGCTGCCACAGGAACTCTTGAAAATGCTAACCACTCGTGTTGGCGAAACGTCGAGTTCTTCTCTGAAATCACGTCGGCCTTACTACCCGAAGAACCACCATGTAAGTGACGATGGCCGCGAAAGCCTTTCACTATTTCACTATCGTAGTTGGAAAGAGCATATAATTTTCCATATTTCTGTTGAATAATACGTTTAGTCCAAGCAATAGGGAAAAGTGCGTGCAAAAATTAATATCCAAAAAAAAAAAAGATGAGCGTATAGGAAATTGAAATTCAGCACGAGTTTCTATTTCATGCGACTCGATCGTGATTACCGAACATATCCTAAAAAATTGTCAAAGTTGCGAAAAGCGGTTTTTTGTTGATAACTAAAAAACTACAGCTCCGATCAATAAAAGTCAAATCAGGAGATTGTAGGTATTGAAAAGATCTATCAATTGAATGACCTATAATTGTCCGATATCATTGATACTTTTCGAGTTATATCGGAAAAACCGTGAAATATCGGGTTTTATATAACTCGTTACCTGTAAGGTATTCAAACTTGTTACATACCGTTATGTGTAGCCTATGGCAAGCCAAAAAACTTTGTCTTTGAAAAATTGATAAATATTGATTATTTTTCAAAATATATGAAGTTTTCTCAAAAAAAGATGCTCTCTCAATATGGCTACTCTTGCTCGGGGAATGATGCTACAGTAACGATTCAGCGCTTATCTTTTTCTGTGAGAGTTGTACTTTCATATTATCGAATGAGTATATTGATTTTTTTAATTTTGAGTGTCAAAAAATGACGTTAGAAAAATTGCAAAATTATTTTCCATGATTTTTTCAAATACATTGCTTAATTTTGTTTTTATATAAACGTCTTTTATGAAAATGGATTCCTAGCATGATTTCAAGCTTTAAAAAAATTGAATTCCTACGATCACTGTAGGAGCCGAAATATTTTTTTTATTTCAAAAGAATCTGGAAGACGCAATAATCATCGTACAGCAGTCACCTTCATGGATATTGAGGTTGAATACATATATTTTCAATAAAACAATACTAGGATATGTTTAGTTTATTTGCGGATCGCGATAGCTGTAGCTGGTAGCGGAGTGGGGATAGCACTGAAAACTGATTTCGAGGATGTAGCGGATTGGGGATAGCAATGAAAACTTATTTCGAGCATTCAACTTTGCTTGTGCTTGAAAAATATTGAGTATTTCGGCTTGTTGTTCAGGTACGTTTTTTTGCAATGTACACTAGTACTTGAAATTGACCCAATAACTTTTCATTTCTTCTTCAATAACACTGTCAGGACGAAAGTGTATTTAATAGCTGCTTTCCATTTAACGTAAGGAGCTCCTCAGAGCTACCTAGAGCGTGTGCCCATGCGTTTCATTTAGTGGGGCTGAAATCACCAATTGACATTCCCCTTGCCCCTCGAGCACCACCCGTTTTATTGGTGCATGAAGCACAAGTAGACAAAAGTCAAAACCGCGAATACATAGTTTTTTGGCGAAAAAGTCAGTGATAAAGTAATTTCCGATAAAGCCCTGGGGCTTGACACTCCTAAATGGAAAACGCCTATTGTCAACAGTATTTTTACCCCCACTGCGCCACCCGCTAAAATTGCATCGCTCCGCGCCTCCACGCCCCACTTTGTTCATCAATTATTAATAATACTGCAAATGAACTAGGCATATCCTAGTATTTTTTTATCGAAAATATATGTATTCAACCTCAATATTCATGGAGGACTGCTGTACGATTATTATTGCGCCTTACAGATTTTTTTTGAAATAAAAAAAATATCTCGGCTTCTAGTGATCGTAGGAATTCAATTTTTTTAATGCGTGAAGTCATGCTAGGAATCTATTTTCATGAAAATTAGGAAATTTATTTAGAAAAAACACGTAAAAAAATTGTGCAAGTATTTTTTTTGAAACTTAAAATAAATAAAATCAACAAATAATATGAAAGTACAGCTCTTACAGAAAAACATAAGCCCTGAATCGTTACTGTAGCATCATTCCCCGAGCAAGAGTAGCCATATTGAGAGAGCATTTTTTTTGAGAAAACTTCATATATTTTGAAAAATAATCAATATTCATATTTTTTTTTGAAATTACTTTTTTGGCTTGCCATAGGCTACACAAAACTGTTAGTAACAATTATCAATACCTTACAATAAACGAGTTATAGAAAACCCGATTTTTTACGGTTTTTCCGATATAACTCGATAAGAATCAATGATATCAGAAAATTATAAATCATTCAATTGATAGATCTTTTTGATACCTACAATTTCTTAATGTGACTCTTTTTGATCAAAGCAGTAGTTTTTTAATTATCAACAAAAAACCGTAGGATCGAGTCGCATGAAATAGAAACTCATCCTGAATTTGAATTTCTTATACGCTCATATTTTTTATTTTCCGGATAAAATTTTTTCCTCATTTAACAATGGGCCGCTTCCTCGTTTCTTGGACTAGTTGACACCTATTGTTCTCGAGAGAAACGCATTGAAAGTGGCAAAAACAGCATAAAAACGGGATTTTTATCACATTCATACTTATATCAGAAACAACAACTCATCGTATGTTGTTAAAATTATATCCGCAGATGTCAATGAAAATTTGGAGAAATATTGAGAGTTTAAATAAGCTATCTCCATATCGAATCCTACTGAATACATTAATAAATTACACGCAATGATTCCACTATTAGTTATAGGTGGAAATACTGTGGAAACTGTTCTTTGATAGTTCCAATAGGTTAACTAATAGGAAAAACAAGAAATATGTCGAAAACTAAACAGCACAAATTTCATTCTATGCGGCACAAATTGGCACAAAATGGATACAATTTTGTGGAAGAGAAAATTCTGAAATTTCCTAACATGAGTCACAGCTTCAAGTTGGTGACCAACTGGAGAAACTCTGAATATTTCACAAATTAGCACAAAATATGCACAACTTGATGGAAAGCTATATTTTCTATATTTCTATATATGAGCCACAGTGTCAAGTTGGTGACAACCGAAAAAACTCTGAATGTCTCGAAAACTACACGGGCACAAAACTCATTAGATACGACAAAATGGGCACAATTAGGTGGAAAGAGAAGATTATGAAATTTCCGTATATGAGTCACAGCGTCAAGTTGGAGACTCATGTGAAAAAATCGAATATATCGAAAACTAAATTGGCACAAAATTCGTAACATACGGCACAAATTGGCACAAAAGGGACACAGTGTGATGGAAAAAGAAAATTTTGAAATTTCCATATGAGTCACAGCATCAAGTTGGTGACTCATGTGAAAAACTCCAAATATTTCGAAAGCTACATGGGCACAAAATTCGTAACAAATTTGCACAAAATACTCAGTACATCGAAATACCAAATTTCCACTTATGAATCACCAGCTTGACGAACCTACATTGTTTCAGGTTGCTAAAGTAAAAAAAAAATCATGTTGCCTTCATCGCCCGAGTTGGCAAAGTTTCAGCAAGATTTATTACATAGAAAGAATCGATTATTTACGTTTGCCACCATTGGATCTTTTCGGGAGTTATTAAGAAAGTATGAATAAATAATGAATTTACTCTGATGCCAAACTTGGAAATGGTCGCAAAGTTAGGAAACGATAATAGACAGTCAGATAACGACAGATTTTGCTGACTCATTTTATCGTTTCTGGGATTTTAACCACTGAAAATTATGTCAAAATGAAAATTAAGCGATCTGACGTATGCTAGGCATATAGAAAATTCATTTTCCTTTTGCAGAAAAAAATTGTTTTTTTTTATTTTCTCGTTTATGACATTCTAACACATGAATAGGTATAACAATCTAATATAGAAAAACCAAAGCAATAAAGTTTGCTGTACTTAATGGGTTAAAATAAGGGCGCGATCTTGTAAAAAAAATTGGTTGCTGATGCATTTTCTCGCTTATGGCAATCGACAGAATGAAATTTAATATCGTTAGGAACCCAAAAAAAAATTCCCATAAGCCGGTCAGCTGTTGAGGTATATTTTCCGGACGGAAAATTTTGTGATTTTTTTTTTCGTTTTCTGGCAAACTTTCCCGTTTATGGCATTTGAACCATAATAATAATAATAATAATAATAATATTTTATTGATCCATTCAGATATTGACAAAAATGTATTGGACAAGTCAATTTGTATAGGACATACACATAATATAAATAATCACTGTACGAAATAATAATATATTACACTAAGGGTATAAAGACATACTATTTACTACTAATGACTCAAGACATCAAACAAATTGATCCAAGTAACAATCTGACATAAATTCCTCAATGCTATAGTATCCTTTGGAGGATAGTATTAACTTCAGTCTGCTTTTGATTATTTTTTTATTGAGATTTTTCATCATATCCGGCAAGTGGTTATAAAATATTATGCCCTGGTAAGTGGGGGATCGTTCAAATTTTGTTGTGTTATGTTTCGGGATATACAGAAGATTTCCATTCCTAGTGGTATAATTGTGGTAATGTGAATTTGTTTTGAGTTTGGAGTATTTTTCCTTTATGTGCATTAGGCATTCCAATATATACAGGCATGGGAAGGTTAGAATTTTGTAAAATATAAAGAATGGCCTACACGACTCTTGTAGAGGTAATTTGAACATAGTGCGAATTATTCTTTTTTGTGATGTGAAAATTCTTCCACTGTTTACTGCATTTTCCCATAGAACGACATTATAGGACATGTGACTGTAGACAAGACTATAATACACCGTCAACAAAGACTCAGTTGGCATTGACGACTGCGTGATATTGCAAATCTAGATTTATTCAACTTTTTACTGACTATGTCGATGTGATTGGTAAAACGTAAGTTTTGATCTAATTGTATACCCAAAAATTTTGTGCTCCGAGTAGACACCATATTTGTTCCATATAGTTCAAATTGTAATAAGTTCGTAGTATTCTGGAAAGAAAAATATATACACTCTGTCTTGGAGACATTCGAAATCAAGCGATTTTGCTGACACCATCTATCGAAACATTCTATAATCTGTTTAGTGGATAATACTAATTCTTCAGGATTACGACCTGTAACCACTAATGAAGTATCGTCTGCAAATAAAGTCAACAGTTCGGTATCGATGTGTTGGGGCATATCGTTGACGAATAATAAAAATATTAATGGCCCTAACACTGAACCCTGCGGAACACCTATGTTCAAGAAATGCTTGTTTGAAAAATTGTTCTCCACTTTAACGAGCATTTGTCTGTGATGAAGATAATCACACACCCAATCTAGAAATACTCCTCTGAATCCCAAGTTATACATTTTACTTTTAATAAAGTCCAAATTAATGGAGTCAAAAGCGCGGACAAATCAAAAAAGAGCCCTGCAACCTTTATACAAATTGATATAAATACTCTCAATTAGGCTACATGCTGCCGATTGGGTAGATTTGCCTGTTCGAAAGCCGTGCTGGCATTCGGTGAGTATTTGAAATCTAGATAGGAAATTGCATACTCTATTGTAGACTACTTTCTCAATATGTTTTGAAAATACACTCAAGATTGAAATCGGTCTATAGTTGTCTATGTTCTCAGTGTCATTTTTCTTATGAACAGGAATGATGGTTGCTAATTTCAAAATAGGGGAAAATTTACCTGAAGTTATTGAAAAGTTGATCAAATATGCCAGATGTTCAGCTATAGCAGTGCTAACAGATTTTAGGAGTTTTGTTGAAATGTTGTCAACTCCTGTGCTATTTTTATTTTTCAAATCTTTGATAACTGTTATGACTTCCTCAGGAGTTACGGGGTTGAAGAAAAATGTATTTCCAACCATTGTAGAGACAGTACAAGTTTTTGACATTGAATCACCAAAGTGACATTGTAGGCTCTCAGCGGTGATGTTAGCGAAATAATCCCCAAATATAGTTGCAACATCTGCCGGAGTTGTATACAACTTACTGTCCACATTCAAGTGTATATTTTTGTGTTTTCTAGTCCTACCAATGTCTTGATTAACTAAGTTCCATACCGTTTTTTGTTTGTTACTAGATTCTCTTATAAGTTTTTCATTATGTTTAAGTTTGGCTTCGGTGAGCATTTTATTATAGGATTGTTTAGCATTTTTATAATTTTCTCTAAGGCCCTCGTTTTCAACATTTTTACTCAGCCAAAATAAGTCTTTTAATTGCTGACTAGCTTTCCTGATAGTGGGTGTGATCCAGCTGGGTGATTTTCGCAAAAAATGTTTGTTGCTGCGTTTTAGTGGGCAGCATTCATCTAGAGTATGAACAAATATACTGCCAAAAGATTGAAAAGCAGAGTCAATGTCATCCTCAAGATATATATCACTGAAGTCAGTGTCGTATATTGAGGATGCGAATTTTTCTATTTCATATTCGGATAAGCATCTGTAAAGGTTATTGGATTTAATGTTACTGGTCTTATTGAGAGAGTGCTGATAGATCAAAAATAAAACTTGGTGATCACTAAAATTACCCTCAAAAGCTTTTGCCTTCAAATTTGCAGAATCAATATTAGTTAAAATATAATCAACTTTTGAAGACGATTTGACGTTGTTTTTGTTCGTAAATACTCTCGTAGGCGACGTAGAACTCACTTTCAAGTTATATCCCGAGAGCAGATCGAATAATTGATGATGGGCATAATCAACGAGATAGTCGACGTTCAGATCGCCACAAAAAAATATAACATCATGTGCACTTACATATTCAAGAAGTGGATATAATTTCATAAGGAATGAATGAAAATTGTCGTCATTTGGTGGCCGGTAGAAACTTAAGACACAAACACTTTTGCCATCCCATTTGAACTTTATTCCACTACATTCACAAATCATCTCTTCAGAAAACGAAGAGACGTCGAGGACATGAACGTATGATGATATGATTTTGATGATGGATAAATATCATAAGAAAATTCCTATAAGCTTTGCATGTACCTCAAGAAAAGCCATACGTTGTAAAGTTGTAGGAAAATTTGTGGAAAATTTTTCATTTTCTCGTTGATGGGAATTGGCATGTGAGAAAAAAATAGTATTTGAAGACCAGAAAAAAAAAACCCTAAATCGGAAACATGATATCGCTGCTTTATACAGTATGTGGCCCATTTAAACTGGAAGCAGCCTTATAAAACATACTTTTTTCAACCGATTGGTATGCTTTTTTTTCATTAGGTGGATAATCAAAAAGTCCAACAGAACACCAAATTTCATGAATAAATCTTCATTTTCAAGGCCAACTATTATTTATTTTTTCGAGGTAAAAAACTGAAAAATTTAGTAGAAAAAATCTGTCTACACCACTGGATTTGTGACATTTTCAAATGGTTCAATTTGAAATTTTGTCGAAATCTTCCAACCAAAAAAAGTTATGGGAGAATTAAATTTAAAAAATATGCCGTTTAATCAATCGACCATTTCAATTTCTACTCTTATCCAAAATTCGGAGTACACCACTGGATTCTGGGAGTCTCAAAACATCACGATCAGAATTTCATCGAAATCTATTAATAAATAATAATGTAAAAAAATCATGAAATAAAATGACACTTTCATGAAATATCGTCAACATATTTTTCAAAATTTGTTATCCTGTAATTTACTAATTTATAAATAAATATTGATGAAACTCTGATCAGTGATATTTCGAGACTTCCAGGTGTATTTCAAATTTTGATAAGGGTTCTGAAATTGAGTTAGTCGGTTGATTGAACGGTATATTTTTGAAATTTAATTTTCCTATAACTTTCTTATTGATAGCCGAGTTTCAACAAACTTCTAACAAGAACTATTTGAAAATGTCGCGAATCCAGTGGATTTTAATGCTAGGCTCTTCTTTTTGATACGGTAAGTAATGTGACTTAGTGGACAAAAATCGAAGACAACTTTTAATTGTAATTGTTAAATAAACAATAATAAAATAACTGTGCATAGTAAAAGTGTCCATGCCCCCAAATCAATCCTATGACTAGTTTTTGACATACAGGATGTTGAAGTTGAGAAATGCCCACTTTTACTTCAAGCGTATCTCCAAACAGAATCAAATGAACTTAAGTGTATCTTAAGAAACATTTTATTTCATTTCCACGTTGCAATTTCATAGACAAATGTGAGCAGGAATCATTCAATAATGGGCACTTCTTTTTGTTGAATCATGGGAGTAGGTTGAGACAAGAACATTGCAATTTCAATAATGAATACTATTCTTCTATCAACTTGGAGGTTGAGTTCAAATCTGCACTTTGCACTTGGTTATAAAATATAGAATGGAAGCCATTTTCATTTTGAATAGATTAAACAAAGCATATATTCACAACTACGAACAATTTAGGTATAAATAATGGTTTTATATGAGAATAGTTTTAGGTTTAATAACTGTATTCTCATTAAAACCAGTTAGTAGTGACGCATATTGCAGTTTGATTGAATACATTGACAACGCCACTCGCTTTTAGACACAAAACTGTAGAAGACCAAAATATATTTCACTAATTTTCACAACTGGCCCGTAATGAGCATAATTCAATTTTCGATATTGCATTTTCATTGTATAGAAACAGTTTCCACTAGGCACAAAACTAACATTCATATCGGTAACCATAGCCTCATAACCTCTAACCGAAATGGTCAAACTGGATGAAATAGTCGAAATGGAAGTCGTATTCTCAGGTCGCGGTGTCGCCAGCTGCTTTGATTGCTCATTGGTTGAATGTGTCACGTGGCACGGGTAGTGATATCTACCCACTGAAATGAAATTATAATATGATGAATAATTTTATTTCAGTGTATCTACCAAGGAATTATATTCTTGTGTTAAGAGGATTTTGTTTCACAATCAGTTGATGTAAATATTTTCTAGGATAAAGAGTATAATGTTTTCACTGCAAGCAAATTCATTTCAAGAGAATTTATGTAAAGAAGCAAACATCTCAATCAGCTTGAAATGGGAGTTGATTAGAAATGATTGTTCTTTTCAGAAGATTATTCTATTCAAGAGTATGTATATTCTTGATTGAAGAAATCTTTTTTATCTGTGAACGTTTGCAAAATGATCTTTTTCACTAGATACCTCGTTTTTATATTGAAAAAACTGAAATGCCCATAATTTATACTGGGTGATCCATAATTATAGAAACTATTCACAATTGAGTTTAAGTGGAGACCCAGTATTTTTGGGTTGAGTTAAGATGTTTGACTTTTCCAGAATATATAATCATAAACTCTAAAGAATACAGGTGATTCAGTCATAAAAAAACTGCCAACCTCTTAAAAATTCACGAAAACCACCTTTTTTGGACTTTAACTCCGTTGAGGTAGGAGTTTTCTTTCACCACTATACTTGATATGCAAACACTAATACGGCTGAGAGTTTTTATCCACTTTCTATGACCAGATATTTTTTTTATGTAGCTGCCAATATGAAAATAAAAAAATTTGAAATTCTGACTGAAATCAAGTGAAAACACACTCTTAGATTGTTATACTTATTCATGTGTTAAAATGCCGTAAATGAGAAAATACGATAAAGCTAGTTTTCTTCTGCAAAAGGAAAATTTATTTTCTATATGCCTAGCACACACGTCCGATCGCTATATTTCCATTTTTTGGGCTCAACACTAACATAATTTCCACTGGTTAAAATCCCAGAAAAGCAAAATCTGTTGTTATCTGACGGACTATAAGGGATACTTTCTTTGTTTCAACCATTTTGCGACTCTTTTGTATTTTTCTCTACAAATTAACTAGTATTGCTTCCAATTCACCTTTTTAACAATATGGTACGAGGCAAATTTTTTATAGTTTCATTAAACACTAAAATACAACTTTTGTGAAAGTTTGCATTGTTTTGATATTTTTTACCAATTTCGATTTAAAATTCTACATTAATTAGTATCGTAAATAACCAATGTCAACTGTATGTCATTCACTACTTATTGGCCACTTACAAAAAAAAATTGTAATAGAAAGAAGTCCTTATAATAATAACCTGGTAACTGAAGTCATTTCATCATTCAACTAACCATTTTGGTTTATACTGCCAGCGAGACTCTTTCACATGAATGCCAAGAAATATTATTAATTTCAGATGTACTTTTTTGTCGCTGACATCTAAAGAACTTTCTGATGACACACTCTTTCAGGCAATGGGTACGGAAATGTAAGTACTTGGTTTATTATTTATGATCTGGGGAGCCTGAAGTAATTTTTCAAACAAAACAGTTTTAAATTATGGATCAGATTTCCTCATGGAGATATTGTCGAAACCCTTTCAAATAAATTGCATACTTTGGATGGCTCCTTACATACAACCCCATACTAAATCTTGCGACGGATTGTGTGCTCTTTGTGATTCTTAAACGATTTCCATATACGAGGGTGAATTGATGTCTAGTTAGCATGCATAGACCAATTTTTTCTTTTGATAAGTAAAATATTGCGGGACACTAAGTTACTGGAAATGTCATCGTTGAATCTCAATGGAAAAAGTCCAAGAATAGTTGTGCTATAAATTATTTCTGAGAATCGATAGGTTGGGAGAAGATCAAATTACGAAATGTATTTTCAATATTCTTGGCGCACAATTCTCTTGTAGGCGAGCGTAATAAACTATTGGGAATTCTAAATTAGATGCCAGTGCCACAGTAGAGAAAGTCGAACCACTGAAAGCAGATGATTTCGATGTCAAAGAGTTTTATTCACGTAAGATCCATTTCTAGGCGTCATCCGTTAGGGCGTCGGGAAAAAGTAAAGAAAACGGTAACCTCTCAGATTCTGATGAAATTTTTACTGATCATTCAGAGTACATATAAAACGATAAAAAAACGAATTTTTTTGCGGAAATACCTGGAAGACATTTATTTTTTCAATAAATGCTGAATGGTGGTACGTAAAAGTATGCACTTTTATCAAACTTTTAACCTACATTTTAATCTGCAACACTTATTGGAACACCCAAAATATACAGAATACTCTTAAATCATTAGTGATTTTACTTTAAGGGCCGGTCTCTTCACCTATAGATAAGTCCCAGATAACTCTATCTATCAGATAAGGATATGTAAACCTGTGAAGTTCATCCGATAGATAGTTATCAGAGACTTTATTGAGAGGTGAAGAGACCGGCCCTAAAAATCATTGAAGATTGACTAAAATAATATTATTGTCGCGTCCCGCTATTTGTTTTGTCCTGTTTGTTAGTTATAAGTTAAAATATAAATGAATACTTTTGGTCAAATCTCAAACTATTGAAATCACTCTCAATCAATCTAGTTGGTACACCCTGTACCACCTGCAAAACTATACATATTCCAGATCGAGTCTACGACCTAGCGTGGCAGTGCTTCACTTGACGACCAGTAGAGTTAAATAAAACACCTACCTACAATCGTGACAGTGCATAGTGCAACATCAAATCATGGTTCACATCTCATCTTCATCTCAACATTCTCAACATCTCAGCATCTCACAAGATTCAAACCCAAACTTCCACAAGAGTCGGCCGACTGAAGTTACGACGAGAAAAACCATTCCCTACGCCAGTGAAAAGGCTGAAGGTAAGATCTGGGCATAATCATTCTCATTTAGTTGCAAATTAAAGATAACAGCTCATATTTCTCTCTTGATTGAGTTACATAACAACAATTATCCAATGTCAAACATTGACAAGAAAGAATAAAATGCAAAGTTGTAAAATTTTCTCAAATTCCATCAAATTAAGTGGCAATTACTGTTTTGTCGAAAATAATAGAAAATTCCTTTTCTATGAGTTTTGACGCTTTTATAGTTGAAAACTGTATTGTAAAAAACCAAAATTAGTACCTAAACGAGACTACCAAAAATTTGAATTCTGTAAAGTAAATCTATTCGAATTCTTTGGATAAAGTGGTGGCCCTGAAAAGGGGCGTTTTTGTGAAATGAAAAAATTATATTCTAGTTACCTAATCAGAGTAAAATCTTTTTCATACGCAACATGTAAGCTATTTGAATTATCGAGGGATTTTTTGGCATCATACAGTTTACTTGCCAATCTAAAAAATTCTTCGGTTCTGTTGATGTTTTGATGGGCACATCTCCTATAACACACATTTTTCCGTACATTTCCTTTTTCATGTACATTTTCTAGATCTTCATGTAGGAAGACTAAGTCTGTTGCATTTACATATAAAAGTTGCGAAGGCTTTGATCTTGGCAGAAATGTCGGCCGAGCGCATGCGCATTTCCTTTTTCATTTTAACTGTTTTTATCTTCAAGTAGGAAGACTAAGTCTGTTGCGATTACATCTGAAAATTGCAAAGGCTATGATCTTAGCAGAATAGCGCACACATAGCGCATGCGCATTTCCTTCTTCATGTATATTTTCTTGATCTTTATGTAGGAAGACTAACTCTGTTTAGATTACATCTAAAAATTGCAAAAGCTTTGATCTTGGTAGAAAAGCGCGCGCGTATCGCGCGCTCTGTTGACTTTTTCTTTTTCATGTACATTTTCTTGATCTTTATGTAGGAGGCCTCAGTCTGTTGCGATTTCATATTAAAATTGCATTGCACTTGGCAAAACAGCGCATACGCATTTCCATTGAGTCCATTCCCTTGATCTGGCACATGGTCGACAGTTGGCATATTAGCGCATACGTATTTATTTTTCTGTTCATGATATGTTACGATTCCGCACAAGAATTTCCTTTGCTGTGATGTTTTTATCATGTCAAGAATCATGTGTGAGTTATTCACACTCACTTATATTTGTGACGTTTGATAATTTCTGAATAATCTCAGATCATTTGGCAACGATGCATATGTACTCAAAAGCACAGATATCTCAACCACCTACGATGTTTCATAACCAAAGTTTGAATTTTGAATTTGAATTTTGAATTTTTCAATGTTATTTGGGAGAAAAATAGTGACAATAGTTGAATAAATGTGTATTGTGTAGTGTATTGCTGAGTGAAAGAGGAAAATTGTAGTCATTTTTAACGTTCCTAGAGTGTAATTCCATATCTACTACTTTTTTGGTTCTTGAAAAGGTCATATCTGGAAAATGTATTAACCAACATGTGGGGATAAATAAAATGAGAGATATTCCAAGCTTGATTGCAAAGTGGCTTGGAAAAGACATGTATAAGAGCTACACAGGTTACTGTTTCAGGAGTAGCTTTGTAACTCTTCTGGCCAATGCAGGGGGCAACATTACATCCATAAAACGTCACGGTGGCTGGAAATCTGTCACTGTAGCAGAAGTATATATAGAAGATAGTTTGAATAACAAAATTGAGATTTCTAGCAAAACATTGAATTGTCAATTTTCTTCCAAACAAATTAAAATATCTGATAAAATTTTGGAATCTACTCTTCACGAAATATCTAACGTTTCTGATCAGCAGCAGCATGGAACTCTTCGGGAATTTATGTTGGAAGTAATTGATTAAATTTTACTATCAATTATTAGTCCAATAAATGAAATTGTTTTATGATGAATGATCAATTAATAGTTGACTCTGTTTAAAACAAATCATTCAAAAAGTAGTATTTCATGTTCATTTTGTGAATTATTTTGGATGTTAAATTTTTTTTTTTTCACGATGAAAGAAGTAAACATTTACACATCAATAGAGACGCAGAAATATCAAGTTTTTTTGACAGTTGTACAAAAATTGAATTTTTTCAAGAAATATCTTTCAGGCAGGCATTTCTTAAATTCTAATTTTCAGGACGAATCCAGTGATGGTTTTGATTCGAAAATCGCTTGGATAACAATCTTAATACAGTAATTACTTTTTGAAAAATAATTAGGAAATTGCAGCGTATCAATCAACGAATATGCTGTGGAAATAAAATTAGATGAAACTGAATTCAAAAAGAGAAGTATAATGCATTCAAACAAAGAAAAAACACCCATCCTATCAGGATTGGTTGAAGGGAAGTAAATGTTCAAAGTGCATTACGCCAATTTCCATTTTCTGGCTCTATCATTGTTGCTCCGTATAACATTTCGCAACATATAGGGAGTTATTGTAGCAAAAACTTCACGAATGCGATTTTGTGACATTTTAAGTGTTTGAGGTGGTGTATAAAACATTCGTTCTTTCACATTGCGCCCAATATCTGCAATTTCCATTGTTCGTGAATCTTGACACGTCGAGAAACAATGTCGAAGAAACAAAATCGGGATTAGCAGTATTATTCTGCTGTAACCAATCGCAACAAACGTATCTTCGGTTTCCATCACTTTCATACAAATACTGGTGCACATGATATACCCGTTCTTATGCTTTTTTAATCTTTCTTGCTGACTCATGACTAATATGTAACTAATAGTCATTTTTCTAGTAGAAGCAGTAGGGTTCCCTTCTACAAATGGTAAAACATTGATTTACGTCATCTCATCAATGATAGAAGTTTCATGGTTGAAAGTTTCTCGTGTTGTTGTTTCTCCACAAAGAGGAAATATTGAACACATGGATGATGACTTGGGATAACTTTCAGCATCCTCGAAATTTTCTTGCATTCGCCATAAATTAATCGCATGTCTAGGGCTTCGCGAGACCAAGAGGCTAGTCTTGGTCTTGTCTAAGACCAAGATCAAGACTTAATAAATCGTCTCGAGACCAAGACCAAGACTTGTCTTTCGGGACCAAGACCAACACTCTCTTTCAAGAGTGTTGGTCTTCGTCGCGAAAACAAAATAATGAACCTAATTCTACCTGAATATTAAGAAAAATCTGATAGAAAATGTTATGGCATTTTATTTCAATTATTTATTTTTCATATGGTAGGTTTCTAATTTTTGTTCACTCAAAATCGAAAATACATTTTTCAAATTCAGTATTGCAGTTTTACAGTTTACAACAAATATGTATGTTGTAAGGTCGCAGTGGTCCGTACCTCCTACTATTGAAGATAAAAAAAATTCAATCCAAAGGTTATTTGGTTTGAATTTGAAATTTTTGGGAATATTTTTGATACTGTGTTGTTGTCACTTCAATTGTTGACGACTGAGAAATAAGAAATACCTATTATTAGACCGTCAGATAACGACAGATTTTGCTGACTCCTTTTCTCTTTTATGGGATTTTAACCACTGGAAATTATGTCAGTGATGAGCCCAAAAAATGAAAATTTAGCGATCGGACGTGTGCTAGGCATATAGAAAATTAATTTTCAATTTGCAGAAAAACATTGTTTTTCATTGTATTTTCTCGTTTATGGCATTTTGACACATGAATAGGTATAACAATCTAATAGTGAAAAACCAAATCCATAAGTTTTGCACGTGCTTGAAGGGTTGAAATAGGGGTGCGATCTTGTAAAAAAATAGTCGGTTGCTGATGCATTTTCTCGCTTATGGCAATCAACAGAATGAAATTTAATATTGTTACTTTTTTTACTAGAATCCGACATGAAAGTTTTACTTCTGAGCCCTAGGAACAGAAAATACCCCTCATTGTAGAAAGATAAAGTGCATCTAGATATTGCTTACTGCTGGTGACAATGTTAAACCTCATCAATATAATGTATTTCATACGAAATGTCATGTTTTCAACATTATGTATTCGGACACAAAATTTCTGGATGTTATTTTTGAATAATTATTTTTCATTGCAGATAATGTTTCTCTCTTTGACAAACAATTTTTTTCATTTGAAATGCGAATTTTGTTTCATGTAAATATATGAATGAAAGATATCTACTGACATTTCTGACATTATTCCGAAGATTATCAAATAAATTACGAATATTTCACTACTTTTCCCATCTCCAAGAAATGATCTCCGAAATACCATTTCAAAATACCTTCACTACTGGTCAATCCTATCTAGAACACAGTGTTTAATAAACGAGTAAACGGAAACAGTTTCGACTTCGAACCACAAGTTAGGATTCTCGTTTTGTTTTTACTAGTAGATTTGGATTATTCAAGAGTGTGTTTTCACTTGATTTCAGTCAGAATTTCAAATGTTTTATTTTCATATTGGCAGCTACATAAAAAAATATCTGGTCATAGAAAGTGGATAAAAACTCTCAGTTGTATTGGTGTTTGCATATCAAGTCAGTGGTGAAAGAAAACTCCTACCTCAACGGAGTTGAAATCCAAAAAAAATTAAAAAAGGTGGTTTTCGAGAATTTTCATGAGGTTGGCAGGTTTTTCATGACTGAATCACCTTGTATTTCTTGGACTTTATGATTATATATTCTGGAAAAATTAAACAAACATCTTAACTCAGCTCAAAAATACTGGGTGTCCACTTAAACTCCCTTGTGAATATAGTTTCTATAATTATGGTATCTAGTGAAAAAGATCATTTTGCAACCGGTGTACTTGTTGCTTATCTCAATTTTTAATTGATTATAGTGCCCTAACGTATCATTTCTGAATAGGGGTTAAGGCAAAATTGCTCTAATTATATTTACAATCCCGATGAATTTGTCACAATAATGCCCGTAACTATTTTTTTTTTTTCACAAATTCAACTAAATAAATTAGGTATGTGATTTTAATACTATTATCATACTTCCGACTTAGGCCTTTTTTATATGCCCTGAGAATGAAGTCTGCAATGCATTTGCCAAATCCCATAGAAGAAGAAATTAGCAATTTTATCTTTATTAATTTTTCGCAGCAGCGTTTTTAAATAATTGTATTTATTTATGCAGTGTGACCCATTTAAAATGGATGCACTCATATCAAACTTTAATAATTCAACCGATTGGAATGTTTTTTTTCAATAGGTAGACATTCAAAAAATCCATCAGGACAATGATTAATTCTACATTTTCAGAGCCAACTATTCTTATTTTCCAAGGTAAAAATCTAAAATATTTTTTTCAAAAAAAATCTGACCAATCCACTGTATTCGCGACATTTTCAAATAGTTCTTGTAAAAAGTTTGTTGAAACTTGTCCATCAATGAGAAAGTTTTAGGAAAATGAGATTTTGAAACTATGCCGTTTAATCAACCCACCAATTCAATTTAAGAACTCTTATCAAAATTTGGAATACACCAGGAAATCTCGAAAAATCACTGCTCAGAATTTCATCAATATGTATTTATTAATAAGAAAATTACAGGAGAACAAAATTTGATAAATATGTTGATGAAAATATCATTTCTTTCATCGACTTTTTTTTGTAATTTAATAATAGATTTCGATGAAATTCTGCTCAGTGATATTTTGAGACTCCCTGAATCCAGTGGTGTATTCCGGGTTGAATAAACGGCATATTTTTTAAAATTAATTCTTCCATAACTTTTTTATTGATGGACGAATTTCAACAAAATCTCTAAATGAACCATTTGAAAATGTCATGAATCCAGTGGTGTAGTCAGATTTTTTCTCAAAGAATCGCTAAAAAAATTTGCAGTTTTTTACCTCGAAGAAAAAGAATATTTGGTCCTGAAAATGAAGATTCATTCAAGAAATTTGGTGTTCTAGTTTAATTATCTACCTAATGAAAGAAAAATCATATCAATCGGTTGAAGAAAGTATGTTTTATAAGGGTTCTTCCATTTCAAATGGGTCACACTGTATAAAACATCGATATCATGTTTCCGACTTATGGCTTTTTTTTCTGGTCTTGAAATACTATTTTCTTCTTACATGCCAATTCCCATCAACGGGACAATGAAAAAAAATTCACAAATTTTCCTACAACTTTACAACTTATGGCTTTTCTTGAGGTACATGCAAAGCTTATGGGAATTTCATTATGATGTTTATCCATCATCAAAATCATATGTTTCAAATGCCATAAACGAGAAAGTTTGCCGGAAAACGAAAAAAAATTTCACAAAATTTTCCGTCCAGAAAATATACCTCAACAGCTGACCGGCTTATGGGAATTTTTTTTCGGGTTCCTAACGATATTAAATTTCATTATGTTGATTGCCATAAGCGAGAAAATGCATCAACATCCAATTATTTTTTTACAAGATCGCGCCCCTATTTCAACCCTTTAAGCACGTGCAAACCTTATGGCTTTGGTTTTTCACTATTAGATTCATGTGTTAAAATGCCATAAAAGAGAAAATAAATAAAAAAACATTTTTTTTTCTGCAAAAGGAAAATGAATTTTCTATATGCCTATCGCTAAATTTTCATTTTTTGAGCTCAACACTGACATAATTTTCAGTGGTTAAGATCCCAGAAACGAGAAAATGAGTCAGCAAAATCTGTTGTTATCTGACGGTCTATATATTCATATAAACTGTTGGACAATTGAATTGAATAATTCAAATTTCTAGACACATTTTGATTCAAGACCAAGACTATCAAGACCAAGACAATCAGGACCAAGTCTATCCAGACCAAGACTATCAAGACCAATTCCAAGACTAACAGCCGTATGCACCGAAGTAGTTTAAAAGAGATTAAAAATTGAGCTCGAATAACTCTAATTTTTTGTATGCACACAGAAAATAAAATTGGACCTAGTATCAAACACCACCTGTGATTAACGAAAAAATCATTGTTACAAGGCAATTTTCATTATCCCAATCAGAGGGTATAGATTTTTCAACAACCAAATTCCTTTACAAGATCAATTAGTGATCATCAATTTGATTGTCGGAAACTATATCGTAACAAGGACATTTTCATGGGCACAATCAACAAATTGATTATAAACTCTCATTATTCAATTACTAGTGTCCTTAGTATCATCAACATTAGTATCGTTCTCAATAATTAATTTCATTGTTGATCAATGTTGAAATTTGGTAACACTATCAAGCGAAATCTTCAACGTAAACCCAACCTATTCTAAGATCAGTGCACAACTGCATCAATTTACTGATGTAAATCTAATATCCCGTCTACATTGGCACAATATATATGAATACAAATATTAAACATAGTTGTTTTCGCAAATGATCATCAAAACATCAAGCCAATCCCAAAAGTATAACCATAATTCTCAGTTCCTTGATTCGCATTGCAAATTACCACTTCCAGACAAGGTATGCACCGGGACCGGCGTGCCCTGACGCTGTGTCTTTCTGTTTTACCGCAAATTTTGTCATAGAACCACTGAAAGAAAGAAGAAATCGAAGATTTTTATTGTGACTGTGTAGTTTTTGTGTAGTTTTTTTGTGGCAAATAGGTAAGACATCTAATTAGACGAGTTCTTGTTATATTATTTGAACTGAAATAAGTTTCATCCCAGAAAGCTTGTATTTTGTTAGGTTAAGGGGCGAAAAATATCTGAAAATGTGAACAGTTTCACAAAAGAAAATAAATACTACCTACCTATCCATGTAGACATAGGTATTAGAAAAGTAGATAATTCCCTAAAATGAAGTGATCAGAATGAGATATTATTCCAAGAAATATAGGGAATGGAAATTATGAGCTACATAGGTATCATGAATTACCGATACCAAAGGTGTTGGATTTCAAACTTCCATAAATTCTAAACAGGGTTCAGCGTCAGTGGCGCGGTCTTCCCATAGAAATATAATACACGGTATTTCCTATCTCTGTTAAGAAAACAGAAGTTGATTTTGTTCATAATTTTCTAGGGAGTTGAATGGTTGCGCTGTTTTATGGGCAGATCTTTTTTTTTATCAAATGGCAATCAGTTTTTCAGCTTCAACATACTTACTTAAGTATCTTGAATCTCAAAAATCTTAAGTATTATTCATTGCGAATGAAAAACTTTTAAGTACCTATTTGAAAAAGAATACCTTTGAGTGAATTTATTCTTATTAATGTTCATTACAATTTTGTAATATTTGTACAATTTTGGGAAGTGCTCTGACGATTACGTCTTGACACAAAAAATTAAATGATTGAATGAGTTTATAAAATCAATAAATTTTGCCATTCATTTTATTTCAGAAACAGAAGAAGGTAATCAGCTTCAAAAGAAATAAAGTAATTTGTTATGAGAGACATTCATATCAAAATGTTATGTTTTTTATGCAAAAGGAAATTTATTGGTTTAAGTATTCTGATTTCACATTTCAAACGAAGCCATAATTTAGATAGACACTCTTTAGTGAGATTTTGTGATTGCACTCAAATGTTTCAAAATATTTAGTTTTAAACGACATGTGAATCGTCACCACCTAAATATTGCCGTGGAAACAATTTTTGATTCAAATGATAATATAAGGGAATTTGCACCTGTGCCTTCTACTTCTTCAGTTCACTCTAATTCTTTTAATTACGAACCAGATGTTTTGAATGTGCAAAATGGCTGTGAATTACAGAACAATGCACCCATACCACCAAAATTTGATTTCGAAAAAAGTATGAAACAATTTACAACATCCATGTTAGAATTTGTACTTTCTCTACACAATGCCGATAACTTTTCAAGAAAAAATGTTACTGATATTCAGACGTCTGTGAACAAATATTTAATAGAACCTTTACTAGATACATTTTTGAAGTTTGCGCAGTATAAGAGTATCCTGTTACTCATAATTAAAAGTTTATAGAATAGTCTTAGGGAAAATGAATGATTATATCGAGAATAATGAAAATTCCGATAGATTACTCTTCAGTACTCTTGTACATTTACCGATACCAGAGGTGACCCCTGTCAATACTGATATAACTTCATTAACAATGGAAAATAGTACCTATATAGAAAATGCTTCCGGATCTACTTGGACATCTACAAATAATGTCCTGATAGAGTCAGAATTATCAACAGATCTCCTCCTGAACAAAGAGGGAGAAAAAGAAGAGTTGAGATCTTTACTGGTGAGTTTTCAACAAGAAAACTTACTAGATCATTTCATTGGTAAGTCACTCTCCAGCACTCTTTATACAATACCAAAACTAATTCATTCTAGTAAAGTTTGCATAATCTTTTTTTCTAGAACAAAATGTGTTTGTTAATGTCCTACGAATGATAAAAAGGCATCATATTGAGAGACTTTTGAGAAAGTTTAATATGGGGACACAAATAACTTTTGAACACAATTTGGAAGAGTGGCGTCAACTAATGGGCATTCCTCTTAGTGACAATATAGGGAATAGCAGAGGAGACGACTCACCACAATCTACAAATACTTTAATGTCATCATCTCCCAGCTGTTCCAGATATTCTCCATACCCATCTTCTCCATCTCCAGACCCAGGAAATAGTATTTCGTTATCAGACATTCTGAACGAATCTTCTAAAGCCAATATGTTGGCAGAGTACTATAAAAAAATTTCAAAATTTCAAGAGGAACAAGTTATCGTTTAGATCGTGAAATTTTGGACAGATTTCCAACTGAAAAATTGGTAAGTTTTGTAGTATTGTAGATATTCATTACTATGTATTTCAATTTTCTCCATTCTAGGAATTCTATCGTACTAACAAACGTGGGAAAATCTACAACAAATGGAGAAACTCAAATTCTACCTTCAAGTCGACTATATCAGGCAATATAACTCCAACATCTAAATCAAAAACAAAAAAAGGAAACGAGACAAGGATTAAGAAAGTCTTTGGTAACAATTTATTTTTTTCGCTCATACAATGTGTACTATATATATATTACGAAAAGCTATACTGGATATTTACACCATATTGTCCTTTCACAGGCTAAATTGTATTATTTTTTTTAGTTGCCGAAGAAGATGCAGAAGTATACTTGAGATCTTTGCAATTTGATCCACTTACGGCCGAAGAATTTGACAGTTGCTGGAGAGCATGTAGTAATTATAGATTGCAAGAAATAAAATCATTAAATACTACCAAAGCCATACTAGACAAATGGCCATTTTATAAACAGCCATCTGGATATCGTCTGGTAATTTGTTTTGCTGCTTTATAGTAAATAGTGAATTATATTCAATGTTATTTTCTGCAGGTTGATATGGACTTCAAGGCCAGATTCGACAATTGTGACGGATTATTAAAAAATTGGACACGGTATGCTCCAAAAATTCTTTCATACATGATGGTTGTGCATCATATCAAAGATAAAAATATAAGGTCCATCTTGGAAAAATTGCAAGAAGAAAGTATTCATGAAAGTAAGTTCAGAAATATTGTCAAAATATATTTTAATGACAGAAGTTATATATACAGAGTGACCCATTTGAAAGCGGGCCACCTCTCTAAAATTGTTATTTATTATCCGATTCAGAAGATTTTTTTTCAATAGATAGAGCATCAATAGTTCTAGTTGATTGCCATAAACTCGAAATAAAAATTTCAATGCCAGAATATTTTTCAAGGTCAAAAATCCAAAAAACATGCTAGCGATTTTTTTAAATAGGATTTGACGACGCCACTGGATTCACGATATTTTCAAATCCTTTACGTGAAAATAACGTGGGAATGCGTATATCAATAAAAAAGTTATATGGGAATGAATTTAGAAAATTATGTCAATAAATCAACCCACCACTTCAATTTCAGAACATTTATCAAAATTCTGACTACACCACTGGATTCAGAATATTTCGAAATAGATTTGGCCAGAATTTCATTGAAATCTATTCATAAATAAAAAAAACTATAAAATAATAAAATTTGAAAAGAATATTGTTTTGTGGAATTTCAGAAAAAAATAATTTTATTAGTTTACAATTTTTTTATTTATGAACAGATTTCGACGAAATTCTGGCCAAGTCTATTTCGAAATATTCTGAATCCAGAGGTGCAGTCAGAATTTTGATAAATGTTCTGAAATTGAAGTGGTGGGTTGATTTATTGACATAATCTTCAAATTTCATTCCCATATAACGTTGTTATTGAATGACGCATTCCCACGTTATTTCCATGTAAAGCATTTGAAAATGTCGTGAATCCAGTGGCGTAGTCAAATTTTATTTAAAAAAATCTCTAGTATGTTTTTTTTGGATTTTTGACCTTGAAAAAAATTCGAAGTAGGCCTTGAAATTTTTATTTTTATTTCGAGTTTATGGCAATCAACTAGAACTATTGATGCTCTATCTTTTGAAAAAAAATCTTCTGAATCGGATAATAAATATTAATTTTAGAGAGATGGTCCGCTTTCAAATGGGTCACTCTGGATATATTTTTATATTTTGATTTTTGTTCAAAAATATGAATAAAATATTAAAATCTATTGTGGAATCATCTGTGGCTGAAATACAAACTCAAGTCTCTATTTTCCATCGTGTTCCATCTTGGGAGGTTTTCATGTTGAAAAGGGGAGCATTAATTATTCCAGTGCAGAGGCTTTCAATAATCTTATTTCCCCTTCATCAGGAACACTAGTATGAAAAGAAGAAATGACAATTAAGGTTATTTGTGTGAAAATAATTTTTTCTACTAGCGTGCGGTAAAATCCACTTTTCCGCACTCATTTTAGTTTTGAAAGAGTCACTTTTCCGCACTAGTGCGGAAAAGTCTTTTCCGCACTCTTTTTAGTGCGGGAAAAACATTTTAGTGCGGAAAAGTAGATTTGTTTAGTTTTTGCGGATTATACTGACATTTAAATATTGCGTCGCAGAAGGTTAAAATAGAAAGCCTACCAAGTATGGTTGTATAGTTTAATATATATTTAATAATAAATGTTATTTATGTTAACTCTTGGGTGTTTTTTTTTCGCTAATAGAAAAAATAGTGTAATCGAGTACGGAAAAGTATTACTTTCCGCACAGGTAAACTACTATTCTACTTACGAAAACTGAGGTTATGAAACATAAACATTTTTTCTTATAAAATTTGACATATTAAAATTATTGTAAGTGAGGAAAAAAACATAAATATCCAAGAAAGCACGGAAGGCAATGTGACAAGCACTTGATGCTAAACCTTCACATTTGTTTACATTTAATACCCCAGTGAAATGAAAAAAATTATTGAATAAATGATTTTTTCGTTCGAAAGTATTCTACATAATTCAGTTTATATATTGAAAGAACCATTTTTTCAGATGGCCGTGATGCTGCAATATTATGATGCCTTCATGGCTATTTTGTTCCAACAAACAAAATAGTGAAGAAAGATTGTACTGGAAGAAACCAAACTATAAAATTCACCATACGAGATTCTCAAGTATCTTTTTTGTGTCTAGGAAAAACAGCCAAAGACATAGAAGAAAAGATATTGGCTTTAAAACAGAAGAAAACTGCAATTCAACCATTTATTTTTGCCATAGGCGAAGACATTTTTAGAGTAACAGATATTGGGTTGTATTTTGATGAAATAAAATTCAAATTTTTTAACATAATTAGGGCAGTTGACATTTGTTTCAAGCTGTTTTATCTATTCAATTTAGATTACCCGGTAGAGAGTAGAATGTTTTCGAACTTCCTTGAAACTCACTTTTTCAAAATTGAACCTTCCTCAAACTTTTCAAAAGTGCATGTTCTATGTCAAGAACTGATTGAAAAATAAAGTAGAAAAATCATCATTTGTGTTTTACTCATTTTCTCCCCAATCAATTAACTATCAGGTATTTTTTATGTCTGTTATAGTCATTGAAATATATTCACCCTAAGACGATTGCAGATTCAAGCAATTATTGAAACTTAGTAAAAATTGAAAGAAGTAGAAATCTTTCAACCATTAAGGCGATGGAAGTCCGAAGTACAAGTAATCAAGTTACTACAACCTTCAAAAAAATCATTGAAATATATCTTTGACAAAACATCATTTCAATAGTTGAAAAATATTATAGAAATAAAATGTCTAATGATGTTTCCAAAACATCTGGTATGTTGGTATGAAATCCAGTTTATATTTATCATCATATTTATTATTACTATCAATGATGGACTTGAGAAAATATAAACCCCCTGGAGGGAATGAGGTAGACATCAGGTGTTATTCAAGAAGAATGGAAGAAGAGGTGTAGTATCACGATACATTTCACGAGTAACTCCTTTACCTATCTTACTCTGTAATATCTATATATGCGTTTCGATAACTGAGTTATCATCATCAGTGAACACCTTATAGTTTAGATACTGATGATGAACTTGGTAATTGGAATGCGTATATATTAGATGTTGAAGTGTGGTTAGGGTAATACTCGTGCACGTTATCAAAGTATATTCAATAATAATTCAATAATATCATCATCATTATGATGTAACAATTCATCGTAGTGATGTCTACATTCAATGAACCCATGGTTCATATCAATGTCTGAATGATAGAACTGATGTTTAGAAGAGATTGGACAGAAAATATTTTTCATTGTAATGATTTAACAATCTTAATGATGGGCTACATTCAATGAACCCATGGTTAATATTAATATCAGCATGATAGAACTGATATACAGAAAAGATTGGGGCAAAAAACTTTGGTCATGAGTTAATGCATCAGCTATAATCATGTCAATATCAAAAACCTTGTATTGATCATCACATTTGTTCGATATTCCAGGATATTCAATGTTATACTATTGAAAATCAATGGTTCGATGGATTAATTCGATCATTAGCGTTGATTGGTGTTGTGTATTTGCAATGAAACGTATATTCACAACTAGACTTTATTTATGACTAAAACGACTTTTCATTACATGACAGTTCAATCAATAATCTTTAGTCCCTTTTGTTTTACTCAGCAACTATGGATATGATATACAAAATGTTCTATCTGAATAAACTTAATATTTAACATTTCCCCCTTCGTTAAATCACAAGTCTAATTTTATTGGTTTAACAATACGTCTTCCTGATCTAGTAACATATGCTTCAGTGGTTTGTTCATTATTCAATTCTTGGTTGATAGTTGGATCCGGAGGTGTAACAAGTTCCTGAGTACAAGTATTTGAAGAATATCTATCAGAAATTTCAGTAGATGGGTGATGCTCCAAATCGCAATCAACATTCAATGATTCATCCGTAATGGTTGTACATGGAATGCTGCTTGTGTTTTTACGCAAACAATCTGCATGTATGAGTTTCACTACTCCACGCACTCTTACTAGATATGTGAGTAGGCTTTCCACCTTTGTTATAACACCCAGTTCCCACTGATGAGATCTTGGATTTTGAACATAAACATTTTCATTAACGTTATATTTGACAAGTGATTTTTTATTTATAGTTTTCTGATGTTCGATTTCAAGAGGTGGTTTCAATAACTCAAATCTGGATCGTGGTCGTTTTTTCAGTAAAAGTTCGGCAGGAGAAATCCCTGTTACGCTTGAAGGCGTATTCCGATAACTGAATAAAAAGTTTATTAGTCTATTACGCAACACACTTAATGTTATATCCGCCCTTTCGCTGAATAAAGCTTTTTCCAAACCTTTTTTTACAGTTTGAACCCCCCTTTCAGCAATCCCGTTACTTTCAGGGTGATAGGGTGGAGATTTAATAACTTTAATTCCATTTGCTGTACAAAAATTCACAAATTCAGATGAAGAAAATGGTGGGCCATTATCAGACACCAATTCATTTGGTAGTCCAAAAACAGAAAAACATTCTTTCAATGCAAAGATAGTTTCTTGTGCTGAAGTACCTCGACTCATTATTTTAACTTCAATCCACTTACTTTTATTATCTACAAGAATCAGAAAATTGTAACCATTTTTGTGGAAGAAATCAATGTTTACCCTGTAAAAATTACACGGAGTACTCGGCCAAGGTAGAAGTGGAGCAGATTTTGTAAAATTTTGTGATATTTGACAAATATTACACTGGCTGATAAATTTTTCGATATCTTCATTGATACCTGGCCACCAACAATATGAACGTATGAGCATTTTGGATCTAACAACACCAATATGATCCTCATGGAACAAACCCAAAACCTCATTTCTCAAAGAAGTTGGTATAACAACTTTGGAACCCCATAACAAGCAATTCCTTTCAACAGATAGTTCATGTCTTCGACTGAAATATGGTTTAAACGGGTCGTTAACATTATGTTGCCATCCAGCGATAGTCATATCTATCACTTTTGTTAGCAAGATGTCTTTCTTGGATGCATTTGCAATGTCTTCAAAATTTAATGGAAGGTCATTCGTCATGCTAAACGAATACAAACTGTCACAGATTTTTGTTTCTCCTTCTACTGGCAAACGTGATAGAGCGTCAGCATTAGCAAGTAGATTGCCACTTCGATATTCTATATCATAGTCATATGCTGAAAGAATCAAAGCCCATCGAGTAACTCGGGATGCTGCCGTTACTGGTATCTGTTTTTGTTTTCCATAAATGAATTGAAGTGGTTGATGGTCAGTAATCAGAACAAATTTTCTACCGAAAATATATTTGTGAAAACGCCGAACACCAAATAATAGTGCCAACGATTCACGCTCAATATTAGAGTATTTTTGTTCTGCCGGTGAAAGAGTACTTGATGCAAAGAGAACTGGACGCTCTACACCATCTACTCTGTGGCTCAGAACAGCACCAACTCCGTAGCTACTTGAATCACAGCTGACATAAATTGGTAAATTTGGATTGTAATGGGTAAGGACCTGATCTGATGTGATCAATCTCTTACTCATTTCGAAAATCTCGTCATGCTCTGTTGACCAAATGAATTCCACATCAGCCCGACACAAATTATAAAGAAGTTTTAATCTTGAGGACAACATAGGAATGAACTTACTGTAATAGTTCAGTAACCCTAAATAAGATTTGAGCTGGGTCAAATTTTGTGGACGCGGAGCATTTTGAATACACTCGATTTTCTCATCTGTGGGATGAATACCGTATTCATCTATAATGTGACCTAAAAACTCAACTTTGGTTTCGAAAAATTTGCATTTAGAAACATTTACTTTCACATTGAATTCACTCAAACGTGACAAGACTGCAAAAACATTTTTATTGCATTCTAAAAAATTTGATCCAGAAATTAGAATATCGTCCAGGTAACAACTGGTTCCTGGTAGACCTGACAAAATTGTATCAATTATTGACTGAAAAATTCCCGGAGCACAACTAATCCCGAAAGTCAATTTATTGTACTTGAATAGTCCCATATGTGTATTGATTGTTAGCATTTCTTTTGAATTTTCCCCCATTTGAAGCTGTTGATATGCCCCCTTTAAATCAATCACACAAAAGTATTTGCTACCAGATAGTTTTGCAAAAATGTCTTCTGGGAGAGGTAATACACAATGACTTGTTTCAATAACCCTATTCAAAGTTTGCTTAAAATCCACACAGATTCGAATGTCATTCGAATTCTTTTTGGGAACGATCACTATTGGACTAGCCCAATTGCTACAACTTACTTTCGTTAATACACCAGACTCAACCATTTTCATGATTTCAGTCTCAACTGCAGGCTTCAATGCATAAGGCAAACTATAAGCTCTATGGAAAACTGGCTTTGCATTGTCTTTCAATTTCAATTCTATTACGAAATCTTTGATAGAAGACCCCTGTATATTCTCAAAAACATTATGAAATTTCTTTTTTATTTCAATTACAGTTTGTTTTTTTACTTCATCAACATTTGCTAGAATAGATTGATTCGAACACAACGTTTTCAAATTTAAATTATCATGACCTTGGTCCTGACTTGACTTAATTTCAGAAAACAAACTTTTACAACCAAGAGCATTTCTCCAGTCAGGATTAAAAATATTCATCCAATTTCTGCCCAAAAGAGGAATAAATTTCCTTTGACTACTCAATACTACCAATGGCAAGCAATAATATGTATTTCTGAACAATACTCTGACTTGTACTTGTCCCAAAATCTTGACTTCTTCTCCGGTTACAACTTTCAATTTAAAATTTACCAGATCAAGTTTCAAACCAGGAAAAAAAGACTTGTAATCATTTACATGAATAACCGACTTTGACGCCCCAGAATCAACTTCCATTTTCAAGACTTTTCCTTCGACTTCCAGGCTGACTTCCAATGGTTTCTCTTGATCTCTATTATTCAGTCTGGCAATGAAACCCAAATCTAGCAAATCATCTCCATGCTCGCTTTGATCAGCTACTTCTTCACAGTTATCTACTTGGTGGACTCTCCCCTTGTTACAAGCAAACGATGTGTGGCCTTTTGATCCACAACGATAGCAAAACCACATTTTTGCTGGACAGGTCTCTGGATCATGTTGTCTTTTACATCTGTAACATGGCTTCTTTTTCGAACTTTCGAACCGTGACCTTCTTTCTGAATAGAATTCAGTACCATCTCTATTTCTATAACTACTCTTAGATGATGACTGTAGTTTATCCACACTCAATGCTGCTCCTTGAACTAACTTGCTTTGAGCCTCAGCTGTCTCAAGACTTATTGCAATTTTACATGCCATTGAGAATGACATTGACTCTTCTTCACTCAGAAGTTTTTGTTGAATAAAAATATTATTCACTCCACATACCAATCTGTCTCGTAAAGATTGATCTAAGAAAGTATCAAATTTACAGTGACGTGACAACTCTTTGATAACACCAATATACTGGCTAAGAGTCTCGGAAGATTCCTGTTTTCGATTGTGGAATCTGAAACGTTCGACTATTACACTTTTAGTTGGAACATATTTTGATTTCAGAACCGCTACCAATTCGCTGTATTTCTTATTCTCAGGTAATAAGGGATATAGCTCAGTTTTCAACACTTCATATGATCTGGCAGACAATAATGTTATCAAATTGGGTACTTTCAAGTTGTCTTCAATCTTACTAACAAGGAAGAACTGCTGCAATCTCTCTTCCCACGATTCGAAAGATTCAAGATTTTCATCAAACTCCTTGAATTTTGACATTTTGACTTGTCTCCCAAATTTTCTGATTGACTTCTGTAGGAACTACTGTTACTTGACTCAAATAGGGAACTTTCCACTACCTCGTCGCCAAATATGTTGTGTATTTGCAATGAAACGTATATTCACAACTAGACTTTATTTATGACTAAAACGACTTTTCATTACATGACAGTTCAATCAATAATCTTTAGTCCCTTTTGTTTTACTCAGCAACTATGGATATGATATACAAAATGTTCTATCTGAATAAACTTAATATTTAACAATTGGCTCCAACATATTATTTATTGTAGCAATCTAGAGTAAAAGAGAGAGCTCTCCACAACTCAATCACTAGTGCTACATTGAACAGAGCAGAAGAAGCATCGGTTGAAAATGAATCATAGAAAACGTTGAATCAATCACTTTTTTCCTTGTCTACAGGCCAATTTTTCTTTCTGTGCACCGTATCGAAATACGCCTTAATCGCGATTACCTTTAACCCAATGTATTTCTCAATAAAAAAGGAAAAATGGAAGTTGATACAAAATATTTTTAGAGGATGACGGAGATATTACTTTTGTCATTAATTTTGGATTTCCTCGAAGATATTATGATCGTGTGGAATACTTCCATATGACATGGACAAAATGTTTTTCTTTTGGAAGTTCAAACTTCGAAAGCAGACAACTCGTCTGGTTCTTCAGCAAACTCAGAAGGAACTGCAGATAACATCGCCTCAGATATGAATGAAGGGATTTCTGCTCCCCAAGAAAATCTAGGAGAGCACGAATCGAAACACATTGTCAAATAATTGGGGAATATACCCAATATGTATGATATGAGCAATCGTATGGAAGGCCAAAGGATTCCTCAAAATCGTAGAGAGAATTCAATGAATAATTATTTTGCTTTTTTGTAAATATTCCACAGTTCGATTATATATTTGGCTAAATTCTGCTTTGCACGTTTTATGAGTACTCATGAAAGATTTTGTACTCGTGAAAGGTTTTGTAGTTACACGAAAAATGTGAGAATTTGTTCTTTCTCATACTATCTACTAATCTGGAAGTAACATATTTTAATTTTTTAGGAAATAAAAGAGAGTTTGATGGATACACGATGGAGAAATAACTATATTCCACTCTACAATCAGAACATCAAATCATTTATATATTTTATTAAACTGGCTGATCTAATTTCAGAAATGTTGCCTAATTTTTCAGTTGTATCTGAATTGGATAGCTAGAAGATTCATCAAAACATGCTTTTTTTGGTTTGTTCAATTTTATTCCACCTCACTTTTTCTAATTTTTGGCATCGTTCCTCATCCAGTCAAAAGTATCTGCTACCTTTAATGGTAAAGGTAAGTTTATCGGACTTTTTCTCGAAACAAAAGTGAGTTCACTCATTTCGGACTTCCATCGTCTTATAATTTGTATAAATCATCAACTACTTCTATCCGCAGTCGTCTTCTGGTGAAAAAGAAAATTGGTGTTACTGACGTGGTTTTATCTCCTGAACTCGTCATAATCAATCATATTCAAACACGTATTGATTAGGATCTCAAAAAAGTGCCGACCAAAAAAAGGAGGAATTTTGTGCGATTTTTTGCTGAAAAGTATTAAAGACCGCCACGAAATTCCCTCGGATTCGTGTTCAGGAGATGAAACTACTTAAGTAATACAATTCCTTTTTATTTTCGTTTCGGGAAAAGGCCTGATAAATTTACCTCCAAGTACCCTTTTCATCTGCCTTTTTTTCTTAACTCCTTTTCCTTATTTTCTGATAATATTTTGAGCGACTCTGCAGTACGATAGCATAGACCAGGAACACTTTCATTCTATTCGTTTTCGATACTTTTCCATGCATTTTTCTCATCATCCAGCGATGTTCGATTCGTCTCCTCATCTTTTAATACCTCAATTTTTTAATTAACCATACACTGTTTCTCCAATATGGATAAATTTCGTACTCTTTTTATACCTTCACACCGTTAGCACATTTTTGTTATCAGATTCTTATGAATTCCAAAAGTATCTTGAGTTTGCGCGATTCTCTTGAGATGTCAAAGTTTGATAAGATGATATTAAAAACGTCAAGCTGTACAGATTTTTGCAAAGATGCCAAATTGTTGTTTGGATCAAGTAATCCACACTTTCCATACATCGGAGAATATAACTCAACCGAAGATCACTCAATCTGGTTAAGTTGATCTTGATTAAACGCGAAAACGGTGCATATGGACATAAGCCAGTCTCGTCTTGGTCTTGAAACTTCAAGACCAATGCCAAGATCAAGACTTCATTTATTTTTCGAGACTTGGTCTTGGTCTCGCGAAGCCCTACGCATGTCCACTTTTTCATCTCTTGTAAGTATACGTATGTTGAAAAAAAAATTTGACCTAAAGTACTCTAGGTATACGAATTTATTGAGTTGTTGATGTACTTCAATTTCTTTCTTGTCAAACTTATTAATGTATCCATGGCACACTTTTCAATCAGCAAGTTTTTTGTGATGAGCATTCTCATCACAGAATTATACCCAATGTAGTAAATATGGAAAATTGAATGAAATCTGTTCGTTTCTAATACTGAGTAAACTCAAGTTCATAAATTTCTTCGCAAAATCGAAAAAAATTTGAAATTATTCACTGTGTTTCATCAAGAATTTCAAAGTTTGATTCAGTTACGAGCGAAAAAGGTGCCAAATGTTTGACTTATTAGATAAATGATTAATTTACACAATAATGTAAACTTTTTGTTTTGATCGTAAAATTTAAATTATGAATCTGGTTTCGTTCAATTTTGCATCCAAAGAATATTTACTTGATAAGCGAAATACCCAAATTTTGTCATGAATTTTCAACAAATAATTAATGTATTAGGATTGTTATCTATCCGATTTTCGATTCAACTCGATTAATGGATTCGTGAAAATTAGAATCTAAGAAATGCCTGTCTAAAAGATATTTACTTTCGTAGTAGATAACTCAAAAGATGCACTTCAGTCCCTTCATTACACTATTTTGAATAGAAAAAAAAATTGATTTTCGAACTTTCACACAGTTTTCCATTTACTGTGGCCAATTTGAAATGTCAAGCTTGTTTATAAATAATAAGCCACCTGAATGGAAAATAACTGCGAAGCACGATTCATGGTGTACTGACATCAAAATAAGCTTCCGCTTGAAATTCAATGGATTATTTTTATAACCACCCAACAAAAATGGTTGCAGACGAACGTGCCTGGTCTATGAGCACTTCATTGGGTTTCATCCCTAACTTGGTGTTGATGTCACGTTCATGATTTCCCATCGGCCCGAAATAACTAGAGAACTGTTAATAGAAAGAGCTTTTGTTAAGAAGATCATACTGCTGTGTTCGCTTACCAATTAGTGCAATTTTAGAGGGCAAATTTATTATCAGATCAGTACTATTCAAATATTTCTATTTTTTATGTGTAATGAAATGAAACTTGGCTACAGGGCCAATTAATGCATCATTGTCATTAGCACAGTGACTGTATTAATCATAAAATCAAATTCTTTAGTTTTGTCTCAATTATAATCATAAGAATTTGACCGTCAACGTTGTCAATTTTCAATTTATATGATTATGACTAGGACGACATGCACAATGCGCATCGATACCCATCTGACAAATGACATAAATAATTATTTATTTTGACTTGTTATTCTTGTTATTTGTTCTGGTGGATCTATAAATTCAATTAAACTCATAACTTAGAACCAACAATTGAAAATTGAGAATTAGCAATAACTAAAAAATTAGGAATTACGTTCGGGCTTGACATGTTTTGACGTTCAAATCAGAACTAGCAGAAGACAAGTGTCAAAAAAGGCAATAAAATGTATAATAGTGCAACCAAGAAGAGAACTGCACACAACATAATCTATCCTATAAGTATCGTGTGCGCACGCGTCTAATAGCGTAATTGTCATTCTTAGTTGGAAAGATAAAAGATGGCCAACTTACTAGTTACTAATTCTTAATTTAATTCACACATGAAAGTTTATAAATACCCGATGGTATTTCCTTGTATTATTCGTTCTTAATTCTTAGTTGTTTTCATTCTCAGTTTGGTAGAGTTTATAAATCCACCAGTACTGTTTTTGTGTTTTGAAAAAAAATATCCTGGAAGTGGGTAGGTACTCTAAAATGATTGAAAAATATCCCCACCTTTTAGAAACATTGGGGCCAAATTTTTATGATTATACTTGAGACTGAAACTGAAGTAATTGTATAAATGCTCCTGAAAGGTACCATTTAATTTTGAATTTATGATTAAGAAAGTGAATGTGATAAGGACTGTGATAATAACATTGAAACATTTTTCAGATGAAGTAGGTACAAGAGGAATGGAACACGTGCCTGCGGTTGCATTGTTATCTAACGACATTTACTCTAAATTTTGTTCTTTTATGTATACATATGGGAAGTTTTTTTATTAACGTATTCCCATCGGCCCGAAATAACTAGAGATGTTGTTTGAAAAAGTTGTTCAAAACGTCATTGGATTGCTTTGTACAAGTTTTAAAAAAATCTGAGATAAAAAAATTAATAATAATAATTTTTTGCAATAAAAAAAATAATGTGGAAAATATATTTCATATAAATAACCTCATTGGTAAAGCCAACAGTAATGTTTTGAATAATAGTTTGTAAAGATTCCCAAGCTATTTCTGTTTTCTTCGGAAAAAATATGAAAATATCTGTGAATTTGCCACGTATTCAGCTACTTCATAAGATGTCACTGAAATATCTTCAGGCCTTTGTAATCTATATACTGTGTATTATTAATGAAGGATCTAATTTGCGTAATTGATCTTGTGGAAATTCCTGATCACTTCAATGAAATAAATGAATAAACTCTTTTGTCTAATCTCAACAAGATATTTTATTTTTAGGGCCGCTTTCGTATTTTATTCCATTATCTAGTATAATAACTAACTATAACAACTAACTCACTGATAACTAGTTAGTTATAATATTTGATGATGGTATAAAATCCGAAACCGGTCGTAAAAATAAAATAATCAAATTAGACAAAAATGTTTTTTAATTCATTTCATTGAATTAATAAAGGATTAGGCATCTACACAATTTTAATTTGAATTTTTCATTGGAACAAAAAATTCAAATAATTTTTGACATAACAAGAACTTACTTTTCAACTTTATATTTTCAAGCACTTTTTTATAAAACTGTGTACTTCGACTTAGTCGATTTTATTCTTATCAACCGTCAAAATGACAAAAACCGATTTTTGTGAATTTTCTGTCTCGTGTAGGTAGTAATGATCCAGTTCAAATGACAATTTGTGAATATATGTCTTTTGTGTGTTGAATAAGCATGCATTTTTCGCAAATGAGAAGACCACTAGTTTTTTCCACGAACGATTGTCTTGGTATTTTTTTATATTTCGGAGGTCTATAAGTGACCATTTCAATTGTTGAAATGTCTACTTCAAACTGGTTTATGCAACTGGGTGGTTTATTGATCGTTAAATCGCTTAAAATTGAGAAAGAGTCTCTCTGAATCATAATTTTCTCAATATTTTCGATAATTTTCGACTTTCTGCATTATTTTTATAACAAAAAGTAGTTTATATTGAATTATTCATAATAAAATATTGGAATGCATAATTGCACTAAAAAATTAATTTTATACTCAGTTTTATTCTTTTCTACAACTATTGAAAATTAATGAAAATATTGAAAAAAATCATGATTCAGACCGACTTCTTTTCGGTTTTTCTCAATTTTAAGCGATTAAACGATCAATAAACCACAAAATTAAATAGATCATTTCAAAGTAGAGATGTCAATAACACTTATAGACCTTCGGAATACAAAAAACAACAGAACAATTGTTCGTGGAAGATGAGGGTATTTTTTTCGAAAAATGTACCTAACTCGAAATATAGCCGTCTTCTGAATTGCGAAAAATTCATGCTAATTCCACACCATGGAAGACATAATTCTACAAATTCATCCAAACTAATTCATATATACGCTAGAAAAAAATTTAATATTGAAAAATCGGTTTTTCGCCATTTGAGGTTATGTCAAAAAGAGTTATTTACAAAAGTTTTTGATTTTTTTATTATCTCCAACTTCTCCATCAAACATTTTCCGCTATGCAAATAGCAAAAAACCGTTTTCAAACCCTAAACTGCATCCCCATTTCACCATTTTGAGTGTTTTCGTGTTTAAATATTTTTTTACTCAAAGTTAGAACCTCAACAATATTTTTCACCTTCAATACTTTCACGACGCAAATACATATAAAGTCTTAGTCCATTGAACTTGGTGATATCTCTTTTCTGACGTATAGTCACTATCGATTTTAGCATTGACCATTTACTCCTTAAAGAATTCGGACTATACGTTTCTGACTGCTACGAATAAACACAATTACTACCAAATTTACTTAAAAACAGAAATAAAATTCCTTACCAGTTCTTGAAAATATGCCAGAAATACAGTTTCAATGGCATCTTTTGGCAAACATTTTTCCGTGTCAGCCACTCTATATTTTGTATTTTTGGTATATGGCTTCACTTTTCGATGGAATTAATTATTCTCTTGATTTTTCTACTTTTCCATTAAACATTTTTCGCTATGCAAATCGCAAAAAAAGTTTTCAACCCCTAAACTGCATCCCCATTTCACCATTTTGAGTGTTTTTCACCTGTTACTCTTTTTCTTTTTTATTGTTTTTGTGTGTAGCGAATAAAGCTGTTCACTTGGAATTAACTAGCGATCTCTCCTCAGAAACCTCTTTGACGGCATTGCAACGGTTTGTTGCTCGTCGAGGGGCAATATCTAAATTTTTTTGTGATAATGCCAGGAAGTTTATCGGAGCGAGGAAACAATTAGCATTGATACAAACTTCCGCAACTCACGAAATGATAAACGTTGCTTTTTTACATCCAACTGGTAGGTAATCACTTTAAGGGCGTTGCTGAAACTGGTATCAAATCGGTGAAAATTCATTTAACTAAAGTGATCGAGGATTAAATTTCATCATTTGAAGAATTAACAACGATTTTAATATCGACTGAATCTACTTTAAATTCTCGCTCGTGTACTCCCCTGTCCTCTGATATTGAAATTGTTGATGATTTGACACCCAGGCCAATCAAGGGAGGATTTATTCGTAACAAAAATACTAGTAGGAAACCGACTGTTCCATTACATGGAAGACAGTTCGTATTTATATTGTGTTGTTTTCGACTCGCATGCCATTATTAATTTGTAATAAACATTTAAATGCAAAAATGTGTTTTATTTATTGTTTTGCTAATAATAGTTATTTATGTATCAAAGGCGTAAAGTAGGCGTTTATGGCCTAAGGCGTGAATAATGGTCCGATAGCGTCAGACGAGGGCCATTACTCGCTGTAGGCCATTATAGCTATTTATGTACCAAGTGCGTTATACAGATCCAACGCCCGGAGGGTAACATTCACCCGAGGGCCTTTGACCCGGGGGATGAATGTTGCCCGATGGGCGTTAGAATCTAGTAACGCTCGAGGTGCATACAAGATTTTATTTTTTACGAAAAAATTATCTTAAACGACGTTGTTTACTTCCTAAATTTCTTCTCATTGTATTTACTGCGTTCTGGTCGGCAACTGAGCACAAGTGAGCTTCTTTGCAATTGACATGGAAACATTGAAGAGGTTGCTAAGGGTTGTTTGATGAAACGACGCTGCATTTCTATAATATATGACAAGCTTGTTAGTGGAGGAAACTAAAAACGGTTGTGTTCATAATAATTATGGAGATCCCACAGAATGTGACGCTCAAAGCTGAAAAAGCGTTACGAAATTTACTGCTTGTGAAATCCAAATACTTATACGAGAAGGAGTATGACCATTTTTTTAAATGGAAAGATGAAAACAGAGTGAATACCGTCAATGAAACTGTCTTAATGGCATACTTCCAGGAACTGATGAGTTCATCTCATGAAAAATATTAATGTTTTTCATTTATTTTACATTATTTCAGTCTGAAAAATATGGTGCTAGTAGTTTATGGACCAAATATTCACAGCTGAAATAAACATTGATTGTTAAAGTAAACATTAATATATCAGCATTCAGTCAACTGATGGCCTTTCTGAAAGTTGAATCAAAATGATCCATTCCTAAAAAAACAAAGGTGTTGGAAGGTGGACAAGTATTACTTTTCATAAGAAAAGCTCCAGATGATACTTTTCTGCTACATAAATTTGTTCTGGTAATGGGCGTATTTGGAGGCTTAAGAGGTGATGAAATAGTCAAGATGACAATTGATGACATTGAAGACAGAGGATCCGTTTTACTGATCAAGGTACCAGAAACCAAGACCTGTACCTCAAAAAGTTTCACCAATGTTGATTAAAGTGAAATAGGAGCATTGAACTTAGTTAAAAAGTACATTGCACTACGACCAAAAGGCTGTAAATAACGTAGGTTTTTTCAACCTACAGAAATAATAAATGCATTGAGTTACCTGTAGGTAAAAATACTATGGGAAGTGTTTCTTCTATCATAGCGAAATACCTCAATTTCGAAAACCCGAAAGATTACACCTGACATTGTCTAAGCCGAACGTCGTCAACGCTTCTTATTCAAGGTGGTGCTCCTATGAAACACTAAAATTGCATGGAAAATGGAAGAGTAGTAAGGTAGCGGAGAGCTATACTGAAGAAACTATTTCCTCGAAGAACAAAATTGCTACAATGGTAGCACATTCCGTTTCCAAAAAAGAAAATGTTAACGTTCCGAACGAAACCGTATGCACATATTGAGGAGTTCATCATCGGTCAACTCACAGAACTTCAAACTTGGTACTAATTTTTCAGGAACATTTGAAAATTGTAATTACTATTTGAGAGAAAATAATTAGTCCCTTTTTATGTAAAGTTATAAATAAATCTTTTCTTAGTAATTTATTTATTAAACTACAGAAAAAAAAATTGCGGGCGTTGTGATACATAATGCCCTCCATAACACCCAGGACGTTATGGGTCTGTTAATGGCAACCGTTGCCATTATAAAACAGTAATGGACAAGTGAAAAATAAACGCATTTTACGCTAGTGATATAAACAAAATTTTAGGCACTAGTGGTTTAGCACGAATCACAAATACTGAATTGAATTTTAATGGGATACACGTTTCTCAGAATTCTTACTTGGGAGTTAGTTTGATTGGGTACTTAGAATCGTAAGTTGAAAATTAACAACAATTTTGACTGATTACTCCTTTATTATTCTCTTTTGTAGGAATTTGAGTGTATATACATGTATTGCCAAATATATTCTGAAATATAGTTGCTAGTAAAACTAGTAAAATGCAAGTGCTTTATTGATATACTGCAAATTGGTCTCCAAATTCATATTCAAACTAAAAGTATTCTCAATGATACTTTTGTTCTGTTGTTTTCATAGCGATGAGGATGTTTGTAAGCAGCTTTCCATAAGAAATGATTATATTCAAGAAAAGAGGGAATATCCCAACCTTAACATTGGTAACTATATACGAATTGCATTGATAATATAAAAAATTTATATTCAGGCTTACCCCTTAATAATGTAGATGATGAATAAACGTTGTTAAATGAGTTTTTCTGCATTGAACTGAATTGATTGTGTCGTGGTAGGTCTTACATGAATTGATTTGTAAATATGGGCAATTTAATAACATTACAAACTTTACGGCCCGCGGGTGGTAAAGTGTACTTTACCTCCCTCTAGTGCATAAAAATAATAAAGCAATCTGGTTGCTCCAATGATCTAGATAGTGAAAACATTCGAAATCGTTTTGTTATGAATTTAGCAGCCCAAGGGCCGATAAACATTACTTCCAGTCCTATTTTTAGGGTTGATATGATTTATTTTCATATATGGTAGGCGAAAAAATATATCGTGCAACAGATTTGATGGCTTCCGCCATCTATCTTTCAATAGACGAGAAAAGTGTGTCGTCATAAATGTCATCCTTGTCAAAAACTGATTCCAAACAAAGAATTTTAGGTGACATTCTATGTTGATGATTTGCTGCATTGCTTTTTAGTTTGTGATTGGTTGTTTGAATTTTGTTTTCTCAAGCAAAAAATGTTGAAAAACTTCAACGGAAACAATATCGGACAAGCTGATTTAATTCGACGGAGGTTTGTTTGTTTTTGACAAGAATGACATTTGTGACGTCATCACTTTCCTTGTCTATTATCCAAGAGTTCATTTGAATTAAATGTTGTTAGACTCAAATTTAGAGATATCGTTAATGGATTCATGATGTGTATCTGTTTTGATGATCTCAGCAGGTATTTTATTTCAACGAACACCAGATTGAATTCATTTGCAACATCTTTGCTTTCGTGTACAATTTCTCCATCTTTATTTAAACTACTGTTTTTTTTGAGTTACTTAATTTTCTTACTCTTTCCCACAAGAATTTCGTTATCAGATTTTTCTTTTAATTTGTATAAAAGTCGCACTTTACTTTCTTTCATACCTAGTTGATTCAACCACTTCTCTAAGAAATGTGTTGAACTTTAAATATAGGATATGAAATTTGATACTTTAACAGATGCTCTTCACACAGATATCCTGTGAAACGTGATTCAGCCCTGCGTATTCATTCCATTCCCATTAAGTGCACTGTGCCAAACGCAGGTACCTGCTCGAAACCGAAATAAGAAATAAATCTTTATTCATACCTACACTGCACGCCACTTTGAGCAGAGTGGGTGTTGTTTTTTCTACGCACATACACAAAAGGAAGCGGATATGGAGGAAACGCATGCAAACCGGAATTTACACATAATACGAGTGTACCTACAATAATTCATCATAGGGACATGGAATGGACTATGGTAAATTTGGTATAGGCATTTCACACCGCTTTTTTATTTTCCTCTTCAGGAAATATGAGATTTTTTTCAATCAATGGCAGGATGTGAATATTGGGTATATGAAAATTGGTATGTGAAACGAATTCAAAGATGGACAAATAATTTATAAAAACATTACAGCACGTACATAGATCAAAGTTTTACGTTTCTTTTGATACCAAATTCATTTCGATTGGATGAAGATTGCTTAAAATTTTGATTGAAAAGAAATACTATTGCAGCTACCTCGATTATCTGTGAAAAGCATCGTTGGTACATAGAATCGAACGTCCTCTCGAAGCTTGCCCTTGTTTGAAATCGATACGACGAACCGTTTTTAAGTTATCGACTATTTTAGTAAAAAAACCGCCCCAAATATGATCGTGTTAAAGTTGGAAAATGTCACTTCCATACCATTATTGACTGAACGTTAATGCGGGTAATATCACATAATTATTGAGTTTTTGATCTGCACCATAGTATCAAACTTGGACAGTGCAACAATGTTTTCTGTTTGTGTTTTCTATGTTGGATATACCCAATAAGATCGGCTAAACCCGAAAAATCCGTTTGTTTTTCAAATATAAAGGGGAGTTTCAAAGTATAACTATATCCGTTATATTTGCTTCAGATAACGCGATTTGATCAATTCAATGCACCGTTCATATGTATCATGAGGCCACTTTCAGGAACAGAAATTATGAGTATTACACAGTGTGACTCAAGAATATACGAGACGAATATTTCAAAAAATTATTAAAATACCCTGTGTATGAAAATCTGGCTGGTTAATTTTTTTGATTTTTTCTTTCTCCACAGAACATATATTATATGAACTTGTGTTGAACATACAGAATTTTTCTATGTACAGTTTTCGTTTAATGTAAGAAGATGCTGAAAATCCAAATGATTATTGTTTTGAAGCATATTTCAAATTATTAACTCATATTACTCCCACGTTTTTTCGTTGCTGAGGATACTCTCCAATTATAGATGAACAAGGTTAGACAAACGTAGGAATTTTTTTCGAATACGGGGTTAGTCAGTTATAATAATAAGTAATAATAATTTCAATGATGGTTTTTCGGGTTTTCAGGCCGACGTTTATTTAGAGAAAAACTCGACGTTTCGCCAACACGAGTGGTTGGCATTTTCAAGAGAAATGTTTACAGTTTCGATCACTGAACACTACTTGTTTTCACAAGTAGTGTTCAGTGATCGAAACTGTAAACATTTCTCTTAAAAATGCCAACCACTCGTGTTCGCGAAACGTCGAGTTTTTCTCTAAATAAACGTCGGCCTAAAAACCCGAAAAACCATCATTCATTCAACGATGGCCGCGAAAGCCTTTCACAATTTGTAATAATAATTTCATTTGCCCAAAAACAGTAGTTACAGCTCAATATCATAAAAGCAAAAGTTGAAGCGTGTCTCTAGTGGTGTCTTCTAGTGGTTTATACAGGGTGACCCAGGGTTAAACCACCAAACGTTGAGGTACGGTTTTTCAGAGTGGAGTACATTAATTTGTCCTAATATCAATAAATATTACCCTTTGGGACGCAACTGTAATTAAAATTTCCATCATAAGTGAAGAAGGGCCCTTATCGCCGCAAATAAGCGTGCCAGTTTATTTCAAAATCAGCAAAAAGGTATTTTTTTTAGAAACTTAGTCATCCAAACCATTTCGATTAAGTAACCATTTTTTTTATTGTACCTTCAGATCTATAAACTTAAACAATTTAACTTGTAAAGAATAATTGTGAATATAGTGTTTTAGATTTTTTTTGTTTTACTGTTTTTGGTATTTTCATAAAAAAAGATTCTGGTGCCCATATAGTTACCTTGTATCTTTATTTTCTTTAATTTCGAGTATCTTATTTTTGTCAAAGGATCTATCTATTAAACTGGCGGATAACAAAACCCACGTCCTCCCGTACCAATCTGTGCAGCTCACAGGCACTGCTGTATAAAATGAGCAAGTAACTATTCAAAAAGTGTTTTTGGTGTTACACAAATTGGCGCCTCAACTTCTTATCTGCTCAGTCTTTTCATTGTGCTTTCTCTATCAGTAACATTTTATGATCAAGGTTTGCTGACTTGAATATATATTTTTTATCTTTCAAGTGATTGTGTATTGAAGATATCAACACACACACACACACTGTATTGAATTTATCTTTGATATTTTACTGAATTTTTGAAAATGTCTCTGTCAAAAATTGATCCTAAACACTTGAGGGTGGATGAGAACTTATGAGATTGCTATCAGAAATATAGAACCTACTGGAGATGTAGACTCCAAACGTAAAGTTTTGAGAGGTCTTCTCACTAAGGAATGTGCCAACCGCAGTTTCACTGCTATTATTGAAGCTTTCTCATTTTTAGAAGATGAGAAAAATATTTCAGAATCACTAACTGACATTAAACAGAAAATTTCAGATTTTGTTGGAACTTCCTCTGATTCTGCATATAAGAGATTAGTTTCTCGTTTAATACATTTATCAGGTCGCATTTATAGGGCTCAAACTAGAGACGAATCAGACGAATCCAAAAAGAGAACATGGCAATTAGAAATTTTCTCTATAGAGGGTGATCTTGATGAAAAAATCTCTCTTGTAACTTCTACTCCTATTCCCTCCACGTCAACTACAAATGTGAAGAATGCCCTTATCACCGCAAATAAGCGTGCCAGTTTTGATCAAAATCAGCAAAAAGGTTTTTAAATTATTGATAAAAAACTGATTTTTCCTAAAACCGTTGAACACTCTGTATTTCGAAAACGAAGCAATATACAACACATTCTTATGAGAAAAAAATTCCTTTTTACTTGAAAAACCGATCCTGAACGTTTGGCGGTTTAACTCTGGGTCACCCTGTATAATGCGAGCGCAGCGAGCATCTGCTGCAATTTCACCTTTTTTATAATAATTACTGATCGAATTTCCAGCAACAGGTTGAGTCCAAAATGTCTAAGAAACTTATCAGAATGATTTTCCGTGTCATTAACGCATTTCCGCAAAGTCAAAATCATTTGATTGAATAGGATATTGTCCACTTATCCATATCAATCCACATTTCCAGGTCTCCAGTAATCTGAAGTGACTAACTTAGCAACAGCGTATTTCCTCAAAACAAAAATGGGACCATTAGAATCGGCTAAAAATGTACTTCAATACCTACTATCCATTGAACATTTCTATAAAGCTTATCTGAATCATTTCCCGCATCCATAACTTGGCAACAGCACACTTCCGCAAAGTCAAAATGTAATAGCAAGAACCACAAGCTCGAAAAGAATAATGTACACTTCAATCCATGTTCATATCAAATTTCCAGTAAATCGAAGTGATTTACTTGACAACAACGCATTTCCCCAAAACAATATTGGTAGGTACCTACTATTAGAATTGGTTGAAGATTTGTAATTATATTCTTCAATCCAAATTTGTATAGAGCTTTTTTTAATGATTTCTCGCTCCCCTAATTTGGCATCAGCGCATTTCCACAAAGTTAAAATATCTTGGCAGGACCCACGTGATTGAATAGAATAATTTCCACTTCGATCCATCTCCATATCAGATTTCCAGTAATCCGAAGTGACCAACTTGGCAACATAGCATTTCCGCAAAACGAAAATGGTATGTTCCATTAAAATCGCGATGTTAACTTTTTTTCATAACAGATTTCCAGTAAACCAAATTATTACCGATTCTTTCTTTCGACATTTCATATCTTTCAAGATTGACGAAAATAAGTTTACGTATCAAGTGTTGTAAAAAGCATATTACGCACGAATGGAAAAATTGCGCACGAGCCGCGTAGCGGTGAGTGCGGTAATTACATGAGTGCGTAATTGCTTTACAACACGTAATACGTACTATACTTTTTCTACGACTCTTATATACTGGATGGTGCGTTTGATTAAGCTTTAAGTAATAAAAAAATGAAGGTAACTAACGCAGTTTATGGTTTAATTTCCAACAACAACAAATTAAATCTAAGAAAATACAATTTTGTACTATATAGCATAGAAATGATGAACAGAGCGAGGAGGGTTTAAATGTTTTGGTCAATATATTAAAATAGGCGAGCAATACATTTTCGGAGTACGTACTCACGTGGTTATCCATACTCCATTCCATAAATTTTTGATAGGCTTTTTCATATCTATCCTTTGATTTTTGCGGCAGAATATTCTCCATAGCAGAAGCAGCCTGAAGAACAATTTCCGGTGGCGTTGCGCTCATTTCATTATCGGAGTTGCTCATATTTGTAGATATAAAATTAAAGATCGGATTATAATTTATGAAGTATCGATTTGAACTTCAAATCTCAAAAAGTGACAATGTCACTGTCAAATATTTAAAACGCAAGACAGATAAATGTCACGATTTGAGTGGTTCAAGAGGCAACTTGATTGTTACCTATTATACTAGCCATCATATCATGACGCACAGTTGTGCGTAAGAATGGATTTACTTATAGAGTGAACTGTTTGTAAAACAATGTTTACTAACATAGGAGTAGAAAAAGTAATTTTTTAAACAACGTTCATACATTTATGCATTTTTGAAAAATACAGTATTTTGCGTCAAATATAACTCGGAAGTCTTTATTTGATAATACGACTACAATTTATATCATCAAACATTCAAATTAATGATATAATTGCTACAATTTGGCAATATAATAACTGTCGAAGAAAAAACTTTGTATGAAACACTTTCGTAAAGGGCTTTTTTGTACTCGCGTGTACTTCACGCTCATACAAAAAAGTCCTACTTTACGAACTTGGATCATAAATAGCTATTTCAAAATTATGGTGAAAATTATAGAAAGAAAACAGTTGCTCACTTACCAGATTCCGGAAATGATTATATTCTCCTAAAATACCCATCTGCTGGTATACTTACCCAAGAGAAAATGAAAAGATTCTGTGAAAGTGTTAATGGGGAGGACAAAAAATGCTGGTGCTTCAAAAATGCCCGTCTTATGTGGGAAGTGAGGTGACATTATCAAACTTAGGTTATGCTAGGTTCGAACGTGAGAGGGCACGTATCAGCCCTCCACTGCGGCCAATGGCCTATTGTAGCTCATTATCATTATCAAACTTATTCAAAATTCAATTGAGTTTAAAGGTTTAATGTGTTATATATTTCATTACCCTGTATAGGATAGGAGGGTTGTTAAGGGTTTTGGTGAAAAAAAGGGAAGGTGGTTGTTCTTGATGCCAGAGTGACAGAGTATTTTGGTAAAATCTTCGCTTCAGATTATTTTGTATATTAGTTGATTTATTAAATTTTATTAGTGAAAAGTACAGTCTTTCACGTGTTTGGCGTCGACTATCACTGACAAACCCCAAAATATTGCCAACAAATGGTACCATATTAAATGCGCCAAATTGAGCATGAAACATTTGAATTTTTTTATTTCAAAATTATAAGGTCAGTAGGTGTACATGTCCCAAATATAACGAATAAACCCTTATTACAAGAAAATATTCAAGTTGGACAAGTTCATACAATCATTGAAGAATTAACAAAAACAGAAACCTCTACATTCGATTGAATTCATGTCGAATAAATAGGAATAACTCAAGAGAGAGAACCAAGAATTCCCATTTTGCAATAGGAAAGAGAATAAAGACATAATTTTGGAAAATTTTATCTTGAAAAATGAAACGGCATCTATAAAATAAGAAATGAATCTCTTAAAACAAATAATTAATGAAGAACAGTCTGAACTTAATATATTGAGATAAAAAGGTATTATCAAACGAAATAATGTCAAAGGCGAGAAAATTATACAAAACATATTCAGAACAATAATTGGACTGTCGTCTCAGAAAGAAGAAATAAAATAAATTCCACGCTTGAAAGAAAATAATGACAAACCAATAAATACTTATAAAATCATATTGAAAAATAAGGAAACAATGGAGAATTTTTTACGCAATCATCAAAAAAATACCATAAAACCAAATGATTTTCACCATCATCGGAAGTCGGAATTGAAGGAAGACGTGAAATTTATTTGGTAAATCAATAGAATTGAAGATGTTTGGTTTCAAGTTCGTTTGGTTCGAGAATGGATTTTTTTAGAAAAACTGTAAACAATAAACTTAAAGTGATCAAGAAAGAAGAGGAAATTGAACATTTGAATAGTTCAGAATAGAGAAAATCTACATAAGAAAGGAGAGGAAACAAATTGGAGTTACTATGAATCCATTCGGAACTGATTTTTATATAAAAACTATCAATACTGAAATCGTTAGAGGAAATTCGAGTCTAACAAAAATATTTCAAGTATTGTTTTGAAATTAATTTATTTTTTATTTAATTTCATAATAATATTCTTAGTATTTCCAAAAGTTTCGAAAAAGAACAAAACAAGAATATTTATTGGACAGTTTGAGAAAGAATTGATCATTCCATTTACAGAAACATATGATATCTCAAAACAACTTTGTACAACATTGCAAGATATGATTTAATATTTAATTATGGACATATAAATCAAAATGACGGCACAGTGGTATCCATGAACAATAATTATATCTATGAGGATACCTACTGTAGAACCAGTGAATAACTTTCATTTTATACGAATAAAAATTCGTATAAATCAATTTGAAATAGTATATTTGATAGCACTGTACAAGCCAACATGTACATCTCGATATGAATTCAATTCATCACTTGAATATTTTTTAGATCATAATCATTACAGATTAAAAAATACCACTATTTTCATTGGTGACATGAATATTTATATCTTTTGATACACCACATTTTGTAATATTTTCAGTGTACATGGACTATTCTCTTACATTGATGAGTATACAAGAGAAGTTGATAATCAAAAATCTTGTTTAGATCACATATTCATAAAACCAAAAAAGCTGTGATTTTCTTCAAGACTATAATCTTTTGATATAACATTACAGGCCAGTTTCCAATTGTATTACAGATGCACAATTCAGTGGGGATACACCTCAACATTCAAAAATTATACTGACTACAAAAGATATATAGTGGAATTTTTCTGAATATTGATTGGGACGAATATTATGAGTCACGAGATTCTGAAGATTTGGCAAATTAACTAATAAATGCAATCAAGATAATACTTAATGAATGAAAGTACTACCCGTTTTAAAATGAAAAATAAATGATCAAAAGAAAAAAATAATGGATCACGAGAGGATTAATAAGTTCAGTTAATAGAAAAAAATGAGTCATATCAAAAATTATGAAAAGAAAAATTATAGTTTGGATTTGCGAAACGAATACATATCTTACAATAATAAATTCATCCGAATAATACAAGAAGCCAAAATAAAATACTGCAAACAAGAAAAAGTAAAAAAACATTTATCAAAATATTTATGGGACAGCATCAAGAAATTATTCAATGAAAAACCAAAATTAAAGATGAATTTTATATGGTCAATCAAAGGTTTACTCAAACCAAAGCGGGAACACGGGATCGGGAGCGGAAGCGTGAGCGGGAAAGGAAAATGCTAAAGGACTCGTGGTGTTACCAAAGCAATATGATCTCGTTGATTTCTGACAGAATTATTATCGATAGTATTGCGAGCACTCGTGGTATTACCCCCGATAATCTCATGAGTTATTACTTAAATTATTCCATAAAAATCGCAATTGCTTCCACTCTCGCGGTACTTTTGAGGAACTATTATGTATTTTGTATTATTATCAATATTTTTCTTTTCTTCTTGATGGATATGCTGTCCAATCTTTTGCATTCCATGATGTTTTTGTATCTGAAGAGAAAGTAAAAAAGAGGATAGTTTCCTATACTTATACATCGAAATAATTTTACTGAAAACTTCATTTACCTACTTGTTTACTCCTATATTGGATTAGAGTTGTCTTTACTTCTGTTTAATTGGCTTCCCGTTTTCATTCTTAGAACTAGAAGTCTCCATGTATTATTCATCTCAGACGAATAATTCAATTGAATAAAACATTGCAAATGACACAGCTTTCAGATGAAAACACAATCAAACCCAACCTTCAAATAATTATCATAAAATGAATAAGACATGAAATGAGAATAATAGCGCTGTTGCCACATCTTTTTCGCATCTTATGTTCAACATAACATCAAAGGATAGGGCACAAAACCTTATGAAAATGGCTTTCAGCAAAATTCATGTTTGCATATGAGTGCATTCATTCCCCCACTTCTAATAACTTTCAATATTTCTCAATTTCGAGAAGAAATGTATGTATTTCCAGAATGAGCAGTTTCACTTCAAACAGATTTCGATGAAATTACAGTCACTGATATTTCGAGACTCCCTGAATCCGATGGTGTAGTTAAAGTTCTGATAAAAGTTTTGAAATTGAATTGGTGGGTTGATTAAACGGCATATTTTTCAAATTCCATTTCCTTATAACTTTTTTATTGATTGGCGCATTCCAACGTAATTTACAAATGAACCATTTGAAAATGTCGCCAATATAGTGGTGTAGTTGGAATTTTTCTAAAAAAAACCCTAGTATTTTGTTTTAGATTTTTTACCTTGAAAAATCAGATTAGTTGGCTCTGGAAATGGAAATTTATTCATAAAATTTGGTGCCCTAGTAGACTTTCTGAATGTCTACCCAATGAAAAAAAAAATCATTCCTATCGGTTGAAAAATGTAGATTTTATAAGGATGCTCCGGTCTTAAGTGGGTCACACTGTAGAAAACTACTCATAGAACTGAGTTGGGCCTAGGGACACTTCGGTTCCGGACATCATATTCTTATCAGAATCAGAACCACTTCAGCTCAAGAGACACGCGACTGGGGATCGAACCAGGACCGCCTGAGTGGAAGCCAAACACTCTACACCACGACCACTTCGCTGTTTCTGTTCGACATTATGATAGGTTACTCAAACTAGGAGTAATGACAAAAAATTAAAAAAATTCACTTACGAAATTTTCAATTATAGGGTGAAATATGAACTAAACGCTTTTTCGCAAGTTTTGTTACCACCTAGCGTTTGTGTTACACTGTATATCAATTTTGGGCAAGTAGTATGCTGAATGGTTCGTAGTCAAATATCCCTGGAGCCCAAAATATAAAATAAAAATATACCAAATGTCACCAAAAAACTGTGACTTTTTGAGTCACCCAGTACAAAATTTGAATTTGTCGATTTTGACATATTCAAACGATGGGCATTTCAGAGTATACCTTGGTTTGATTCCATCTTCATTTTATAGGGTTGAATAAGAATTTCATTTTGAATAATGCTTGACTCACCCCGTATCTAATAATATTTTTTTCTTAAAAACCAGTCTAAAATTATTGTGTCATGGGTAAGCAATATTTGTCGAGCAAAACTCTTTCATTCAAGATGTTTTCCTACGAGCAATGTTACGTTAAAGAAATGGCCATTTTCCAACTTCGACATCCTGCATACAGGGTTATTCACGTTATTCGACACGAACCATTATGGCTCAAGCATTTGATTTTTTGAAAGTTTTTTCTTTACGGTGGATAGGGACGTATTGGCCCTACATGTTGTACAGGTTGTGCCAAAAACACGAAACATATCGAAGTTGTTATTTTTTAAATAACGTTATGGTTTTTGAAATATCTCCTATTTTTGAAAATGCAGCATCAGCCTTAATGCTTGAATTCTCAACCAGTGTTATCTTGTTTTCAACCAAATTGATGCTAGAGGCTAATAACTGAATAACTTTCATATAGCAGTTGTGTTGTTTACTAACATATACAAGGTGTGTACAAATTAAGGCAAAATAATCACAATCTTTGAACGGTAATAACTTGTTTAATTTAAATAGAACGTCCTATATTTTATGCCAAGAGCAGCTGTCAAATTTAATTGTCTATCAAATACTAGTATACATTCCTATAGCTAAATCTTCACGATTTCAAGTAAAACGCACATTTCCATTTTGCAAACTGATTTTGAGAAATTTATTATTTATTAAGTCGGCTATGGCTTTGTATTATTATTTACTTATGGTTGTCAGTTATTTCTAAGTGTTTAATTCCAAATCATCCTATTAGTGATAGCGGTAGTTTGTCATCTTGTTATCATCATTTTGTTATAAAAAATGCTAGTTTATCCAAAAGAAGAAAGAATCGACATGATTTTTATACTTGGAGAATTACTTCAATACTGTTTTCTGGCATCAAGAATTTTCGCTGAAAGATTTCCCAACAGAAATCATCCAAATACAACAGCATTCGAAAGATTATTGACACTATTTAGACGAACGGGGAGTGTTCAGTATGAAAATCCCATTAAAAAGAAACCTGTGACAAAAACGAAGAAAATGAATTTGCGGTGATTGCCTCAGCAATTGAAAATCCCCATACAAGTCAAAACCTAATGGCGGGAAATATCTGCATTAGTCAAACCAGCGTATCAAGAATTCTGAAAAAATATAGTTACCATCCTTATAAAATCCAGCTTCACCAAGAGCTTTCTGAAACCGATTATGGGAAACGAGTTGAGTTTTGTATGAGGGCATTAGATAAAGTTGCAGATGATGAAACCTTTTTCAATTCTGTTCTATTCAGTGATGAGTGCAACTTTCATAACAATGGGACTGTTAATAGACATAACTTCCACTATTATGCTGATTCCGATCCACATCAATTTAATCAACAAAGATGGTCAGTGAATGTATGGGGTGGAATAATGGGTCAATATTTAATTGGTCCTTATTTTTTCGAAGAACATTTAAATGGAATGTTGTTTTTAGAATTTTTAATGAATCATTTTCCGCTCCTATTACAAGACATCCTTTTAGACTTAAGAAGAACGATGTGGCTTCAAATGGATGGAGCTGCCGCATATTTCCATCGTCAGGTTCGTGAATATTTAAATGTTCATTTCCGAAATCGATGGATTGGAAGGAAAGGATTCCAAAATTGGCCCCCAAGGTCACCCCACCTGACGTCACCTGATTTCTCCTGGGGATACATTGAAGGAATCGTTTCCGAAAATACACCTCCAACAACACCCGATAATATGAAACAGCGTATCAGAGGAGCTTTTCTGAATGTTAGCCCTCATATGTTAGCAAATGTTGCTGAAGGTTTTAGAAAGAGGATACGTTTGTGTTTAGAGTCTGATGGTCGCCATTTTGAACAATTGATATGAAATATTTCTTGTTTTATACCCACCATTTTTTCCTCATGATTTAAACTAACACATATTATTTAAAATATTAAAAAATAAACGCATTTGTTATTAAATCTCGGTGTGTTTATTTCAATCAATTCTGATTCGTCAAAACGTAATAGGCGACTTGATGAATAATGAATTTCTCAAAACAGTTTGCAAAATGGAAATGTGCGTTTTACTTGAAAACGTGAAGAGTTAGCTATAGGAATACATACTAGTAGTTGATAGACAATTGCATTTGACAACTGCTCTTGACATAAAGTACAGGGCGTTCCATTGAATTTACACAAGTTATTAATGTTCAAAGATTGTGATTATTTTGCCTTAAATTTCACACACCTTGTATAAGTTAGTAAATATTTCACAACTGCTATATGAAAGTTATTCAGTTAGCTGCCTCTAGCATCAATTTGGTTGGGAACAAGAAATCACTGGTGGAGAATTTAAGCATTAAAGCTGATGCTGCATTTTCACAAAATAAGAGATATTTCAAAAACCATAAGGTTTAGGTGAAATAAACCTTTATGAAATATACCTTTATTTTGATCGTAAAATCCGAAAATGAAATAATATACAGGGTATTCTATTTAAAAAAACCAACTTTGATATGTTTCGTGTTTTTGGCGCACCCTGTACAACATTAAAATATTTTTAAAATGTAGGGCTAATAGATCCCTATCCATCGTAAAGAAAATACTTTTAAAAAATCAAATTCTTTAGCCATAATGCTTCGTGTCGAATAACGTGAATAACCCTGTATAGAAAACTAATCATAGTCTGAGTTGGGCTCAGGGACACTTTTTTTTCGGACATCATATTCTACAACATACCAAAAATTCAGAAAAATCAACCGGTGACAATGTTTCCATTAGACTGCTGCCTGATCCTTTGAAAAATAATTTTGGTGTGGCCCTTCTACACCTTCGTACACAAGTTCAACATACTACAAAAATTAAATACGTTTCATCAATGAGCCAACCATCCGTTTTTACAGTCTTCTACTGAAATCCCACGGAACATAAAATGTTCATCGTCGTTAAGCGATCCCCAGCCATGAATAAAATACCAGAATGGTGAGGGCATCCAATCCCTTCAGGCGGCGGCTACCAGGTTACACAACTTGTTCGGTGCTTTACTGTGCTGCGAGTGCATCAAGGTGCATCCATACCTACGCTCGCTGGTAGTGGGAGTAAAAAATTATTGTCCATCCGACGATTTCGGAGAGTTCTGAATTCCACGTTCAGTTCAGTTCTGTTCAGTGCTTGGGGGAGTTTGTATGGTGTTGAGGATTGAGGAAGACCTTTTCCGGTGTACATTTACAGAGTGTGACGAACGATTGTTGATATTGTTGTTACCTTGGAAACATTTAATCAATAAAGAACTTTTGTGATTTGTGTGATCCATACCAATACTGGCAAGTCAGGTGTTGTGCTTGTTGTTGAACTACCATTTCAATAAAGAATGAGTAATTAATATCGACATCAAGATATTTTAGTGAAAAATTCATTGAACTATGGTTCGTAAAATGATTATTTTTATACTTCTTCTGGGTATAAGTAGTGCTTTGGAACTGAACAATGGTGCATACGAAGATTTGGTGATCAGAATCGCCGAAAATGTGCCTCAGAAAGATTGCACTAAGATTCTACAGAATTTGGAGGTAAAACTTTTTCCATAAATTGACTCTTCAGATTGATTTTAAAAAAGTACACATATCTTTTTTTTTTTTTTGATTTACCGACTGATTTGCTCAAAGAAAACGAATTGTTAGATACAATAAATTTTTTCGTAATCCATAAATCAAGTTTCAAGTTGTGTCATTTCATACTTTCAAACAGTTATCTCTCATCCAGAACTAAACGAAACAGACTTCTATTTATCTATATTGCTAAATAAGTACCCATATAGTTTCAACTTTAGCGGTGTTTTTTCACTCAAATCATGTACACTGTCATCTATTTCGATAGTTTGTGTACTTAGGTAACCATTATAGGCAAATCAGGATTTTTTCGTAACAAAAATACGAGGGGGAAGTAACTAGCCATTTTTTGTACACCTAATGAAAATAATGCAGTAATTAACTCTAATGAAAAATAATTACCATTAATGATGTTAAATGATTAAAATCCGCGTCTGCTCAGCGATCACCGAGGCGATCACTTACCGATTGTCAGACGGCATAAATTTGCCAGCTTGGAACCGAAAAAAATCATATCACGAATCCCCAGAAACATAGATTTCGATTTTAAGTTGAATATGAAATGATTAATGAAGTAATGAAAATGTTATGATGTACACCTAATGAAAGAGTTACTTCCCCCTCGCAAAAATACTAGTAGGAAATCGACTGTGCCACCTGAAAGACAGTCCTATTCTGTTATGACTGGATTTATTTATTAATTTGTTATAAACATTTACATGCAAAAAAAATATCAATGTTTCGCTTATAAAATGAAAACTAATACAGCAATCTGGTTGCTCTATTGAGAAAAATTGTAGTGAATGAAATGGGAACAAAATCAGATTTTTTAGGATTCGAACACCGCCATTTTTCAAGTGATAGGGTTGGCCCTTCTCATGAAAGTATTAAATCATGTGTACTTTATGTGTGCACAAAATAGGCGGTGTCTGACCATTAGTTTTTGCACAATTGCAAATTGATTTTTTTGCAGCGTGTCTGGATGCTCTAGTGATAGTCCGATTTCAATTTTTCAAACAGATTTTGGAAGTAGAAGTACAGTACCACAAAACGCATATTCTCGTTTTGCGCTACAATGCCGCGAAATGGGTGAAAAATGCTTGCAAACATAACTGGAAACGGTCGAGCCCCCGTAAGCGGTCGGGTAGTAGGAGAGACCGGGAGATGAGGGGTAGTGTATTATCAAGTAAACCGTTCAATAAAATGATGCAGATAGGATCCAAATCCAATATTTTTTCACCTCTCTTCCTTATATCGCAGATGTCTCACCCAGGCTTGCTAGAATTTTCAAAGATTTTGAGAACATAAAAATTGCAAATGAAACAATATTAACAATTAATTCCATTTTTACCAAAGTTAAAGATAAAACACCTTTAACTTCACAATCACAGTTGGTGTATTGTATTCCTTGCTCTAATTGCGATAAAACTTACATAGGTCAGACTTCGAGGACATTAAAAGATAGAATCACTGCACATAAAAGTGACTGTAGATGCCATCCTGAAAGATGTGCATTAAGTGAACATGTTAATAGCACTGGTCATAACATGAACTATAGTAATACAAAAATTTTGACTAAAGAAAACAATACCACTAAAAGACTTTTCATGGAAATGGCTTTCATCTCTCAATCAGATTCTTGCTTAAATAAAAAAACTGACGTTAATCACTTAAGTGAAATTTATTCATATTTACTCCTCATCGACAATAATATTACACATAACTTAAATAATTCTCCCTTAGGGAACACTTCATCTCTTTTGAGTTGAGACAATTGGTTAATTTCACCTACTAGCAGCGGCCAAGTCGTGGTTTCGTGTCACACTTCAAAAGTGTCTGACATCTAATGTCAATAATGTCAACTGTCTGTTGTCTAATAATCCTAACCAAATTTCTTACGTTACATTTGAATCTCTCCACGTGTGGAGATAATTCAAATAAATGTTTAAACAAATTTTATAACAATGACTTAATATTAATATTTTTATTGTTTGACGTATTTTAATGTGTTTTGTTCATCTTTGTCACATGTGACTTACATGACATGTTGTTTATAATTTTAAATATTACAATCATTCTCATCAACACAGTAAGTGGTTCTTCTTCAAAGTTTTCTTTCCATTAATCGTACAATTTTGCTTGTTACTTGTAGCTTCCCTGAAGATGACAGTATTCACTGTTGAAATATCGGAAATATAGTGTTAAAAGAGTACACGTTTTGCTTGCTGCTATACCCAAAAATTTGTTAATTAAGTACGTTGACAAACTTCAGGAGGTGATTCTTTGAAGTTTTTCAGGACGAAATGTTCATATAAACATATGTCCCAAACGGCTTGGTTTTCGAGATACAGGGTGATAAAAATACATTTTTTTCAAGATTTTTTAGAGTTAACTTCGACATTTTCTACAATAATCAGTTCAAATTAGGCAAGTACAATCCATTCAATAGTACGCACGATACAAAATAATGCATTTCTCAAATAATTCACAGGGTCCTCCTTTTTTCAGAGTCAAGCTTTGTTCAACCCTTCAGAATTTTTTTTTCCGCCGCCACTGACATATTATGAGAAAAGAATAATGAATGTTGTTTCATTTAACATCTTTTTGCTCTCTTGATGTTTTTCATTTACTTGTACGGTTCAGGAGTTACAATGAAAATATTAACGCAAACATTTTCCAGTAACGCATAACATAAAGAAATTTGAGAAGCAAATAGTCTAACAAACTTGAAGGGTGATTCTTTGAAAGGTTTCAAGATGAAAAGTTCATATAAACATGTCCCAAGCGGCTTGGTTTTCGAAGTACAGGGTGATCAAAATAAATTTTTTAGGAGTTTTTGGAGTTTACTTCGAAATTTTCGACAATAATCGATCCAAATTAGTTCAAATTGGACAAGTACAATCCATTCAATAGTGCGCATGATATAAAATAATTTATTTCTCGAAGTGTCATTGCCACTCTCCAAAGATTAGCGCGTGACGCAATACGTCATTTTGTTCTCATTACACAAATAGCTATTTTCTGCTCGTGTAGAGAAAATGTAATGTTATGGAGGTCCCATACATTTTTTACCATAACTCAGGTTGAATATGTATTGCACAAAGTTAATTATGGCAAAATAATTTTGGACATTTTCAATAGTGAATAACTTTATTATCAAATACTAGAGCAAAGTAACATAAATTCCCCAGGAATAAAATTAAGTTCAGAAAAGGACCATTATTGAAATTGATATGTCAGAGCAGCTGCTGGAAATGGCCACCGCCAACTTCAATGCATGCGTTTATGCGCCTAACCATAGACTGGCGGACACGCTCAAAAATACCAGGAGTGTTTCTTATAATTCCGCATGACTCCTGTATGCGATTCCTCAGGTCTTCTTCACTTTGAACTGGAGTTCGGTACACTAATGATTTAAGGTGCCCCCAGAGGAAAAAATCAAGTGGATTCATATCGGGTGACCTTGGTGGCCAAAGTTGTGGCCCACCACGCCCAATCCAGCGATCAGAATAATTCTCATCTAAATATTGGCGTGCAACCAATCTGAAGTGTACTGGAGCAACATCATGCATAAACCAAATTCCAATTCTTTCCCTCAGTGGGATCTCTTCTAGGAGTCCAGGTAAGATGAATTCAAGAAAATGTCGATAATGGTCACCATTGAGTCTATGAGGCAGAAAATGTAGCCCGATAAGGAAATTCCCTACAAATCCAACCCAAACATTCACAGAAAACGTCTCTTGAAAATGGTTTTCAATCACGGCGTGTGGGTTTTCATCAGCCCACATATGATTGTTGTGAAAATTAATAATGGCTTTACGGGAAAAGCATGCCTCATCGGTGAATAACACTTGAGATAAAAACCATGGATTTTCCAACAATTTATTTCGAATCCAAGTGCAAAAATTTAATCTCTTTGGAAAATCCCTTGGCAGAAGAGCTTGAACACGCTGTATGTGATAGGGATAAAGTTGTTGCTCTTTTAAAATTTGCCATACCAATACATGGGTTACGTTAAACTGTGCCTCAATTTGTCTTGTACTGGTGTCTGGATGCTGCTCAATTTCGTTAAGTACAGCTTCTTCTATCTGAACTGTTCTAACTCTCCTGGGTCTTCCTATGAGAACAGCAGACCTCTTGAAAGTACCCGTTTCACGAAGACGGGAGTGAATATTGATGAACATTTGTGTGCTGGGAATATGACGTTGTGGAAATCTTTCTAGATACATTCGTCTGGCGGCACGAGCGTTACCATGAGCCATTCCATACATTAAGAGCATGTCTGCCATTTCTGAATTTGTATATTCAACCATTTTATCCAAAGGAATATTGAATGAATCTGCTTTATAGCTTGCACTAATGAAGAATTAACAATGAGACAGTTTCTCAACTTTCGATAACTGTCAAGTTGTTGATATTTAAATAAATGAATTAATTTCAAAGCCCACTTTGCTATTTTTATGAATTCAAATTGATTACAAAATTTCTGCGTTACTGCAGAAGAAAAACAAACCGAAATTTCTGTTAAAATAATGTACTCCGTACGGAAACAAAAATTTGTTTGATTTAGTTTTTCGGAGTTATGACCAGAAATTCATAAATGAAAATCAAATGTGTTATGATCTGCGACTATTAGATAAACCCTATTAACTATCTTCCATTACAGGATTACCTTTCGGAAGTTTTTTGTTGAAAACTAAAAAATATCTTTTTTTAAAATAACAAAAAATTTTTATGAGTTCTCTAGCAAGACTGATGGGTAAAACCATTTTTAATCAAATATCTCAATGAAAATGCACATTTTTACCATCAGAATCTTCAGGTTGAAAGTTAAGGTTTTCCCAATATCTGTCAGATCTAGTTTAATATCCAGCGTACCGCAGTGACGGGGAGATAGTAGTTTTCTGTTAGATATCACAAAAAGAAATCACATCTTTACAATAACAAGCTTTTATTTAGCTTCACTTGTAACTAACTAACAAACAATTTAATAAAAGTTGAATTTGACCCACTTCTAATACTCCGATTAATTTGAAATTTGGCAGGTTTCCGTAATTCCGGTGACAATGCATTAAAAAAATGTTTGTTAAAAAACAAAATGGCGGCTCCAATATGGCGGACGAGTTTTGTGATTATGATCCGATTCTGTTCAAAATTGGTATGTGATGGTTTTTGGGTTGGAGATTTTCAGTTTCACATAAAAAATAAACTAAAATGTTAAAGATGAAAATTATAAAAAGAAAACATTTTAAAGTTTTTATACAATACACTGAAAAGGAAAAAATAATTCATTTCATTGTTTGATCTAGGTAATCTTGTACAGAAAGATTTTGATACTCACAGAATAACCTACAAAAAATGAAACAAATTATTTTTTAATTTTCAGTGCATTTGTATAAAAGCTTGTCTTTATATTTTTTATTGTATAATTTTTATTCATCGTAGATTTTTCTAATTCTGAAAAAATATTTCCATCAATTTACAATAATTGAAAATGTTTAAATTAATATTTTCATTATAGCCCCTGAACCGTACAAGTAAATGAAAAAATGCAAGATATCAAAAAGATGTTAAATGAAACAACATTGATTATTCCTTTCTCATAATATGTCAGTGGCGGCGGAAAAAAAATTCTGAAGGGTTGAACAAAGCTTGACTCTGAAAAAAGGAGGACCCTGTGAATTATTTAAGAAATGCATTATTTTGTATCGTGCGCCCTATTGAATGGATTGTACTTGCCCAATTTGAACTGATTATTGTCGAAAATGTCGAAGTTAACTCTAAAAAATCTTGAAAAAAATGTATTTTTATCGCCCTGTATCTCGAAAACCAAGCCGTTTGGGACATATGTTTATATGAACTTTTCGTCCTGAAAACCTTCAAAGAATCACCTCCCGAAGTTTGTCAACGTACTTAATTAACACCCTGTAGATATATGTTTACCATCAAAAACATAATCATTGCGCTCACTTAGCTGTTTAATAGGTGTATTTGTATATTTCCCCTTTTCTATCAACTCGTCAGTCTCTCCACTTGAAGTTATCCAAAGTAAACAGAAATAAATTATTACGATTATACTGCTTACATATTTCTGGTTGATTGCACAAAACAATATCTGCTTAGGTGAAATCCTAATATGAAACCTACTTCTTACATTTAAATGCCATATAAATATTATATTTACTTGATATTTAGTTGACTTACTATTCTTTAATGTTTGTTAAGATATATGTAAAAAAAATTATAAATCCATCAGAAATCTAATCATGATGCAATGTATGCAATGTAAATTATAAATACTGGGTATATTAATTACGTACAATCACTGTCAAAATGCTCATCTGTCTGAATAAACTACTCACTTACTACTTACTTACTTACTTTTGTTCCTACTTCCATTCTCTACGATTTTTTCCATTAGAGCAACCAGATTGCTATAATTACTTTTCATTTTATAAGCGAAACACTAACAAAATCATTATTTTTTTATTGAAACGTTGATAACAAATTAATAAATGACAGTTGCGACTCCAATTCATAACAGAGCGGACTGTCTTTCATGTGATGGCAAAGTCGGTTTCCTACTACTAAGTATTTTTGTTAAAAAATCACTTATTTTATGCTCTATTGATTGGTGTATCAGTAATATCCTCTCTTGAGAGAATCACGTTTATGTCAATTATTGCAAATGGTGTCTTTCAAAAACTTGAATCTTCTTTCTTACATTCAAGTTTCACCAACGATTGCGTCTTAGAAAAAATGAATATGTAGAATTTTTTTTCTCGCGAACCAATGCAACGAACCATAAAAATCACAACCAACTTTACCATGTTTTCTTATCCAAAGTTTGATCAATATTCACTTATATAACTATTGAGTACATTATTATTTTTCATTTCCGAAACAACATTTTTCCATTACAATCTGTATTAACAAATCAGTTTTTCCATTCAGAAATTCTTTTAAAACAAATGGGAAGCGGACAATTTTTATTTCTAGTAACACTGTTGTAATATTGAAAGTGACACAGTAGATAAGAAGTTGATGAACCCAAAGGGTTCACTGCTATACGAATAAAAAGTTCAGGTTACAACACGATAACCTGCGTAGATAGATATGCTTCTGGTATAAAATCGGAAAGGTTCCACATTCAAAGTAATTTATCTCTTGGCTGGCTCGTTGAAGTCTGCACCTTATTATCATAAACACAAGTGAATTACCCGAAATGTGTAAGCCTATACCAGACCTGTATTTATCAGTTATAAAAATACCTAATCCCAAGCACTTTTACCGGAGCTTTTAAAATCCTTTTAAGTGTCCTGATAAGATTGGCATTCCTTTCGAAGTTATCTCTTTTTATTTCTAAGTTCGTAATGCTTTTTGAAAAGATCGTTCTTAATCTTAACGTTTTCAATATTTAGGTTTCTTGACATTATTTTTAAAGTTATGGAATTTCAATATTCCTTGTTACGTCATTGTACTTAAATATTTGAATGCGATTACGGAGACATGCCTATAGTTTTGAGGAAGTACCACACCTACTTACTGGATATTTATTGTTCTCAAGCAATGGCTCTGTAATATATTCGCTATTGTCTCTTGTCTTTTACTGGCACATTGGATGAGGCGCTTTTACTACTAAATATCACGATGGCCTAGAAAAACGATAAAGACGCGACTCGAAGATGACTTTCACACGATTGTTGTATCTTTACGTAGATTCTTCTGGTTGAGTCATGTTTTTTCTTTGGCTAATATTTATATAAAAATCGATAATATCGTTTCGTCATTTGATTGTTTGTTGTTGTTCACTTCGATTGTATAAATCTTGGGACAAACAGGTATAAGATGAGAAAAAAAAATCAAACCAATATAGGCCTTTTATGATAAAAACCTGTAACATATTATACCAAATACCTATGTGAAATTTATAATTGCAAAGTGGTCTAAGAACATATAACTGTATTCAGATGGCCCTACAATGTTGAATTTGTTCAATATTTATATACTATCAAGAGCTTGTATACAAGGTGTTGCATTATTCACCCTTTCCAAGCTGCAGACATCTACAAAAGAAGACGATGAAAAAATCGTCAAATAATCCTTTAACAAACGTCAAACTACAAGTAAATCAAAGTGCTATATTACAATTAAAACGTCAAAAGCGTCAGAAGGGAAAGCAAAGTGAAAAGTCATAGCCCACTATAGATTGTAGGGGGGTTGTAAAGGCCGCAAAAGCACTTCGACCTATTAGATATTTTGTGCATAACCATTGATCTATTCGATCCACCCCTTCCAGGAATTTGAGCCTCTTGCAGAAAAGCTCTAGGCATTCGCAAAGAAAATGTTCCTTGGCGATACACTCACTAGTCTTTTCGCTTGTTTTTAGCCTGTCACTTTATTCCAGTGAGATTTCATTTCATCGGTTACGCGTCGGGATTCTTCCTTCAAGTGGACTTTGGAGAGCCCACAGAAGGGTTCTCGTCCTGGAAATTATGTGTTTGTTTCTTCTTTGGCAAGGCAGTCTGATTCCTCATTGCCTCTATTACTCCTGTGACCTGGCACTCAGATCAAAGCTGTCTTAGGGATTGTTTGCAGTCCCAAGACTCACAAGTGTATGACTTCAGAGCTTTCGGTGCTGCTTGGCTATTTAAATAGATTTTTCCCTTCAGGGTATCCTCATTCGAGGCCCTCGGGGGCACATATCTCTATAGCATGTACTTCTGCTCAAAATATGGTTGGGGTATTACCAAGGGGTCCTGTAACACCCTATCCAGCCCTTTCATCCATAGTGAACCACACTGATGCATCCCTTTTGAATTGTAGTCCGTTCTCTGTGTAAAAGTTATTGCACATGCCCACTTCAAACTGCCCGATGGATAGACATCTAGCTAAAATGACACAAAATATTTAAAAGACTCAAGATCAGGACTGAAAGGACTGAAGACTGAAGATTGCGAATGAAGAGACTGAAAGACTCAAAATTTTGATTGAAATAGGTCAATTGTGGTAAAGAGAAACATTCTCAATTGAAAATTGAACCAATACATGACTCCTCTGGAAATGGAAAAAACCTACGATAAAATTTAAGTTACCTTTTTGTAATATCTAACAGAAAACAACTACTTCCTCGGCTAAAGCCACGCTGGACATTGAACTACATCTGATAGATATTGAGAAAGACCCTATATAACTTCAGAGAAAAATCTGAAAGTGAAAATTTGCATTTTCATTCAGATTGTTGATTATTTATTAAATGTCCAGTTTCCATTGGAGATTCTTATCTATAAATGAGATAAGGGAGAATGTTATTCAGAAATATCACCACAGAAAATCGCTCATTTCAATAAAATCAACAGGTCAATTGTACTTTCAATGACTCAAAATATTTGAAAACAAAGAAGCAACCAAAAACAAGTTTGCTTCGATAGTAAATGTGTGGCATCTTTGCTGTGATGATTGGGATTACTGCACAAAAAAATCCTGTTCCACCATCTGTATCAAAAATATTTCAAGATTTGTATCTTCATGAGGTACCTCTTTAGCAATACTTTTAACTTTGATGAGATCTTCCAGAGCCAATTTGAAGGGTGCTATTTTATTATTGAATCCATTCATCTCAACGATATTTAAAACGAAATCCAGAATTAATTTCCATTTTGGTCTCGATAAAATTTCATATTTCTACAAAATCAAAAATAAGAATGACAACTGACAAGCTCAAATAAAAAATGAACAGTTACAAAAGTACGTTACCAGGGTAGGCCAATAGCGCGTGGGCGGAAGATTATAGCCTTTTCACTAGATTTAGAAGAAAAAATTTTATATAAAAGTTGTAGATCTCAAAATGTTTTCAAAGTGTACCGAGTTCTTTACCTAGGAGTAGCAGTCTGAATTTTTACATTTTAAGCGAAACGCTCTATATTTTATTGTTTATTTCAATAAGTGCTTTCATAAAATATATGGTTGTATTGGTTTCAACAGGATGGATACCCTGTAAGTTCCCTTATTATCGTATACTGTTAGAAGTGTTTTCTTCAGTACTATTTGAATATACAATAGAATACAGGGTTTTCCAGTTGAAATAACTCAAAATATACCAAAAACACTATTGAAATTGATTCCCCATCAAGATTGAGATCGATAGTGATGTGGATTCCTCACTTACAGGCTAATCGATGCCAGTTTTCGTTAAAATAATGCTCAGACAACCTGAACTCCTAAAACCATATATTTTATGGAAGCTCTCTTTAGGGTGTTTCCTAATAAAACAATAAAATATATGGTGTTCCATTTAAAAATGTAAAAAAATCAGTCCGTTACTCCTAGGAAGAGCATCCAGTATACTTTGAAAATATTTTTGGAAGGTAGGTCCCATCTGAAACGTTTCCATCTAATTCCAATGATGAAGCAGTACTCTTCCACCCTAGCACTATAGGCACACCCTATATAATTAAGCAAATGAAACATTTTCGTGTAAAACCAAAGATAAAATAATCATTTCAATAATAATTTTCAATATGCCACGTTTTTTAAATGGACTGAAAAGTATAAAAATAACATAATTTCTCCCAGCCGTATACCTAAGTATAACTTTTTTGTTTTTGAAGATGATGGAATGAAATTTGGCAAATCAGTATAAGACGTAAAAGTGCATCTTTTGACAAATAACTCATCTTCATGCAAGTTTCGGTTTCACCAGAAATGACATAAACTTTCGATTTTCAATGAGACACCTGGTGTATTTCCAGTTCTCTTGTCTCTACATGACATACTGAATACAACCGTATTACTGGTTACTTTCTGTGACCGAATTTAATGTGTATTCTGAAATTTATTTTTTGTTGGTGAGGGCTATGGATATCTTCAAAGCACTGAAATTTCAGTCCTAAAATTTTAGAATAATACAACTTTACTGTATTTTATTTTTAAATTTCTATTATTAATTTTTTTCAAATGGTGGGTCGTTGGGTAAGGAAAAAAGTGCATTTGATTCGAATCATGTGATACTGCACATTATTAGGTTTCAAACAAACTTCCGTTGAAAAACTTTAGAAGATAACGTTAGAAATTTCTCAAAATTAAGGATTTTAAAAAATCAAAATAAGATTTAAATGCATCGAGAAACCTGTTTCCAACCGTTTTGATAAAATTAGATCAATAATACAAAAACTAATAAAATATCTTCTTGCATAAATATTATCATTTTCTTTAAATAACTACACAATAAATACTCAATTTATTTTTGCAGAAGCGTGGTAAAATAAGAATAAAATAATGATTTTGTTTCATTAGTTGTGTATTGCTTTATTTCATGACTTAGTAGTTTTTTAACGGAATTTTGTTTAAAACCTATAGGTGCGCGGTATCAAATCAATCGTAATAAAAGGTCTTTTTTCCTAACCCGACGAGCCATCATGTTGCCATTTGAAAAAAAATTGGTAATTTCAATTTTAAAAGTAAATTTTGGAGGTCTATGTGCTAGACAGCAGCGTTGGGCAAAGTTAAATTGTTGGACAATTAAAAACTAACAGTTGATCAATTATTAATCATGCATATGCAGTTAAAATGTGATTAATTGCAATTGTGAGAACTCGCGATTAACAATTAATTGATTGTTATTCATGACTGTTACAATTAAAATTTGATTTATTGTAATTGTGACTACATGTCCTATTTGAATCAAATAAATTTTATTTATTTCCTACTTAATTTTTTTTGAGAATATCCCGGCAGTTGAGGTATGCCAGAGTCGACTTTTTTGTTAAATTGGTATATAAAATTCATTAGGTACCTTAATTATCTCGCCTTATAAGATGACAACTTGAAATACTTTGCTCTTCCTCTAATAGTTACTATATCTATGCTGTCTATACAAATATCTAGCCGAGTGGTTGAAGCGACATTGTTTCAATCAATTTGGCTGCCAGTTGGCGATGGTTCAAACCACGGCGACTGCAGAAATTTTTCTGATGGCCCAAGAAAGTGCTAGGAATCGCACGTAAAAAGGTAAGACCTTGTTAATCCTTGGCTCGCACAAGTTTCGACTTCTGAGGGCTGCCGTTCGTAAGGGAACGACAGCTGGTTAACGAAAAAAAAAACATAAAATTATCATATGGCTGTATCGGAGCTAGATAATTTCAATTGTTTCTGAGAAGAATTGAAAAAGTTAATTGTAATTGATTTAGTTGCCAGTTGCCATTAATATAGATTAATTCAACTAAATTATTTACAATGTGCAATTAATGGTTCAATTGGAATTAGTTTTAACTGCGATTAAATTAATCGAAAATACTTTCTCAATCAATTATTTCAGTGATTGAAAATTAAATTGGTTGGTGCCCAACACTGCTACATAGACAGCAAGTTGTTTTGTTCCTATATTAATTTGTATCCAGGGTTACTCAAATTTTTCATTATTAATATCATTTAATAACTGACTTTTCAGTTCTTGCTTCCCAATCAAGTATATACAGGTTGAATTCATCTATATTGATCACCTCAGCATTATCATTTTTCTGCCAGGACTCACAAATCAAAATGGTTATTCGATATCAATAATTTGATTTCTTGAAGGGATGGTAACAAGCATCTTACATTTAAACTGCCTATTTTTTGTTTTCTTGATATGGAGAAAGGAGATAGGGTATTCTTTTTATTTTACAAAATTGAAGTGGGAATAAAAACAATTTGTTTTCTTTATCAAGAAAAATCAGAAAAAAGTGTGCCCAATTTAAAGGCGCGGGTTAACTGTACTAAATGTGATATAAGTATTTTGTATTTGGCACATTTGTAAATTAATTATAGATGTGTTCGGAGTACTCAGTGAGAAAAGAAAAAAGAAGAAGAAAAGAAAATTTCGTACTTGTTTATTTTTAAATGGCGTGGTAATTACAAAAGGACAGAATTATAAGAGGTCTTATAGTTTATTTACATCGTCCATACGTTTAATTTTTATTGCGTTTTATTCGACGTTAAACCCACAAATATTTCCAAAGTTTGTCCACACTCTCCCATCTGTACTTACTTTGACAAAAACAGCCTTGACGATATTGATATGATCTTTTGTAAAGTCCTTATAAAGAATTTTTAGTTTTTGTAGACAATGTTTTCATAGAAGTCTGTCGAGAATTTCAAAAGAATTTGCCTATTTTTATTTGACATTAATTTTCCGACTCTATAGCAACTTTCAATGTGTAATAAATTTGCGTCAATGTCCATTTTTCTTGACAAAATTTCCCTGGACAAAATATCGTCGGCCTAGTGCAAAAAGTCATTAACTAATGAAAATTCACAAAATGAGTTTAATATCAGTAACAACTTTTTACGATACCTTCTATCAATGTAGGATTTCTTCGTAATAAAAATAGTAGTAGTAAACTGACTGTGCAATCACATGATAGTTATATTCTGTTAAGTTTTGGGCTCGCAACTGTCATTTATTAATTTGTTATAAACATTTAAATACAAAAAAACGTTTTTTTATTGTTTTGCTTATAAAATGAAAACTAATAAGGCAATCTGGCTGATCCAATGAAAATATTATAGAGAATTGAAATACGAACAAAATGGGATCGTAGAAAAACCAAAAAATTTCGCGATTGTTTTACAATTCTTATCTACGACATTTTTCATCTCCCGTTTCCAAGCATTTTCACCCATTTCGCAGCATTGTAGCGCAAAATAAGAATATTGTTTTGTGGTAATATTTTTTACTTTCAAAATCTGTTTGAGAAATTGAAATCAGACTATGACTAGATAATCCAGATACGCTAAATCTAATAGTCCGACAGCGCCTGTTTTGTGCACATATTAAATGTATATGATTCAATACTTTCAAGAGAAGGGCCAAATCTACTTCTCGAAAAATGACGGAGAAAAAAGCAGAAGAATAAAAATCATTTACAACAGAATTGCTGTGGACTATACTTTGTACAATATTTATATGTGATAAAAAGTAAGTACAAAATCATAGTCAAACAACTACTCTTCTGGCTACTGCCTAGAGACTTTTGAATTTATCATCTGACAGATATTAGTGCAAAGATCCTCAAGTTCTTCAATTGATTAATTAAACAACGTTACTTATTTGGCCGGGAGTAACCGACTCAAACTATATTTATGAAAAGTGTTTACTAATTTGTTCCCAATCATTCGAAATTCACCACGTTATCGAAATAAGTATGTTACTTATAATTGACACACACACACACACGCACAAACAAGTCATTATTTTAAGATAATCAGAAAAATGTTGTAAATATTATTTATTTATCCTTCTAAAGTTGAACATATCGAAAATTTAGAGTAACAAAACCATTTATTACATTCAATGATTGAATTGGTACGTCACTCTCTACGTTGTTCTGCTATGAGCTATGCAGGTAACAGGTAAGATAGCATCGTATCACCTTTGGCTCGAAAATTAATAACGGTCGAAAGGTTATTATTACGACAGATTTCTCGAGAGTACGGTAATTGGTTAGAACTCGGAGTAGAAGATGCGCTTTCAAGTGTATATTTACATTCACGTCCACCGAGAGCTAAGCCATCAAAAATATTCCCGAAGAAGTCACGAAAGGTCTTAGTAGTTCTCACGGCTCTCAGGCAGAGTGCTTGAACAGAGTTAATTATATATTAATCACTAGGTTGTGTAATTCTGTTCGAAGATTACGATTTGCTGTGAGTTCCAAAACGAAACAAATTATTGACGTAGGAAGACAAATGTTGAAATAGATGTATGTGGTGATTTTTGATGCATGCAGAATCAAAGTTTTTTCTCAGGAATGATGTAATTACAATTACAAGTTTTGTGTAGTATGTTTTAATGAGAAGCGTGCATGCTGAAAGTGTACATTAAATAAACCAAGGAAGATGGTCCACTATCTACGATTGTTCATGAGAAATAGTTATTTTTGTATCTAGAGCGCGAAATGCTACTTTGGTGATCGAGAACTGTTTTTTTAACGAGGCGCAGCCAAGTTAAAAAAAAATAGTCGAGATCATCAGAGTATTTCGCGCACGAGTTGAAAATAATTTTTTTTCTACAAACGTCAAAAAATATTGTTCGAAAATAAGTAATGTGATTAGCTTAATACACACAATAGTGTTGAAGTGGCTTAACATGTTTTTCCAAATCAAGTAATTACTGTGACTGTATATGGAAATAAAATGGCATTTGTTGACAATAAATGATTTCTCGGATATTTCCTTGATTGAGGAACATAAAGGTTAAGATATAACAATCTCATATAGTTTACATGCAGTGTGCCAAGTGAGTATTTCGCACACTACTTTGCGCACGGTGTCATGGTAACGAAGGAAAATGAGAAAAAGAGTCACCTCGCATATTGTTGTCAATGCGCTAACCTTGTAATTTTTTGACGTTTGTAGAAAAATGTTTATTTTCAAACGTTTTTAACCCGCAGGAATCTACGACGAGGGGAAAATATCTAGCTAAAATGTGTACAAGACTCAAAATATTTAAAAGACTCAAGACTCAAGATTAGGACTGAAAGGACTGAACCTCGAATTCAAGTGACTCAGACTTAAAGTTATGAATGAAATGACTGAAAGCCAAATTCTCTTTACTGAAAGACTCGAGATTATAACTGAAAAGATTGAAACCCAAATCTCAATGATTCAAAGACTTGAGATTGGGAATAAAATGACTGAATGCCAAATTTCGTTGACTGACGAACTGAACATTGTGGTTGAAAGGACTCAATTTCAATTCCAATTTCCAATGAGTCAAAAGTAGGTACTCTAAGTCAATCGACATGACTAAAATACCAAACTTGAAAATAAAGAAATTACCAAAAACACAGACATAAATCCACATGATCGTAAACAAATTGAGAATTAGAAATACTTAAAAGAATATGAGACAATGATCAACATTTGATATGTCTGCCAATTCTATACAGTGCGGCTTTTTTCAGGACCCCCCTGTTACCTTTTGAACGGTTCAACGTACAAACATAAAACAAAAACCATTTTGAATGTTATCACCAATGTCTTTTTTTGGAATGAAAGATATTACGATTTTATGATAGAGGGCGCGGGGTGGCAAAAATTTCAAATGGCACGGGGGGTCAAATTATACCTCGGTGAAAAGAAAATTCAATTCTATTTTCAACCATATAATTTTATTTTCCGTAAATACGTATATTTTCACAATTTTAATCTTTTTGCCTTTCCAAATTCTCAAGTTGATGTGCACCCAGCGCCATCTGTTATTCAAATAACTTTTGTCCAATTGCTCGAGATCAAACTGTTCAAATTTATCGTGATAAGGGTACCGTTGAGATCCGCACTAATACTTGATATTTCGAGCGCATTTGGTAAATTTTTTTTAACGAAAATCTTAAAAATTTAGATGGTTTTAAAGAGAATTCTATGATTTTTTTCAACGATGTGTCATTTGACCCCCAATGCCATTTGAAATTTTCAAGTTATTGTACCCTCCTCCCCCCCCCCCCCATCGATCAATCACAATGTCTTCGATTTCAAAAAGTAATATCGGTTATACCTTTCAAAATGGTTTTTGTTTCATGATTGTACGTTGAAACGTTCAAAAGTTGACAGGGGGGATACCAAAAAAGCCTGAATATTAAAAAAAACTGCAGTTACCTATACAGATTAAAATAATTGTGATGTTCTCTTCTTCGATTTTATCAACTTCAAAGATTTCAAATCACCGAGACAAAACTAAAAATATTTGAAAGATTCAATCAAGGCTCAAAATTGGGAATGAAAGGACTCAAAATAAAATGCTAGCGGCTCAAAGACTCAAGATTGAGAATTAAATGACTGAAAGCCAAATTCCTTTGACTGAAAGACCCAAGATTGTGACTGAAAAAACTCATAACAAAGTCTCGATGATTCAAAGACTCAAGATTGGAAATGAAATGACTGGAAGCCAAATTCCATTGCCTGCTAGACTCAAACTTGTGATTGAAAGCAGTCAGTTGCACTTTTAAATACTCAAAAACTCGTTAAAAAATCATTTAATTGACAACTTGAAAATAAAAAAGCAACCAAAAACACTTCAATAGTAAATGTGTTGCATCATAGCTGGGATGATTGGTATTACTGCAAAAACAAAAAAAACTTTTTAACCATCTGTATAAATAAAAATATTTCAAGATTATCAGTTTTCGTCATTATGAGGTGCTTATCTTTTTTTTCAAAATCTTCAACTTTGGTGAAATCTTCTGCTGTCAATTTATTTCAAGGATATTTACACGAAACCCGGAATATTCATTTTCATTTTGATCTGATATATTTCCATATTTCTACCAAATCAAAAATAATGATGACAAGTGACAAAATTAAATGGAAAATGGAAAGAGATAAAAATGCGTTAATTGATCGTATACAGGATGGGCCAATAGTGAGTGGGAGGAAAATTACCGTTGTATCACTGAAATGAAATAATGCTGAGAACACCTACTACAAACATACAGGGTGTAATCTAACCTCTTGCACTCCCATTAAGGAGGGGTGTATAAGGTCATGTAAGAACAAATGGCAGGTGTGTAAAATGCGAAAAAATTGCTTGAAAGTATTAAAATTCTATGAAATGTGGGTCTCTCTCTAGACCTCTGTAAACGTAAACGTGATCTCAATTCGGTTCGACGTTCAGTGTCTTTCCTTCACCGGCAATTACCCTTTCTGGTCTGGAAGGATGGCGGAAGAGGTTCCCAAAATGTCGACCCACATTTCACAAAATTTTAAAACTCTCAATTTATTTTTCGCATTTATTACACCTGCCATTCGTTCTAACATGCCTTTATACACCCCTCCTTCACGGGAGTGCAAGAAGTTAGATTACACCCTGTATGTTTTATGGTAGCTCTTGTTAGGGTCTATTCAACTAAACAATGAAATATAGGGCGTTCCAGTTAAAAATGTAAAAAATCAGTCTGTTACTCCTAGGTAGAGCAACCGGTGTACTTACTTTGAAAATATTTTCAGAAGGTAGGTTCCATCTATATCTACAACCTTTATCTTGGTAAAACTTCCGTTATATTTAGCATCTGAATTCTAAAAAAAGTAATTGTGGAGCTTACGTATTTTGGGCTGCTCTACAAAAAATCCAAATGAATTTTTTTTTTGGTAGAACTTATTTTATTTGTTTTAGTCCATTTCGATTAGGTGACATGTTAAAAAATATAAATATTTGAATAATCATTTCATCCTTGTTCTACACGTAGGGTAGGCCAATAGTACGTTGGCAGAAAATTAAGGTTTTTTTTTTATTCATCAAACACAATAATATAAAATTTTACCATAAAAATAGAACTAAATATGATCTCAAAGGTGCGATTTAGTGCCTTCGTTCATAAAACAGAACATAAGCCTCTCCGCTCACGAGGGATCTGGATGAAATAGGGAACACGCGAGAATCATTATATTCGGGCCACGTGACCGCGTGCGGATGCCTACAGTAGGCAGTGTAGTGCCCGCTGTAGGTAGTCTCACTATGATTTGACAATGCGTACAGACTGTAGCGAAAAGGGGCTACATTGTCTGCCGCATAATTACTCATATTCAAACCCTCTAACGGAAAATTGATGGTTACATTCACTTTTCCTCTGAAACGTTCCATCGGAGAAAACCTTTTTAAATGTATCACTAAAATTTTGGGGAACTTGTAAATTGATAGGGATTTGGTACACTTCCTTCTCTCTTTGCATTTAGCACATGTCAGCTTCTCGTCGCCATCCAACATTTCTTCCCTCGTAAAAGAATCTAAAGACTGTGATAATCTCAGTTGGCCTGTTCGTTGCGGTATTGGAAGAGATAGGTCCCAGAACGGATCGAACGTTACAGAACAGTGCCCGCAATACGTACATTTCAATGTGGACTTTAGCTGGCCATCGAAATTATCAACGATATTGGAATTGTCCATTCTTAAGTACCTCGACCAGGATTCTTGCGCCTTCTCACCGTCACATAACTTTTCGTCTATCTCTGTCAGAATGGGTTTTGGCTTCTTCGTTATTCTGTTCACATCTTCGTGAAGACCCTCCAGAAGGTATCGCAAGAACTCCTGGGCATCTTGCTGGGAGTAACCAATGAAACGAGGTGCGAATCTTTGTATTTGACTCTTTAAAGAGACTGTATTTACCACTCGATCAGAAGAATCTTCTGACCATAGCTCCTTTATCACATCTGCGAAGGCTTTGATTAAGGCTACCTTCATACTAGAGATACTTGTGTTTATGTCTCTTGTATAGGCATCCTTCCTCAAATACTCTAATAACCATCTCGTGTTTGATAAACACTGGATAACACTGTTCATAAAACAAGTGCTTCCAATATTTTTCAACCCATTGAGGCCTAGTGTTTTATTAGTACCGTGTACCACAGGCCTGATGGTGTTGTAGCTGTTTGAGCTGCGTTCGTCACTGCCATCGTCTTCTGAGTAATCTCTATTACGATGATTGTCTCTGTCACTGGAGCGGCGAGGTAAGGAACTTGAGTTAAGACTGTTGGATAGTGAGTTGGATGAAGATATGCCGGATCTAGTCAATTTTAGAGAAGTCGATACATTTTCTTCAACAGATGACAAATCATTTGGCTGTGAACTTATTTCCTTATTTGAAACTGAAAAAGTATGTGTTTCGTTGAAAAATTTAGATGTATGGAAAGAATTATGTGGTTGAATGAAAATTTCATCTAGATTTTGGAATGAGGGGATAGTGCCAAGAATTGATGCAGCATTTCCTCTTTGAATAGCAATGCTTATTCTTTGTATCATGAAAGATCTCGCGTCACCTGTCACTGTAATCAGCTTTTGACCTATATCATTAAAGAAATCAGAGGCTGAGGAGCCAAAATTACCAAACGTTTCAACAGCGATTGGATAGAATATGTACTGATTATTCAAAGTGGAATATTTTCTACGTTTCATCTTTTCTGCAGATTCCGCAGCACCACCAGCAGTTTGTGAAGTCGAGTCGAGATGAGAAAAAGCCAGAGTGTCAACACATGTGAAGTCCCATATCAAGGATTTTCCGCGACTCCAAGGAATTAGAGTAATTCCATCAGGACGTTTTCCATCATTTCGGCATATTCCTAAAGGTTCTAGCATAGAAGGAATATTTGCAGTTGATAGAGCTCGTTTTATCAAATCTTTAACAGCATAATGTCGGGAGAAGCGTCCAGAACTAAATTTACAGCTTAGACCGTGGGTGCCTTTTTCATCAACAACGAATCCGCATCGGCATTTATGGCTGACACAGAGCTAGCAACCTAGGCGAATCCCAACAGATATTCTAAAACATTCATCATCTAGCAAGGTTCCCATAGTTGCAACAGGAAGTGCGTTCAACCAGGCGCCGGATTCCTTCGTTGTCACTGCCTTGAGACGAGCCTGTTCTATTAAGGAGTCTTTAGCTGCATCAATAAGTTGCTCAGATAATTTTTGCATTAAAGGAAAATCCCAGGATCTTTGATTGCTCTTTCTATCAGGTATCTACAAATTCGATTTCTCAGTCCAAAGTCTTTCACCTTCCGAATAGAATGAATCATTGATGTCAGAGAAGGAATTGGGTAAAACATAATCAGTTAATTGCCGAACACTATTGAAGGAAGAAAGGAAGGCTGGCAAAGCAATAAAAGCTGCATGTCGAATACCAAGGCCTCCCATATTTATCGGAAGCGAAGCTTGCATCCATGAATCTTCTTCAAAATTATTGTTGGTGATTTGTTCCAGAATTTCACGAAGTACTAAATCAAAGTGAACTAGTTCGGTTTGGCAATGCCATGTAGGGCTACATCTTAGGGTATACATTAATTTGGGAATTGCCAGAGAGTTCTTTAATAAAAAAATATCTAATATGAGAAGGATGACATTTTATTCGGGAAGCCATCAGCTTGAGCGAATTTGTTTTTTGTTTCACACATTCAGCCAGAGACTCTTCTGAAAGTGGTGCACCAAGTACGGTCCATTCGTTTCTGTCGACTATTTTTATTCCAGAAACTAACTTACTGAATTTCTCAACTACAACAGATTTTAATTTTGAACTTAAAAAAAGCAATTCGCATTTTTCAAAATTGATTTGTAGTCCAATCTCTTCAATATATGCTATTATATTCTTGAATTGTTCAAAAACTGTATCTGGATTACCACCAATGGAACCATCTCTGGACTATTTTTTGGAATTTTTTTTTTATAATTGAGATTGGATGAAAACGTTCGAGATAAAGGTAAAACTTACATTGAGCATCTGAATTTAAAAAAAAAAAATATTGTGGAACTTTCGTATTTCGGGCTGCTCTACAAAAAACCCAAATGAAATTTTTGGGGGTCTAGTCTATTTTCTAAGATATAGGGCCATTTTGTTGAGAAACTTCACCAATTGACAAATCAAATTTCTGTTATTGAAAACACATAAAATTTGTCCTTCTGATCAAAATATTAGACACTCTTATTTATCGGTTTTTATCACTTTTTAGCAGAACAAACTATAATTTTTCAAGAAATTCATCCTTCTTCGAATCGTAACAATTTCTAGCTATTTTATTGTCCAACATTAAATATCTGGTATTTTTTATATTATAATGGTGGTAACGTGACTGTCATTGGTATATTTAACATGAAGAATGACAGTCACGTTACCACCATTATAAAAATAAATAAAAATAGTTTTTTCTGCTAAAAAGTGATGAAATCCAATAAATAAAAGTGTGTCATGTTTTGATCAGAAGAAGGACAAATTTCATGTGTCATAACAGAAATTCGATCTGTGAAATGGCCCTATATCTTCGAAAATAGATGAGACCGCCAAAAATTTTATTTGGAATTTTTGTAGGGCAGCCCGAAATACGTAAGTTCCACAATAATTTGTTTAGAAATTCTGATGCTCAATGTAAGTTTTACTTTCATCTCAAACGTTTTCATCCAATACCAATGATAAAATCGTAATTTTCTGCCCACGCACTATTGGCCCACCCTATATAATTAAGCAAATGAAACATTTTCGTGTAAAGCAAGGATGAAATGATTATTCAAATATATATATATATATATATATATATATATATATATATATATATATATATACAGGGTGTTAATTAAGTACGTTGACAAACTTCGGGAAGTGATTCTTTGAAAGTTTTCAGGACGAAAAGTTCATATAAATATATGCCCCAAACGGCTTGGTTTTCGAGATACAGGGTGATAAATATACATTTATTTTCAAGATTTTTTATATTTTTTATTTTATAATTTTTATTCATCGTAGATTTTTCAAATTCTGAAAAAATATTTCAATCAATTTACAATAATTGAAAATGTTTAATTTTCTAATGTTGTGATGGAAAATGTTTAAATTAATATTTTCATTATAGCTCCTGAACCGTACAAGTAAATGAAAAAATTCAAGAAAACAATAAGATGTTAAATGAAACAACATTGATTACTCCTTTCTCATAATATGTCAGTTGCAGCGGAAAAAAAATTCTGAAGGGTTGAACAAAGCTTGACTCTGAAAACAAGAGGAGCCTGTGAATCATTTGAGAAATGCATTATTTTATATCGTGCGAATTATTGAATGGATTGTACTTGCCTAATTTGAACTGATTATTGTTGAAAATGTCGAAGTTAACTCTAAAAAATCTTGAAAAAAATTTATTTTCATCACCCTGTATCTCGAAAACCAAGCCGTTTGGGACATATGTTTATATGAATTTTTCGTCCTGAAAACTTTCAAAGAATCACCTACCGAAGTTCAACGTACTTAATTAACACCCTGTATATATATATATATATAAATATATATATATATATATATATATATATATATATATATATATATATATATATATATATATATATATATATATATATATATATATATATATATATATATTATTTGAGTGGAAATAGAGTATTTTTTCGATTTGATTCCGAGAGTTTCAACCTTTGACAGCTGCAGATGTCATAAGTAACTGTCTGTTATATTTTTCAATATATGACCTCTTTGAAACGGACCGAAAGTATTAAAATAAAATAAGTTCTTCCAGCCCTATACAGAGTAGAACCCCAAACAGATTCTTAACTCTATACCTACATTCTGAAAATTTGTGATAGTGATTTTTCAATAGTTATGAAAATACTTCATTGTACCGAGATAATGAAGGCACTAAAAACCCTAGGCAGTGGACCAATCGAAAACCGGCACATAAATACTGGTTGAGACAACGGGTATCAAACAGTGAACAGTGATCGAACCAACTGTAAACATCTCTTGAAAATGCCAACCACTCATTCTTACGAAACGTCGGGATTATCTCGAAATACATGTCGGCCTAAAACCCGCAAAATCATTATTCAAACAAATAACTAATGTGTTCGTAAGATATAAAAGTTATGAAACCTCACCTTTCTCTCCCATCCCTCAAACTATAACATAAAATATGTCATTTAATCGAAAGTATGGCAGCAATCCATCACTATCGAATGTTTTCAATATCGTTGACGTGTCACTAAAAAATTGATACTTAATATCGCATCATCCTCTAAACGATTTCCCCTCACGGGTGCACTTTTATTGTTTCATCAAGTTTCTTGTAGCCCCCAGATGTTTTTTATACAAGATTAGGTTACTTGCTTCTAATCGAAGTGAAGCTCCACGTGTAAATTAATACTTTGTCGTTCCTGTTCACAAATTTGAGACGAGGCGACTCACACATGCCTAGCAATATGGTTGGGTCATAAAAACATTTTGTTACACGAAAAGCCTCATAAGAATTGAATAAAAGTTTGATTTTGAGGAGGAAATTGGCTTCTTGGCATGGCCTTTTTGGCGTTTTCACCTTACACGGTATGAAAATAAAAAAAAATTAATTCAAGGAGAATCTATACAAGTCAGTGTAAAAGGGCGAATGATCAATGTATCCCGAAAGTTACTGCTGTCTGAATGAAATAATAATATTTTGTCAATAACGTATCGTATACTGAATATGCCTACCTGAAAAAAAAAATACAATAGAACAGAATATCTTTATTGACTATTTTTTGATACAAGAATACATCTGATAAGTCAAAAATCGATTACAAAAATAATAGTAATTTCAAAAATATATGCACAAACAATAACATTTTCTATACTACAATATCATGACATAAAAATTGTATGCGACTATTACGTATTCAAACAATTCAGGAATTCTTCTTTACTATAAAAAAATTCAAAAATATATGCACCAATAATAACATTTTCGATGATAAAAATATCATGACATGGAAATTGTATGAGACTGTTTCGTGTTCAAAGGAATCAGGTATTCTTCTTCACTATAAAAACAATTTCTTATAAAAAACTTCTTAGCCTTATTGCGAAGAGCTTAACACTCTGATAGTCGCGCCCAATAATCTAACAAATATAGTCGCGCTGCATCTGAGAGATGCAACACCTAAAATTTACCAGATTCTTTGTTTTGGGGTTAAGGCAAGATCAGAAATGGTTAATGAAATTATTATTCATCAATAAAATATAATATAAAATAGAAAAAACGACTTTTTCTCAACACTACGATAATTTAACTAATACAGTCGCGCTGCATCTGAGAGATGCATCACTTAAAATTGACCAAATTCTTTGTTTTGGGTTAAAGCAATATAATCATAATTTATAAATGAAAACGTGAAATAAAAATAATTATATTCAAAACAAACACAAAAAATTCAGTGTAAAAAATATTACGATCAAAACAATAGTTAATACTACTTTCAAATTTAGTCGCGTGGCATCTGCTTGCCGTGGTTGACTCCACGAAAGTCACAATAGTACTTACCTGTGCTTTCATCCAAATTAGGAAGATAGGTGGGGCGGCAAGTCGATATTGTCACATGGGCCACAGTAACAGAGCCTAAGGCAACGACTGCATCTCTAAGATCGGGCGCGATCATCGGAGTGTTTCAAAACTCGATTGCTTCATATAGTTCGGCCATTTATTGTACAGAGTTATCGCATTGTACAGAGGAGATTCCTTGAACTTGAAAGTTTTGTGCGAGGAAACCTTCAACAATCCACCATTTCGAGTCTGATACCTGTGTGAAGAGTTCACAGTTTGCAAAGAATAAGCCCTCTGGACCCATTTGCCATCTCCTGCTTTCCACATATCTACAATCCTCCTCCTAATCTTCCTTTTCAAAACTTCGTAACACCACCTAATGAAGGTCAGTATTCTTATAAGAAGGCAAAGTGCTTGGCGGTTTCTGCCTAAGAGCCATGCCATTCTTGACTTACTGGAGCCGGCCACAAAGTCTTTCGACTGCCTGCAGCCGGTATTATCCCTCCAAAGTTCATTCAGCTCTTCTTCTGCCCAATTGTCAAGAGCTGAAGAGGTTTTTGGCTTCTTGCGATGACTAGTACAGGCTCCGGCACACAGAACGGCGTTGTGAAACAGGTTCTGGCAAGTCCGGCTGCCACCTCGTTTCCGCACACCCCTCTGTAACCCGGGACCTATACCAGCTGAACTTCCTTCGTTTCATAACATATTAGGCTTCCCGTGCAAAATTCCACAGTATTTCCTTCCCATTGTTCTCTACTCAGAATAGTAAAAGCAAACTCTCTATTCCATCGCAGTCGTGTCTTGTGCGCTTTTTACTTTCAGGGCGGAAATCAGGATCTCTTGCTCCGACCACTTCGCGATTTCAGCATGACCTATCATCGCTCCTTGCAGGCAGTCAAAGCAGATGATATCGGGGCCCGACAGGTCAAGTCGGCCAAGATACTGAAGCTAAGCGGCAAAGAACTCCGACTATTGGTGGGAGTTCTAACAGGCCACTGTGGCCTCAGGAGGCACCTGAGGCAGACCCACTATGCGCGGGATGTGGTGAGGTGGGGGACTCCTTCCACTTCCTGTGCGAATGTGGTATTTATGGCAGGCTCAGACTAAACGTCTTCGGAACTGCCACTATTGAGGAGGAAAAATTGCACTCATTGCAATGGAAGGACGTTTCGACTTTCATAAGAAGGTCGAAGAGGTTCGAGCAGGTATCCGCCATGGGATGAGTGGAGATACCGGGGATTGCGAATAGGTCCCACTGGGGCCTAGTCGCTGACGCTTGCGTCCCCCACCCATTACCATTACCATTTAACCTGATGTCATCCGATATCCTTAACTTATTGTAAACCATAGGATTAGAGGAACTGCTCTAGTCTTATACGACTGGGCAGAAGTAGGGGATGCAATATATCTTTTATTTCGAAGTGTATTGACATTTTCACTAAACAAATCAGATGGGTATCATTTCGGTTCGACGAAGTGTTTGATGGAACTGTTAGAAAATGTAGGAACTGCAATTCCTCGAAAACCCCAATTTTCAACTGTCTCTTACCTTGAAACTTACTCTGAGTAAGGGCTGCTTACTCCGAATCGTTCGCAAACGTATTCTAGCTTCATAAGTTATACATTGACAATCGTTCAGCAACCTACTAGAGTAAACTCTATACACACTCTGCCTTTAAAAATGGTACATTTTATACTCTGACAGCAATAAAAGTGACAGAGAACTTATTTGCTAGTTTTAGTTTGTTGTGGGTTCACAGTTCGAACATTCCAAAATAAGATTAACCATAATAGCAGTTTTGACAATTTATTGATCGTATTTTGTATTCTCGCGATATTCATCAAGTACAATGAAATCCAATGTACTTGATATCAGTTGGCAAGGATACTGGTTGTTACTGTTACATTCATGAGTTCCCAAAATTGTGTAAGGGTAATGAATGTATTCCTACATAATTAATAAAGTAATATCAACTTCAGATGTAGATGAAACATAACCAAACAAAACCTCAATATCATGAATTACTATTGTCAAGGACACTTAACATTTTGCAGTTTCTGAACGACTATTTGAGAGTAATGATCAACATATACTTCTAATCACGTGATCGTACTATTACTCTACTCTTATAGTACGTTTATGAACGTAAACCTAGCAACGGCTGACGCTGTTTGTCAGATGTGCAGATGTAGTGGTTTAAATTTGTTTTTCATGGCCAACTTTGTTCGATTGCACAATCAACTGTATATCCCCCATTTTTTAACCGGTTTCCAACGTCTTATTATAAATTCAAAGCAATTTTGAAAAATCAGTAAAGATGTGCAGGGAGTCATTTGGAGAAAAAAGTTAGGAGTCACTTCCGTTTAAACCAAAAGTGGTAATTCCTCAGTTGTGACGTCATAATAAGCGTATTTGAGTGCCATACCGACATAAAAAATTTGAAAACTATATCTTCAATACGATAGAAAAATTGGGGGGCGTACCTCACCTCGTGGGTGGTCACCCGGTATAAGTATTCTGAATTTGGTCAAAAGCTCTACAAATTAAACAATTGCGTTTTTGGCACTAGGGGGCATATATCGAAAGTTCTTTTGATTGAAAATTATTTGCAAAATTAAACATCACTGATCTAGACAAATATTTTTCAACGTGGATGTGTATACACTTCTGCCATTTTGAAATCAGTTGATGCGCATCGAAGTAGAGCGGTAGCGGGCAGATAATAAAGAACCATTCATTGAAACCGTCACACCTATTATACAGAGTCCGTAACGACGTTGTTGAAAATCTAAAGCTTGAAACACGCATACACGGCAGAGCTTGTTAAAGTAGACTTGCTTTCAAATTCTTCAATTGACGAAAATAATGCTGAGGAATCCAAAAACTAACTTTTAGTTTGCCAAAACCTTGGCTCTTGGCATACTTTATAACTCGTAATACAAACATTTCTTAAGACAACGACCAAGACTAGGACTGGGAGAGTGATTATGACTATGATAATGATATGTTACATAAATTGACCCTTATGTTCAGAAAACATCGTGAGAGTAGAAGGAAAGTAGGTATAGATAGGAAATGAAATTTTCAAATTTGAAATGGAATGAAATTTATGCAGTTAGGCTTTCACATAGGATTTACATGTCATTGGCAGAATCATATTAAATATAAATATTTCATTGATTATTTCACTTACGCTAAAATAGCGTGTTATGATTGGTTGACATTTTTGTGTTGATAAATGAAAACATCATGTTTTCGATTTTGTAGTTCGATTCCTGATTGGTTATTATCAAAACGCAAACTTACCACTAGCAAGCTACTATAATGACACAACACCAAACTTTGACCAAAACTAAATAAGCACTCACTATTAATTCATATTGTAGTAGATTTATACTCTAATTAACTGACTAAAATAATTTATTTAACGAAATACAATGATACAATAACACAATACTCTAATTACGGAACTAGGTATTTATATTCGACTTTCACTTCACTGACTGCCCGACTGTCCGCTGCGTAGTTCTTTTTATATCCGACGTTGACTTCTCTGAATGCTCCAGAATTTTCCTTCGAATCGCCCAGACTCACCAAACCGTCCAGATTCTTCTCGGTGCAAGCGCATCGACAGTCTCCCGCGGTTGGTCGCTAGCTATACGTGAGAGTTCAGGTCCGGCATCGCCCGCAGCCTCGCCACATTGCCCCCTTCTTAGAGATATTTCGTCCCGAAATGTCATCTTTGGAGTGTGTCGATATTTGCAGGATTCCCCATATCTGCACCGTGAAGTTCGATGGAAGTAACACTCCACAGTCTTCATGTTAGGTCGTGGAATAGGATTACAGCAAACCAAAATCTGGATGCCGCTGGATCGGAATATCGTCTCCAACATACTTCTTATAACTGTCCAATCCAGCCCATCAATACCACACTCGCGCAAGCGCAAGCAACATAATTTGATTCTCAAATTCAAAGGAATTACTATTTTGATAATCACCGATACACTTGTGGTATTACCTACGATAATTAAATTCATTTGTTTGAAATTAAATGCAGTAGAGGCCACCTAAGCAAGGCTGGTGTTGAGGATCGATCTCCAACTAAAAATTTTTTGGAAAAAACTATTTCAAGTTCTGTTCATAAAAATTATATTTTCTTTATATTTCAATCAATGAAAATAACACAAAAATCTTCATCATGTTTGTTTCAATTTTCAATTGAGAATGTTTTCCTTTTCAACGTTTTTTTCAATGTTGACACTCAGCATGTTGTTACCGAGTTAGTTGGGTCAATTGGTATTTTTCCGTTCGTTGGAAGAACAAGCCCAGGAAAAGAAATGTTTGGCATATATCCAGAGTGACGACAAAGGGATGTGAAGACTGAGCTCGATGGGTCAATCTCGATAGGACCGCAAACGGTGGAAAGATTGATGGTACTTCAGATTAGCATCGTCCATGAAAGTATGTATGAAAACGAGACAGATCGCCAAACTTTCTGCGGTGTTTCAGAGAAGTTTCAGTGTGTGATTAGGGGTTGCACTCCACATATGGAAACAGTATTCCAGGACTTATACATCATAATCAATTGAATGGGAAGAGAAAAAGCTCCTGATACGAAACGAAAAACCAAGTGTTTGAGAGGCACTTTTGGCAATGAACCTCACAATGTTTTTCCATGAAAGGGTACTGCTGATATATCCAGCATCAAAATCGAGGACTTCATTGGTATGGATACTCCTGGCCCAATATCGTTGGCCACTGTAAAATCGTCCTTTTTGGAAAAAACACATGATTGGGTATTATTCGCATAAAATCCCAGTCCAGGATTTTTGCCAAGTCCATATCTGAATCGTTCAAGTTCCTTTCCCGTGCTCGAGGAGTCCGTGGTGCCAAACGCGATCAAAGGCCTTGGCTACGGCCAGACTTTCACCATACTTTTCAACAGATAGCTGCCATGAACATGAGCAAGCAGGTCACCAGTTGATCTCTGATGTTAGAAACCATATTGTGTATCATTCACTATTCCTGAAAGTTCTAGATATTTCATGAGCTAGATATTGATGGGTTTCTTCAGGACCTTCGAGATAACAGACAGCAATGCGATAGTTCTGTGGTTGCTAATTTTTCGGTAACTGGTTGTTCTCTTGCAATTTTTCAGTTTGACGGAATACCTCCAAATCATAAAAGAAGTTTAATAACTCGCAAGGAACTGTTGTTAGTTCTGGAGAACATTTCTTGAGAAAGATCAGGCGGAATTCTATCAGATCCACTAGCTTTGTTGGTTTTAAGACACAGCAAAATGCGTCTAATAGTTCGTTGGCGAAAAGTAATCTCAGAAAATAATTGTCAATGGAAGTGACGTTCTGAAGTTGTTTTCCCAATGATTCCAAGATAGAATTTGCAGCAGACAAGTTGGCAAAAAATATGGGCATTTTCCTGGGCGTTTGTGGTTGTTGTTCCATCTTCCTTGGTTAGGGAAGGAAATAAGCCGGTTGTGAATTTTTTTTCCACAGCTTTGGTAAAAGACAAGACGAGAATTCAATTCTCTTTTCAACGATATGTGTCACTTGACCTCCATGCCATCTGAAATTTTTGAATTGATATCACATCCCTCGCGTCCTCTTTGGGGCAATCACAATGTCGTTTATATCGCAGTATCGGTGATACCATTCAAAACAGATTTTGTTTTATGATTGTACGTCAAACCGTCCAAAAGTTAAATGGGGAGGTGGCATAAAAAGCCAGCCGCACTGTAGATTTTCCTTCAATTTACATTTTTTTCATTTTGAAACTGTGAAAGGTTGAAACACCGAAAACACCATGTCAAAAAGCCAATTGCCTCTACAAAATCAAACTTTCGATCAAAACCTTGTAATGTTATAAATGCCCTTGAAGTATTTAAAAATAATAAAAATAGAAAAGATATAAGCGAGTAGCTTTTCCAAAGGAATCAATCTACAAGCATGACATGACAAATATAATGAAATAGTTCCAGTGCAACGCTTCAAGATTAGGTATCAGTTTTTCCACTTGAAATATAATTTCACACTTTTTATTGTAACGTTCTCCCCATAATAACGTCTCTGAAATGAAATCTTTCAAGTTTCCTCGTACAATGTAAAAATGATTTAAAACCTAGTCTGCATCAGTTACTGCGTAACATTCGAATGTAATGGACTTGAGCCATCACTGAACGGTTATTAGAAAAGGTGAAAAAGTTCAACATATTAACTCATTTTCGGTTAAAATATTCAAAAGTTGTTTATTTTTCGAGTCCCGAAAGTAGTTATAAGATTCCATTCATATATTTCACCTCATCGGTCGGTATTTGCTGTAATAGTGGATTATTTACTTCTGAGGAACTATTACATGAAAAACAAACATATCCTTAATCTGTCAAAACATATGTATTACTTCAAACTTCCAAACTAATTGATTCAGAATTGAAATCGATTTAAGAAGCACCAAAGTTCAACAATGAAATACTACCCAACTGAAGATAAAGGGTTCGTACATTTCATAAAGCTTTTAGCAAAAACAAAAGCTGTAATTTATGGAATGTGACTTCGTCCAATCCGATAAAAATTTTATAAGCACGCATATTAACTCATTCTTTGAATATTAGTAATAGTAATATTTAAACCACATTATTCTATATAGAATAGGATTGAATTATCCTTCATACTTTTTCCTCAAATCATCAACTTTGAGACGTTCTCTATATGGACAGAAATGTTATTATCTATAATGATTCACTTTAAGGGATAACTTGTATCCTCATTACAATGACAATTTACTCATAATTAATGTCAATATTTTTCACTATTATTATGTTCTTTCTTTCCTGTTATTTCTTCATGGAATATTCTTTCAGAACAATTGCAATAAAAGGTATAATAGGCATGTGTCCCCGTTCTGGAATATTTTTATTTCAAGATGAATAATACCATTCCAGAAGCCAAGTGATGTCCTCAGAATTTGAATTTTTTTGTTTCATTTTCCAGAGAATTGGCATTCTTCATGAACTACACAGTAGAATCAAACCACGTGATTATCATAGCGTTTACAACATTTTCGGAACCCGGGTTTTTGAATAACTTTTCCGGGCTATTGGCCACGTGAACAACAGTCCTTTATTATCTCCATTAGTAATCATACATACACCTCGTTATGAATTCACTAAATCCATTTTCAGTGTATACCAGCTTAAAAAGTTTTATGCAAAACACTATTATTGATTCAAAATCCTTGACCGAAATTCACGTTAACTGAATTTTTCGGTGTATTGAGTTCAAACAAAAATAGTTTTTCTATCAATAATTCTTCAGTATTTCCGCTTACCAGATATAAATTTGGGGGGATATTAAAATGAAAAAGATATCTTGAAAATTCTGAATGATAAATACAGTATGCTTATGTAAAGCACCAATTCATATCTCATCCCCTCTCATTCTCATGAATATCTCACGATTTTTCTTTTCCTGTTAACCTGTGTTTGAGGTACCTACATAAGTAACCGGTATAGGTTCAGAAGTAATATTTCATTATTTATTCTAATACAGTACAACCACTGTTTAAATAGAAGTGAGATAGTAAGCCAACATAATGGGATTAATATTGTATTCAAATAGAGGCGACATGTAGATGGCGTCAGTGGTCTGGCCTCCAAGTCATGTCGAAACAATGGTATAGCAATGGTATATCATTAAAATCAGGGTTCCCTAAAGAACACTGCATTGAAAAGACGTCATATAGTTATGTTTGTAACTAATCACGCTAGATGACACTCGTGTTTTGGTCCAATACCGATTCCACTGGCAATGACTAAATATCTCACTTCTATCTAAACGATGGTACAACATAATATGAAAAACGTAGTTATACATCAGAATGACTCTGTTTGACAACTGTCAAGTATTGATTGTGTTCTAACCACCAAGTGTTCTACAATTCATCATGCAAATTATCATGATCAGGACGTAACACTCCTTCCCCCAGTTCTATACAACTATCGTTGATTGTGGATAAAATGAAGTCTCGCAAATAATTCGGCCATGGTTTACTCCTTTGAGGTCTGGATGAATTCGTACTCCGATTCCTCGGAAGTCTTTTGTGTTTGGACTTATCTTGGAATTCGATACTGGTTGAAGGTGTGATGATGGTTGACGGGTTTTTGAACATCTTCTACTCGCAATCCCTGGCCATCTGAAGTAATAAGCTTTCTGCGGATTTGATCTGTATGACGATGAAGATCTACTCCATTCAATGTCTTCAGTCTATACGATACTGGACCAAGTGATGTGTCTACAATGGCTGGATACCATTCATCTCCGATGTCATAATTCCTAGCAAAAACAGGGCTACCTTCTTGATATGCCTCAGAGGCAGAGTTAGCATCCATTTTGTCCTCTAGTTTTGTTGACATTTCTTGCAGGAAATCTAGATGTTCAGTATTCAGCATAGTTTGAAGTTGTCTTGACATCAATAATTCTTCTGGAATCCGACCTGTCGTAGAGTTTGGTGTGACATGTTGTTGCAATAAAAATCTCACAAGCTTCGTTCTCATGTCTCCAACAGATAACTTCTTCAGCGTTCGACCTGGTCTTTGGAAGCAGAATGATACGGTGCTACTTTTGCATGTCTAATGAAGTTCTTTTGCAGAAATTCTTGGATCTCCAGCGATGTAAATGATGTTGCATTGTCAGACACAATTCCTTGCGGTATACCATTGGTTGAAAATAGTTCTCTCAATAACCCAATTGCTGCATGTGATGTAGTAGATGGCACTAAGCGAACTTCTTACCATTTCGAATGAGCGTCAATGACCATAAAGAAGATATGAGCAAGGAATGGACTCGCATGATCTGCATGGAGTCTCACCCATGTTGCTCTTGCATATTCCCAAGGATGGTGGCATTGACATGTTTTGTAGACAAGTTTGACACTTCTTAACCATATTTTCGATTTCAGTGTCTATACCTAGCCACCAAACGCGCGACTTCGCTAGTGCTTTCATCTTGACTATAACAAGAGGAGCGGTATGCATGATATCCATCATCTGTTTCCTATCCCTTGAAAGAATAATCACTCTGTTAGTCTGTTTCCCCACAATAAACAGTTTCTGTACGTCGAGATGCATTCTCTTTTGCCATTGGTTTTTTTCGTCTGTTAAGTGTCTCTTGTCTCCTGGCCAACCTCAGTGAATCCACCGCTAAATTTTGGATAGAACTGGATCTTTCGATGTTTCCACAGCTACTCTTTTGGCCGTAAATGTTTTTTCAGATACTGTTTACAATATATTATCTAAACTTCCAGAACCTTAGGAGCTTCAGTTAGTAATCTTCGTTGCAAAGTCCCATCTTTCACGCTACAAACAAGTCTACCTCTGAGCATTTCTGTGAGTAGTGTAGTACTGTAATTACAGTCTTCTGTCAGTTTGCGTAGTTTGCCAATATACATGAGATGAAATAGTCTCGTCAGGTCCTTATTCTCTTCTGTGGAAACGAAACCGTCCAAACATTCCAGAGCTATCTGAAGGAAAGTGCGCAATTAGTTTTTCAATAAGGTCCTTTAAGCTTACTTTCTCAACTTCTGTTGGTGATGCTTATGAATGTGCTATCTCAAATATAGCAGACCCACAAATGCTTAGGAACACTGCTCTTTTCTTTGAGTCTTCTTCAACACTGTTAGCTTGTGAGGAGAATTTGATACGTTGTACGTACATTTTCCATTTTTGTGGCTCATTCTGATTGAATGGTTCAATGTTTCCGATGGCTGCCATTTAGTTATTTCCTCTACCTGTTTTGACTCCACCAAATTGTGTTTGATGGACAGAAGAAACCGGTAGGTTCATAAGTTACACTTTATTTTTTCTAATGAAACATCTATGGTAATAAATTAGAAAGAGACTTTTTGACATCTGTCAATTATTTATTCTCTCCTAACCACCAAGTGTTCCACAATTTATCATTATCAGGACATAACAGAACCTGGAATGAAAACAGAAACGTATCGTGATCAAAACATTTATTCGATCATATAATATAATAGCATAGCATGTTCCCATATTTTCTGATGCACATGCAGTTGCTTAACAATTAAAGACGACATTAGGAAAATATCTTAATTTGCTTTGTCGATATACGTTTGTCATTTTACGAAGGCGTAGAACGAACATCCGATATTTGTGCCTTCGGATCATTCAGAATAAATGTTGAAAAAATGATTCCTGGTATGAGGACCTTCGGCAATTCTGTAACAGTGGGCACGGTTATGTGATGGTGTTCAAAAAGCAAATGCAAAAAGGGTTTATTAACATTTAATATACAATAAAATGATATAGAATGTTACATGTATGTTATATCTAAAATGACAATGTTAAAACCATCACTTGCCACAGAGGAGTTGGAATGGATTAGCATTGCATTTTTTTGATGTGTTGGGTTTCATCCTACATTTCGTGGGATACCAGAGGGCGGGCAAAATCGGCACACATCCGCACTAGGGCGAATCCTATGATGTTGGAAGGCTATTAGAAGCTGCAGGTCTAAATCTATTTGATGTTGTCAGTCCCTGCCTCCTCTTGGTTATGCAGGGGAACTTATTGGCTTATATGTAAATCATCAGGTTATCTTGGAACGTTATTTTCATAGTTGAGTTTTTCGTGGACGCCTAGAAAAACATCGAAAAAACTGGGTTGAAAATTCATCGGCTTATGTGTCTTCCATTGCCTCCAATGCCTCCAATGCCTGGTAAATAAGCCTATTGCCTATTGGTAAATAAGCTTTATTGTCCTGTTGTGGTGGGCTCTGACTGCTGTTATATCCCTAGTCAGCCAACTTCCAAGGATACATTATCTTGTTGCAATATGTATTTTGAGTATCTGTTTTAGTTTTATAATAACAAAGTTATAAATATGGGGTGTTCAACAGTATCGCCGTAAATACAGTTGGAATGTCTGTTTTTCTTAGTCCAATATTAATAAATAATACTACGAGTTCCATGATAAATATCAGTTGTTGAACCATATCACAGTGAATAGGTCAATATAAGCGTTCGGATATTTTTCTTTGGTCAGAAAAAAATAGTAATAACAGTTTCGCTAAAAACTTGGGGCGTGGTTGATCTGTTTCAAAGCAATGTTTGGATATTAATGTGGGATATTTAGTTGTATCACCGAGTGTGTGTTTTAAAAGTGTATCTAGGACTGACAGGAATGAATTTGTGAATTGGGATTCTTATTAGGAAAGATGAACAAAGACAGTTGGAGTTTCATGCTTGATGATTTACCAGCTTTTTTACACCGTCATATTATAACAGTGGATGAAGCAAGCTTTTCTTTAGGGTGGCCATTTTATTTTACAAAATGAAAACATTTTCGCTTATTTATGAATTTGAAATTAGGAATAATTTTTTTTAAAGATATTTTACACATTTATTATATTCCTTGTTAGAATATGTTTCGCCATCTTTTTTTATTCATTATATCTTTTGATTTAATCTAGTATGGTTATCATTTTGAAAGTCCAACTACCTTCTAAGATCACCCCTTCAGACAGCCGGATTTAAGCCTTTTTGGACAATAAGAGACAGTTAAACCTTAATCAATCGAAGCTGACTAGCCAGCAACATTCTTTTAGATCGGTTATAATAACGTCAATAACCAAATATCGAGGTAGTGACAGCATTTTGCCTTTTGTTGTCTTTTGTATGCTGTTCAATCAATATTCTGAGAAGTGGTTTCAAGAGTTTCTTCCTGGGAGACCCTGTAGTCAGTGCAGTTGAAATACAAGCAGCCAGAGGTAGAACAGATACTTGTACTCAAACGACGTATTTATTACACTGGTGAGAGCAAAAATATAATCTATCATCATATAGATATCTACTGCCTCTAAAGTAAATATTAAAATATTTTCTAGGGACTTTTGAGTGCTTGTTATTTATTGCATTACGTAATCATTCATATATTTAAATCGCGATATACAGTAAAATGTATAATCAATATCAAAACTTCTATTTTCTATTTTGTGTATATCTGGCATCAGATGACAAAATAATTGTTTTCTGTCGGATTCCGCAGGCACACAGCGCAAAGGTGGTATTTTCCTCATCATCCAATCTCCATATAAAGAATCATGAATTGTTTGTATATCGCTCTCCATATCTTTTCTCGTAGAGGACAATATCGGAATAATCAGTTCGATAAAGAATGTACCAAACAAATACTTCGTTACAAAGGAATATCGCTCACCATTTGTGGTTTCAAAGCATTTATCAACCCACGTTACCTTTCTGAATCAGGTGCAAAGAAGGACAATAGGTGGTAAAGAGGGTCCTGGTTAGTTCCCACAGATCAGGTTCAGAGTATAATGCTTATATATGGGCGCAAAGGGATATTTTTCCCATTCAACTCTATTGTTGATGCATATGAATATTTCTATTCATTGTTAGTTGACCCTTTCACAATATCAGTGCTTAAGAAAGAGTATCAGGAAATCTCAACAAAAAAAGTGTTTAAAATTTGAAAACATTATGTCCTACTAGAAATAACAGAGATCAAAATTTTATATCTAAAATAAAGTTCTGAATAATGAATAATCAAACTACTTCACGTATCTAACCAATCTATAACAACTTTCTACACAACACATTTTAAGCGATTACATTTTTTCAAAATAATCTGTTGTTGGTATTTTAACGTTTTCTCGAATGTCATTGAACGCTTTTGGTCCTAGCTGATGCATTGTCCGACTGACTTATTCATAAGTGGAAGAATGAATTTGCTATTTTGGAGTATCTCACACTACTTGTGAGAATGAGTTATGATTTCCATCGGATGTAAATACTGTGCCGTATACATTCTACGAAAAATTCTTACCGACCTACAATGATCTCACCTTCATGCATGATGATAGCCCAGTTGAAATCTTATCAACTGCAAATATGAAATATCTGGGAATTATCATAGATATAAACTTGAAATGGACCTCACATATTAACAACATTGTAAGAAAATTGAGACATCTTTTGTATAAATTCAAATATCTGTCAAAAATTCTCAGAACTGAATATAATGAACCATTCCGTAACCGAATCACATCTTCTATATGAAATAATAGCATGGGGCGGGTTGAACATAACCTTGACAAAAAATTTGGAAACAATACAAAAACTGAGTCTGAAAATTATTTTTGACAAATCAAGACGTTTTTCATCGGACGCCTCATATAGTGAAACTATTTGATATAAGTCAGTTATATTGTCACAGTTTCACAACAAATCATCATAAATAGAGACAAAACCTCATTAAAATATCTCATGAATACAATACAAGACAAAAAGAGAAAGCATTCGAAGTACCAAAACCAAATAATACCACAGCACTTAGATGTCATTCATACATAGGCCCGAAACTCTACAGTCTACTGGATAAAAAAAAATAATAATTCGGCGATTTTCAAGAAAAAGTCTAAAAACTGGAAATAGAATATAAAATGAAAACTGACAGAGCAATCTGGTTGCTCCAATAGAAAGAATTAGATAATTGAAATACGAACAAAATGGGACGTTTTACGACCCGATCGGATCATTTGTAACGGAGGAAAACCGGAAAAACCGGAAAATTTAACGATTTTTTTTTAAATTCATGACTCCGCAATTTTTCAAAAAATAGGGTCTCATGAAAGTGTTGAATCACGTGTACTTTGTGTGTGCACAAAACAGGATCTGACGGATCATTAGTTTTGGCATAATTGCAATTTGATTTCTTTTGCAATATCATATCTTGCAACGTGCCTGATTTCAATTTCTAAAACAGATTTTGAAAGTAGAAAGTACAGTACCACAAAACGTATATTCTCATTTTGCGCTAAAATGCTGCAAAATGGGGGGAAAATGCTTGCAAACATGACTGAAAACAGCCGAGCTGGTGGAAGCGGTCGAGTAGTAAGAGAGAGCGGGACATGGGGGGAAGCGTATTATCACGAAATCCGTTCATTAGAAGAATTCCCCTCATCAGCCGGACTCTCCTACCACTCGGTAGCTAACGCGGGCTCGGCCGTTTTCAGTCATGTTTGCATGCATTTTTCACCCGTTTCGCACCATTGCAGCGCAAAACGAGAATATGCTTTTTGTAGTAAAATATTTCTCCTTTCATAATCTGTCTGAGAAATTGAAATCGGGTTATTACTAGAGCATCCAGGCACGCTGCAAGATAGTGCAAAAAAAATTTATCCTAAACAAAACTAAAGATCCGACAGCGCCTGTTTTGTGCACACATAAAGTACTCATGATTCAATACTTTCACGAGAAGAACCAATCCTACTTCTTGAAAAATGGCGAAATATCTTTTTCGAAAAATCACAAAAAATTCTGTTTTTTTCAGTTTTTTTCTGTTACTAATGATCCAATCGGGTTGTAAAACATTCCATTTTGTTCGTATTTCAATTATCTACAATTCTTTTATTGAAGCAAGCAGATTGCTTTATTAGTTTTCATTTTATAAGCAACAATAAAAAAATACGTTTTTGTTATTTCAATGTATATAACAAATTAATAAATGACAGTTGCGAGTCGAAAACATAACAGAATATAACTACGGACTGTCTTCCATGTGATGGCAAAGTCCGTTTCCTACTAGTATTTTTGTTGAAAACTCTATGTTCTATTGCTTTGTGTACACGTGCAAACTTCGCAGATATTCTATATGGCCCGAATTTATTAAAATGCGATTAAAAGCAGATATAAGTTTTACAAAATTCAAATGTGAGACTAATAACAGGGACAAAGAGAAGGGAAAATATCTCTCATTTCTTGTAGTCACTTGGTTGGCTGAGTATGGAACCTAGACTAATCCTACACTCCGATGTCCATCTCTACAAAATTGAAGAAACCGAAATATCTGTACAGAACATTCTTTCAGAACAGACATACACAATCTGAATCTGAGGTTCAGGAACCAACTACTACACCCGATCACAAAACGGGACTATACCGTGATTCCTTCTCTCACTACACAGCATTGCTTTACAATCGATTACATCATTCACTGAGAGAACTGTCGATACGAAGTTTAAAGAAAAAGTTGAAATCTGAATATCTGTGCAACTGGAATACTGAAAAAAAAATCGAGATGAAAGTATGCTATTAGTTGGAAGCCAACATTGCCGTTCTCAGTTTGAGTTGATGATATTTCACTATATCGTCTGTTTTAAGTCGGCCTTCTTTCCTATATAATTCTTTTTGCTTTCTTTAATAGATTCCTTAAGTTTGTTTTTGTAATAATTTAATTTTCTTTTCAGTATGGCGCTCTCAGAATATTTTTGAAATTTATGAATTACGAATTTTTTGTAGATGTGGGACCCATTTTCTTCTTTTGATTTCTTCGTTTTTGATCACAAATCTTGTGGATTTACATATAGTGCTTGTGAGTTATTGAATTACACTAATAAATGTCTCATCACATTCAGCCTTGCTCATTGCGGTACTTTGAGACTCATAGTGATAGACGACCACTGAAAAAATATAAAATTTTGTTTGTTTCATTCAGTCTCGATCATATTTTAGTAATTTATAGACTCTCCACAATATTTCCTTGCACTATTGCCTTTAAATTTCTCGATGTTACAAAGAACAATCTTTTGTTAATGGCGATTTTTCGCTTGAAATCACACGAACATTGGAATCCTTACAGACTACCGATAAAAAACATATAATAAAATCAGTTCATGAAGCGTTGAATTCACTTGTCACGCTATGCAATGAATATCTGTCTATTAGATATAAAAACAATTTAATTGAAATCTTTGTGGAAAATAATAATGATAATAATTGCTGATCGGGTGGAAACCTTCTGGAAAAACTCAAATGTTCTTCCACAACCACTCAACGTAGATACTCCAGCCCTAGCGCAGTTCGAAGCTTTCTGCAGGAGGATTCGTCAACCTGGACCCATTGTTGTTAAAAAAAAAATTGATCTGTGCAATCCGATAACTCCGGAAGAAGTTCAAAGGGTCTTTGAAGGCTCGAAGGACTTAGCTGCTCAAGGCCCTGAAGGGTTTAATATTGGTGGAAAAAGTTTCCAACCACCCTGGGGAGCAACAGATTCCGGATTAGAAAAAATTGCATATATGAAAAAAAAGTTCTAAATATATAAATAATGACGATAGTCTTGTAAATGCAATAATATATTAAGGTTCATATAAACTCATGAATAAATTAACGGCAACGTTGAAAATTCTGAAAAAAAATCGAGTTATTTTGGCTTTCAGATTCAAATAAGAGAGATGTAGAAGAAAATCTGATCAACAGTTTTCGAGAAAAAATGTGAAACCCTATTTTTTTGAGATTTGGAGATGACATATCAATGTCAAAGTAAAAGATAATCACGATTTTTTTTCAGTTTTTCAGAACTTTCAACTTCAACGTTCCCTCACATTTTAAAAAAATTATGAAAATCTTGTTATAAAATCAAAGACAGTTGAGAAGAATCACAAAAAATTCCGGTTTTTTCAGTTTTTCTCTGTTACTAATGATCCAATCGGGTTGTAAAACATTCCATTTTGTTCGTATTTCAATTATCTACAATTCTTTTATTGAAGCAAGCAGATTGCTTTATTAGTTTTCATTTTATTAGCAACAATAAAAAAAATACGTTTTTGTTATTTCAATGTATATAACAAATTAATAAATGACAGTTGCGAGTCTAAAACATAACAGAATATAACTACGGACTGTCTTCCATGTGATGGCATAGTCCGTTTCCTACTAGTATTTTTGTTGAAAACTATGTTCTATGCTCTATTGCTTTGTGTACACGTGCAAACTTCGCAGATATTCTATATGGCCCGAATTTATTAAAATGCGATCAAAAGCAGATATAAGCTTTCTGCAGGAGGATTCGTCACTCTGGACCCATTGTTGTTAAAAAAAAATTGATCTGCGCAATCCGATAACTCCGGAAGAAGTTCGATGGGTCCTCGAAGGCTCGAAGGACTTAGCTGCTCAAGGCCCTGAAGGGTTTAATATTGGTGGAAAAAGTTTCCAACCACCCTGGGGAGCAACAGATTCCGGAGTAGAGAAAATTGCATATATGAAAAAAAAGTTCTTAATATATAAATAATGACGACAGTCTTGTAAATGCAATAATATATTAAGGTTCATATAAACTCATGAATAAATTAACGGCAACATCGAAAATTCTGAACAAAAATCGAGTTATTTTGGCATTCAGATTCAAATAAGAGAGATGTAGAAGAAAATCCGATCAACAGTTTTCGAGAAAAAATGTGAAAACCTATTTTTTTAGAGATTTTTTTAAGTTTTCCCAAAAACCATTCATCAATTCCATTTCAAATATCATGACATATCAATGTCAAAGTAAAAGATAATCACGATTTTTTTCAGTTTTTCAGAACTTTCAACTTCAACGTTCCCTCACAATTTAAAAAAATTCTGAAAATCTTATTATAAAATCAAAGACAGTTGAGAAGAATCGCTTTTGCAAGTGATATTTAAATGAAATTTAGAAGACTGAACATTGAGGAACTATTCCTACTATTTTTCAGACATAAAATCAAACGATTTATATTTTTAATAATGATTTTCAAAACCTTGGACAAAAAACGGTAAATCCCTCCAGTAAGTGATTCCTCTGTAGAACATGAACAAAAAGAAAAATAGTTCTGCTACTGTCCTCAAGGTATTGCGCAGAATTATTGTCATTGTCATATTTACTGTACAGCGTTGCCAATAGTTCCGCTGTCTAACCAATGTAATTTGTTTATTTTTTCGAAAATGAAAGTTACGTCGATAGGGGTTTGTCAGTTCATCAGTTGGATGTTGGATTGGTCCGCCCAAATCCTCGGAGCCTTGGACACAATTGAAGAAGTATGTAAGTAATAAGTTCTATGTTTTGCGATTTAAAAATAAATATCAGTTTTGGAAATAAAACAGGACGCAAAACAGAATTGAATAATAATCATTGTGGCGTCTGTATTGTCCATTCCAATTGTTTTCAAATGACATTATATTATATACATAAAAAATAACGGCATAATAGGCGGAGTTCAGCTTAAAAAGTTAAAAAATATTGATAAAAATAGTGTTTGTGCTAAAAGCAAATCTAATCTAAGCAAGATTAAGGGCGGACTAACTATTTCTATAACAAACCCATAGGCACTGCAACTACGAATATCAGAAAAACAAATGAAATGAATACAATAAATAATATACAGGTGAACCGGAAAAAAGAGGCAATACCAGAGATACAAATTGATGAAATATATATACAAATAGGCACATTGGAGTCAAATAAATTTTTTATCATTATCATCCCCATCATCACTCGGTTGAATTTGTAGCATCTCTGGTTTTTTGTTGGGCGGAGACCTCGGGGGCCTCGTTTTTCGAATTCATTGGCCTCTGCTGAAATCTGTCTACAAATTTGGTTGACTTGGTAGTGTCTCTGGTTTTTTCGTTGGGCTGAAACCACGGAGACTTCGTTATTCGAATTCAGTGGCTTTTGTTGAGTCCTGTCAATAGATTTGATTGAATTTGTAGTGTTTCCGGTGGCGACCTGGGAGACCTCGTTTTTCGAATTCAGTGGCCTCTGCTTGGTCCTGTCTATGATTTTGGTTGATTTTGTAGTGTCTCCAGTTTCTTATTAAATGTAGACCTTGGGGACCTCGTGTTCAGAATTCAGTGGCCTCTGCTGGGTCCTGTTTATGAATTTGGTAGAATTTGTAGTGTCTCTGGTTTTTTGCTGGGTGAAGACCTTGTTATTCGAATTCAATTGTCTCTGAAGAGTATTGTCCGTGAATTTGGTGAAAGGTGTAGTGCTTCCGATAGGCAACGACAGTATATAACAAAAAGTAACTTGTGACATCAATAGTCACTCGTTGAAACTCAATTTGACTATAGATGTCACAAGTTACTTTTTGTTATATACTGTCGTTGCCTATCGGCATTAATTATGAGTGGATTTGATTTGATTTCGAGAGCTTCCAGAAATTCTTTCTGACGAGTGGGTTACCACGAAACAGCTGTCAAAGGTTGGATCTCTCGGAATCAAATCAAAAAATAGTTTATTTCACTTATTCTATTATATCTCTCATGTAGATAATACAGTAGATAAATAATTCACTATTGAAGAGAAAGAAATCACAAAATCATCTCCACAACGAACAAGAAATGTAATAATAATAATTATTGGTAATCCGCCTATCCGTAATATAGCTAAATAATGCATTGAACCATATTACCACACATAATACCAGATAATAATTAATCATCCTGTGAGGTATTTCGCAGTACTCCGAATAATGCTGAGATTTGGCAACAATGCATTAGCAGTAGGGTTGACTGTTGGATGTTCGGTGGATATTCCAGCAGAAAACTGTAATTTATTTGGAAATATTATAAAAGATCGCTGTATGAAAAACTTATCTTATCAGTGCCATCTTACAGTTCAGAAACGCGAAATATTTGACTTTATATGAACTTTAATTTTCTCTTCTACACATTTATAGATTTAACATTTTTTCATTTTCAGACTGTAAATTGCTTAAATTCCACAAAAAACATGTCCAGCTATAGTTATAATTTTATATTCATGATAAATACTTTCATTTTCTGTTATCGACAATTGAATGTGACACTTGATTATGGTTCCAATCTTTTTGGTTGCTTGAATAGGGCGTTATTATTACCTAGTTTATTAACATAAAAAATTTCATACCCAAATATAAATTCAAACACAAAAAGTATGAGATGCAAAATTTTTAATTAGAGACCTGGATACTCGAAACATATCACTCCTCGCCCCAAAATGTATGAAAAAACATGTTGATGGTAGCAATTAGGAAGTCATCCTATACATTGTGATACATAAAGATATCAGATTATGAGGTATCTTCAATAACTGACTATGAGGACTAATATACTGGGTGACCCAGAGTTAAACCACCAAACGTTTAGGACCGGTTTTTTAGGTAAGAAAACTTTTTTCCTACAAGAATGTGTTCTAACTTTCTTAGTTTTCGAAATACAGTATTCAACCTTTTTATAAAATGTCAGTTTTTTTATCAATTACTCAAAATCCTTTTGGCTGAATTTGATAAAACCTGACAATCTTATTATATGCGGTAATAAGGGGTTTCTTTCAATGTACCTATGGCAAAATGATCAATTCCAGTGGAGACCCAAAGGGTTATCTAATTAATATTAGAACGAATCATTTTTCTCCACTAATTTTTTGTATGTTCAATTTTTTCTGGATTGAGCAATGACAAATACAACTCTTTTGTTTATTTAATTTTTTCAGTGTCTTGCTTAATTTTTGAAAAAATTTTAAAAACCGATTCCTTGAAACAAGAAAGAACTTGATATAAGAATAAATGCATTCATGATGTCCTTAGTGAGTTACTCGAAATAACCACGGGAGTTCCGCAAGGGACAGTTTTGGGGCCAATATTGTTCCTTGTATACATAAATGATATTGGTTATGTGAATAACTTGAATGGTCATCTCATTTCATATGCCGATGACACTGCCATTATATTCAAGGAAGACAATTGGAATGAAGTCTACAATAAAGCTGAAATAGGGCTCTCTAGTATTCAAGATTGGTTAAACCATAATAAACTCAGTTTAAATGTAAACAAAAACAAATATATCACTTTTTCCCTCACTTCTGAAGATCAACCAAACAAAATCCTGAAAATTCATAAAACTAACTATGAGCACCAAAACTGTATATGTCCTAAAGTAGAAAAAACACATTCCTTGAAATATTTGGGAGTTATATTGGACCAACATATGAGATGGGATGAACAGGTTTCAATAGTAATCAAAAGAATAAGACTCATGATAGCTAAATTCTACACCCTTAGGGACATTTTGCATGAAAAAAATATATTGCTAGTATATAAGGCACTAGTAGAATCAAGCCTGCGTTATTGCCGTGTTGTATGGGGTGGATGTTTCAACAATGTTATAAAAAGTCTGCAAACATCGCAAAATACTATACTAAAAATAATATTACATAAAGATCGTTTATTCTCCACACAACAAATTTGTGTAGATACAAAATTATTCAATATACGCAACTTATATATGTTCAACAATGCCTTCTATGGACTTTTGAAAATACCAAAACAATCCTGTCGGATAAATCTAGAATTACTAGGAATACGTTAAACCGAAAACTGTACATACCACTTTTCAAGAAGACTCACACGCAAAGGTATGTTTTTCATATCCTAAATAAGCCCAAATTTTTCGACTTCTAATACCGTTTTCTTCGTCATTTTTCTTTTCCATTAATTATTTTTCTCCACAATTCTCTCTGACACAAATAATATAAAATGAAAGGATAACCAAAATTTTCAAAACCTACAAATATTTCTAGTTGATAACAATTAAGATAATCCATCTCAAATGCTATAGGTTAGCACATCTTAAGCAGACTTGCTTAGGTGAACCCTCACAGATGGGACGGAGAATATAAATGTATTTACATTCGTTAAGCATACTACCATTATAATTGCTATACCGATATATTACTTGAATTGAATTGAATTGAATTCATTGTATTTAATTAGAAAACGGAAAAAAAATTCTACTCAAAATGACAACTACCACAAAGTTTGCACCTACGAACAACAGATTCTGCAGCTGCACGGCACTCTGCTGGTTTGCTCTCTTGTAGTGCTTGAACAATATCTTCCAGGAAAATACCTTCGTCGTTGAAAGGCTCAGCATAACCTCTAGTTTTCATTGCACCCTATACAAAAATCCATAGGGGTTAAGTCAGGAGAGCGTACAGGCCAAGGAACTTTGACACCCTGTATCTCGAAAACGAAGCAAGTTAGGACACATGATAACAACAAACAAGAATCTTATTTTTGCATAAATAAACCGATCCTAAACGCTGGGCGGTTTAACTCTGGGCCACCCTGTATTTATCTTAATTCAATCTGTTGATAAATCAGACCAATTTTGTTTGTATGTCAAATAAAATCATTGAAAATAATTATATTGCAATATCAATTACTAACATACATAATTTATACAGAACAAACAGAAGATTATTTACGTTAACGTGGGATAAATATAGATCTACTATTTAGTATAAATTGTTATGAGAAGTTTTCACCACGCACACTGAATTATCAAAAAGGTATGTAAACTGTGATGACAAATTTGAAAACTTTGATTTGCGTGTACCATCTTCTGAAAACAAGGTGTGATTCATTAATTGTATTCATGCATTCGCAATTAAGACGTAGAAAACATTATAGGTACGTTCCAATCAATGAATGAGGTATTTCTATGAATCGACATGTGGAATAAAATTTTAAATATAAGCATTTCATTATCATCAAATTGTTACCTATACTATACAAAAATATTGTTCTTGAAGTTATCTTCCATATCCAGGGGTTTGAAATGAAATATAGAAAGAGTAGATATGCAGCCTAATTACATAGTATTTTTGCAGATACTCGTATATTTTGAGTGTGATTAAATTCGAATATTCGTGTGAAAATAACAGACTCGTAGAGTGGTTCGTTTAAAAATATTTTTACTAGATTTCCACAGTAGAGAATAAACAAAGCTGTTTACTCATCTTTTCTCACCTGCATATATTTTAAGGCTCGGCTCGACAAGGTTACATTATTTGATCATGAATAATCCCACGATGCCACGTTGTTTGTTCGTCTTCATTTGAGCGTTTAGTGATTCTAGTCACAATGAGGTAGAAGTACGTACACTTTTCGAATTCCTTTAAAAATATTAGTGATGTGTTGGTATATTGACCCATTCATAATTCAAGCGGAAATGATGTCACTTCTGGCAATTCTTAAGATATGTTTCAACATTTCGATTTTGAAAAAGCTAAAACAAACACCAAGTACAATAACATCTGCGTGCACCTGACACGGACCTAGTTTGTTATACCAGTTGTTCTATATATAAATGTTTATATAACCCCATTAGAACGTAAACTTTAACGTACCTTTATTTTGACGAAGTCACTATTTTGACCAGATATAGGTCGTGATTAAATTCATGAATATTTTTCTATTTTACTTCAATATACTGTTATGATTTTGTGACAATGAATATTGATTTCAGTAGATATGAAAAATAGAATAAATTTTACTTTTTCTTTATTGAAAGGAATATCATTAATTGCCCTAGCTCAAAACCCTTTTATTTTTACCTGTTTTACCCTCTCTCTGCTTATTTCTCATCTCCTTCACAGCTCAGCCGGCAGCAAAGAAAACTCCTGCCTGCTCTCAGTTGGTTTCATAGGACGTTGGACACCTGTATATAATTCTAGCAAGAAATGTGAAATTTTAGTATAAATGCTATTGATAAACCAATTTTGTATGTTTTCAAAAACTGAAATGCCTAATTTTTATTATTTATTATTACAAAAATCCCTACTAACTTAAAAATACCCACAATTTTTAACTTTGTTCTAAAATATGTCCTGAGCACCCTCTATTAACTCAATTATTATTTACTAAACAAAATCCATACAAGTTTGGCAATTGCCCACTAGATGGCTTTAGTTTATAGACAATGGTGGACTTTCTTATGTATAATTAATGTTCTTAATTGATAAAATACTAATAACTCAAATCTATGAAGTTTGTGGTTTCTATTAAAATGTTCGGAAGTTAATAATTGTTTATTTAAAGTCTGTTGCTGCAATTCTGCTACACGAATCCGCCTAACTCAGGATACAACTGAACGGATTTATAAATACCTTAGAATTTCCTCTGGATTCTAGCTGCTTACTGCTTATTTGGATAATAATGCTTTCTCTGGTACCTAAGTACTTTCCTTTAATTTCAGATTTCTGTGGTTATTTGTGTTTTCCTAATTCATTTATTTTTTCACAACTGCTCTACTTCTCTTCTTAGATGTTTTTATGCTGTGTGTTATTATTATTTTTGCTTATTTTCTTCTTATTTCGGCTGTGAATTTCTATCAATCTTTCTTTCATAAAAAAATTTCTGAACTCCTTTACTACTGTGCCTGGTAACTTGCTTTTCAACCGATAACAATTTTTTCATTTCACTTTTCACTTTTTATTGATTATTCTTTAAAATTCTCACAGTTTTTAGTTCACATACTTATCTCTACCTTTTAGGGCCAGTTTTTCATGTTCAAGTTAAACTCCAGATAACTAACTAAGGCCGGGTTGTACAATACAGGTTCAGGTAGTTTGAGTGAACTCGATTCAGTTGCTAGGGATTAGCCAATAAAATGTCTAGTACCTTAGTAATTGAATTCAGTTTAGTTGAACTGTGGTTGAACTTGTATTGTACAACCCGCCATAATAGTTTAGATGGTGAATGACATTTTTTAAATGATGTTGGAAGGATCACATTCTAAACTATCAGTTAGTAATCTGGAGTTTAACTTGAACATAAAAAACTGGCATTTAATCTATTTATTTACAATCTAAAAATTTCAGTTTGTAATCATTTTGTTGGCTTTTTTCATCTCTGTATCATGTTTTTCGAACAGCTGTCATTTCTGACATTTCCTGTTGAAATTTTTTTCTTCCCACCAATTCTATACTGGATGTCTGCTTATTTTGAATATCTAATCTAATCTAATCTAATCTGCATGAATTCGTTCTATCTTTTCATAAAAATTCATTTCCCTTTAAAAAGATATTTTGATAATATTAATACCCAACAAAAAATGGATTACAGATGAAATTAAAAATTTTAGTATAAAACTGAAAGGTTTACACCATCTTGAAAAATATTATCCGCAATTAACTATTCAGTACAAAAAAGCTATAAAAACCTGAAGTTTCATAGAGAAATTCAAAGAAAAGTTACCTACTACCAAAATAGAACAATAGCTGATTCCAGTAATGTCAACAAAACGGCTCGGAACGTAATTTCTGAATTCAGGAACAAGAACTAGAAAAGTCGTCACCCTATTATTATAAAAGAAGACGAAATGACTTACGAAAACCCAATTGATGTTTAATGATTTTTTTATTAATGCTCCAGTACAATGCAAACAAAAAGGTGGGAAACATAATATTTCCAATGATATCAAGGTAGATATGAATAAGTACTCTTGTTTTCATGAACCGGTTACCATTCTCGAGTCTCTAACTGATATCAATATTAAAATATGAGCAGAAAAGAAAAATAAGTATTTATACTTTTTATAATCAAGGCACACTTAGTGAATTTGTCATTTCTGATTAGAAAGTTTCCCCAATGTCTGAAAATTGTAGTTATTCACCTAATAAGTGCATTCTTTTTGGTCGTGGTTCTTGAGTTTTCGAAGTAATGAGAAACAAATAATTTGCTGAGGACCATTCATTCAAAGAAATCTACACCTCATTCCATTTATTGCGCAGATACTATTAACGACGTAGATCATCATCATACCCTCTAAAATATGTAGGTACGGAAAGTTTATACAAGTCATTACTGTAGAATAGGAGGAATACCAATGTCTATCTATTCCAGCATGCTGTGAAAAGTGATTGTTGACAGCTACATACTGTGTTCGTTTGAACAGAAATGATTTTATACATTCTAGAAAATAACGGATAACCTATAATTTCATGTCTATTCAACTTTTCAAGCAGTATGTCGTGATTGATACAGAGTCAAATGCCCTGCTGAGGTCACAAAAGATTCACCTGCTTCAGTATTGTAATAAATATAAAGTCTAAACATTCTATTATTTTTTGAAAATAGGAAAACACTGTGGTATATGTAGATTTTTTGTTCAAGTATCCATGTTGATTTTTCGAAATCATATCATATTCTAGACAAAATGACATTAATGTATCTAGAAATAATATACCTATACTCGAATACTTGAATATTGAAAGATTATAGTTAAATCTCTACTCTACTTTTTCAATAGAACCGACCCCTAAGAAAATTAATTTCTCAGTTCAGTTTTGAGTTACTGAAATAATAAGAAACTGAATTGGGAGGTGATGTAACGTTACGTAGAGAAAGACTGCAATGAATCTCACAAGATACTATATATTGCTCAATATCTTTTTCCGACGATCTACTTGAAAAACGTATCATTTTGCACTTAAAACTATAATACAGAAAATAACGAAATTCGCACTAGTGCGAAATATTTCATTTCGCATACAACATGAACTCAATTGTCTTTTACAGTTTTTGAATTATCTGCACCATTCTATATGTTTCACGGTGGAAATTGAAAACAATGAATCTCTTCCGTTGTTGGATTTGCTTGTTTCCAAAGTAAAAACATTTTTGATGTTTTCATTTATAGAAAACCATCACACACAGATACTGTCAATCTTTTCATTCGAACCACCCCCATAATCACAAAGCAGCTTCTTTCAATGCTTTAATCTCTAAGTTATTGTCCGTACCCTTATCCCCTATTATAATTTTAACAAGGAATTGGGGATTATAAAACAAGTAGCACTTAACAATGGTTACCCTGATTCATTTGTTCCCATACTATATAAAAGCAAATCATGTTTTGAGTGCTTCCTTGATCCCTCCTTCTTCCTACAGTATTTTTCTCACTAATAATTCAGGGTAAAGTTTCCTATGACATTAAAAATACATTTTGTTAAATTCCGTGAATGTAAAATTTCTTTTCGCACTATCAATAATCTTGGAACCAACATAATTAGTAACAGAGATGAGATAACTACAAAGAATAAATCAGGTATTTACAACATTTCTTGTTCACATCATGGTTGTATAATGATTCATATTTTGCTCAAACTGGCCGAGTCTTTGAAAAAATAATCTATGAACACAAGAGAGTAATTGATACGTATCTTCAGTAAGGCAATTTTTATTGAATGCATTCTTCTAGTTTTTTGCATCACATTGTTACTAAAAAACATCAATTTGATATTAATTCAGATCTTGATATTTTACACAATTGGGATAATGGTACTAAATTGAATATTGTGGAGATTCATAATATAGAATATTTGAATGAACAAATAAAATTTGATTGTATTTCCTTCTTCAATGCTCTACAATTTCAACAATAATCCAGTCTTAGTATGCCCAATGCAGTTTTCTTCTGAATTATAGTTTTCTTCCCAACCGTTGGTTTCTTCCCTTGAAAACTCATTTTCCTGCAGGTAGTCCAGATCCCCCACATGGCTGGTGCTACCGTTGCTACGGCAACGGGGCCCGCAAGTCTAGGGGGCCCGCGATAGAAAGAAAAAAATAACAAAAACACCACCATCTGACTTGGCACCTTGTTGACAGTGCAGAACACTGAAATACTAGTTTGATATTCCTTCACTTAAATTGTTGTTTAATAAAGTCTTCTTTAAATAAATGATAACAAACATAGGATGTGTTCTGAACGTATCAGAACAGATATAATATTATTATAAATGCGTTAATATGAATTATACAGTTCGACTTTTTTAGTCCCCCCCCCTGTTAACTTTTGAACGGTTCGACGTACAAACATAAAAAAAAACCGGTTGGAGGGTTTCACCAATACTACTTTTTGAAACAAAAAATATGGTGATTGCTCGACAGGGAGCGCGGAGGAGCACATCAACTCAAAATTTTTAAATGGCATGGGTGGTCAAGTGTCACATCGTTGAAAAGATAATTCAATTCTCTTTTCAACCATTTAAATATTTTTGAATGTTGTTGAGACATTTTTTCTCAATTTCGATTTTTATGCCTTTCGAAATTTTCAAGTTGATGCGCCAACTGTCAAGTAATTGCAATGTTTCTTCTCTCAAAAAGTAGTATCGGTAATACCTTTCAAAATGTTTTTGGTGTCATTATTCCACAACAGACCGTTCAAATTTATTAAGGTATGAGTAGTATTCAGATTTCAGATCCGCATTTATATGTGATATTTCGAATTTGAAGTGCAAAAAAATACTAACGAAATTCAAAAAAAAAATTAATGGTTGTAAAGAGAATTGAATTCTCTCTTCAACGATGTCTCACTTGACCCCCAGCAGAGATATTTATAAATGAGGTTGATTAAATTATTTTTATGACATTATTCAATATAAATTTTTGTTGTTAATCTAGACACTCACTCAAAACTGGGTCTAATATGTATTTAAAAATAATTGTGATAATGTTAAAAATTAACTAAAACAATATATATACATAAAAGCAGGCCAACAATTTTGTTTAATCTTTGGTTCTAAGGGAGGGCCCATCATGAATTCTAGCAACAGGGCCCACTTAATCATTTGGGGAGGGCAGGTAGGTAGATATCTTTAATAATTTCATCAACATTTTACTTAATCTCCGTTAGATGACAGTTCATTTACATAAACCTTTATTATCTACTCATCCACTCCGTTGCGCATCATTTCATTTCTCTTTCAAGAGCGTTCTGATCGTTTTGTAACAAACAATTTTGATGTTCAACAGTAACACTTCCAAGCGAATGGTCTCATATTTCCGCACTATCAATCCTTATTGTCCCTACTTGTCAAATAACAAAATCATTTGTGCACATGGACACATTCCGAAACTGTTATTAATATATATATATATATATATATATATATATATATATATATATATATATATATATATATATATATATACAAACATAAACACTCTTACATAATCCAGATGCATGATACACCTATAGATAATATAAATATATGTTTAAATAAAATTGTAGATATTTTATTATTATTATCGCAGACTTCCCATGTCATGTTGAAAATATTCTTCAGTGTTTTAGAATGCATTTTCAGGATATTATTTTTTTGTAAATAGAGGTTTGCAGCTCCCACTACGAGAAACTGTAAAAAAAAATTTCTTACAAATTTTTTTATTAATTAGGAAAGAAGAGTTTCCCCAAAATATTATTCCATAACGGAGTTTGGACTGTACATATGCGTGATGGACATTAAAGCAGCATTTTCATTAATATTTCCTGAGATTTAATATAGAGCATATTTATATTTTGACAGATCTCGAGTCAACTGATCTATATGGGCTTTCCAATCTAAACGATGATCTATCCTCACTCCCAAAAATATAGATTGCTAGATGTTTCGCGCTGTCAACCAGTATGGGCAGTATGTTGTGTTTGTTGGTTTTTCTATCAAAATGCAAGATTTGTGTTTTATTCACATTCAACACAAAACTATTTCCTGAAAACCGGGGATTTGTTTTTTTCCAAGAAGTTCATCAATCTGTTATAAATTAGTTTTTCCGGAATTTTACTTGAATTAGGAAGAAAAGATATGGGCCAATAATTTTTGAATACATCTTTTTTTCCGTTTTTGAATATGGGTTTTATGTGAGCTTTGTCTTTTGTTTGTTTGTTTGTTTGTTATTTCCGTCAACCGATTGCACCCCTACGAGCAACCCTCGGAAGTCTTCGAGAGACTTGTGTGAGCTAGGGAAGACGCAGCCCTTGCCGTTTAACGTGTGATGTCTTCAATTTTTTCGAAGATTCCTGTTTCAAAACAAATATTCATAATATGTGCTAAAGGAATTGCTATCAACTCTGCTACATTCCTCAGAGGTGAAATAGGTATTTCATCAAAACCAACTGATTTTTTAAGCCTTTTATGTATTCAAATATTTCTAAAGGGTTAACTTCATCTAGTAATAATAATCTATTAGAACTGTACTTTGATATTTTACGCTTGTTATTGGATTTTCTTCTTATATTTGGACATGCATTCAAAAATATGGATTTGCTTGATTCAAGACACTTCGTTGTTCCTAATCAAAATGATGAAAAATGTTTCTTTTAATTGAACTCTTTTTTGTTATAATATTTATCAAACTCCTGGTGGCCTTTTGTTTATATTCTGCTATCTTGATCATTTCTAAACTATTTAGCACTTTCGCATCTTCAATGACCTTCTTTAACATTTTTCTATATGGACAGATTACTTATATTTCTTCAAATCAGTTCCAACAGAAACTATCGACATATTGTTCCAATCTTAGGAGAAGATAAAATATTATTGCAGATGCAAATCTCTGCATCATATTATGTCAATCCAACCCATCTCTAAAAGCAAAATCTTTTTTTATAAAATGTCACTTTATTGCTTTGAATTGAAACAAATTACATGGGACTAAATAAATTCCTTCGATTTATTACTTGTTACCTGTAGAAAAAAAGGGAGCAATTTGCATAATGGCTCAGTTTATAAATCTCTGAACGCACGAATCCGAAAAGCGTACCTACCTGTGAACAAAGAAGTTGGAACTTATGTAATCTCGAATGCAATCGAGAGCTTTATTTTGTGAAAAATCTCTAGAGATGTTCGAAATCGTGAGTTAGAGTCACGTTTTGATTCTGTCTCACCACGTGAACCTTAGCATTTGTTACATTTACAGGATTATATTTCTTCCTTTTCATATTAAACGATTAATGAGGTCACGATTAAATCATCAGGCTCCAAGCGATAGGTAATGACCACGAAAGAATGGTCTTCAAATTAGGATGCATTCCATTCTGAGACCATCTACCTACCCTTTTTGAAATATTTTGATATTTTGTATTCTGTTACTTGTCGCATTTTACTTCTAATAGAGAAACAGTGGGTTTATGAAGCAGATTAGATAAAACAAGACTAAGATAGATCTATTTTTTCAGATAAATTAAATTGAATAAAATAAAAATCAATCAAATGTGAATAAAATCGACGAAGTCGAAGTACCCTTCTCTCCAAATATTTCCACAAAGTGGAAAATATGATGCAAAAATCTGACAGAAAACAACTACTTCCCTGGGTAATGCCACGACGGATATTGAAATACATCTGACAGATATTTGTGCAACGTTCTTCTAAGAAGACTCAATTGCACGTGCTTATTGTAGACAACAAAAGATTAAGTATCCTTAATTTGGCTGGGGATGACCACCTGCAGACATGTTTCGAGGTTCTTGCCTCTCATCAGTGCAAGGGTAGGTCCGACAACTTTGAGTTGTCTTGTCCCTGCCAAATGAATTATAATTTATTGTTTATCTAATAATTCCCTGCGGATGAAGCAGCGACTTACAGTAAAGTCAGTCGCAGCACCACCCGCCAGGAAAATCACTAAGCACTCCTCGAGAAAGCAAAGACTCCAGGAAGAGTAAATCAACCACAATAATAATAATGAATACACTTCATTCACATAAATAAATCAATACAAATGAAAAAATTTCATCACGTTTGTGAAACAAAGCAAGGTCCGATAAGTATATACACACTCGTTTCGGAGTGAGCATAGAAGAATTTAATAATAATAATAATTGCAGCTATGGTAATTATAATAGCAATAGTAATAATGATATATGTCGGGGCGTGGCGCAGTGGTTAGAGCATCCGACTCTGAGTCGAAAGGTCCAGAGTTCGAGCCCCATTTGCGGCTGGGATTTTTTAATTCAATTTGTCCGATTAAATTACTAAAACCTCGTGGCTTGACTGGGGTGAGTCCTGCACGATTCACTGTTGCGTTCCAATTAACAGTGCTGCTCCTAAGGTGGCGTATGGAGTTAGTAACAAGGCCTACCCATAACACATGGCTAATGACCATGGCAGTCGATGCCAAAACACCAAAGAAAAAAAAAGTAATAATGACAGATATGTAGGTATAAAATATAAAATTTTCTTTCAAATATATGATATAAAATAGTGTATGTTTAAAGGACAGGTTGGTTTAGTTAAATGACAGGAGGAGGTAAACCGGAAAGCAGTAGTTATTTAAAAACTGGGAGGGAAAATTCTTCAATGTTTCAATTATCGAAATAATGATGCACAGGTCTCATAACCAAAACCAAACGATTTACAAAATCAACCTTCTTATATTACTATACTCAATCTCACTTTTCATAGGCCTTCATTCTTGAAGTAAATAATTGTGAAATATGAGTTGAGGATATGAAAAAAGTGTTGACAAAAAGAAGGAGGCATATTGTGCTATTTTCAAGATTCAAAACGAAATTCTTTCCGATTCTTGTTCAGGAGATAAAACTACATAAGTAACACCACTTTTCTTTTTGTTTCGAGAAAAAGCCCGATAAACTTTCCTTTACCATTACTATTACTCCAATTAAGCATAGCCATGATCATGACCGATTCCGAACAGATTCAAAAGATTTGAGACGAAGTGATTTTGACTTCGGCCAATAGAGGGCTAGGTATATCCGAGTCAGTACAAAGGAAAATTTCATAATTTTAAACTTTGCTTCGTTTTTTATAAAATTTCCTAGTCGTGCAGCAAAGACTGCTGCCTGAAGCTCCATACGTGGAATTGAAATCTTGCTTTTTGAGTTTATAAAAGTTACTTCTACGTCAGTTGTGAATATCTCACAATCCATGTGTCTTCAACAATATTCTTGCATAATTAAGTACCCCTTTACAACTGGAGGCGATAAGAATTCAATTTGGTCAACGGTACACATAATAATTTCCAAAATTTCACGTTTTGTCGAAGGTTTCCCCTGTTAACACTTTTGGGAATTGTATCAAATTAAACACCAACGTATGATTTTGAACATTCCAATATATCTCTTGAATCTAAGTAATTGTCCACATAATGTTATTCTATGGCCATCCAAAAAAACTGAAGCACCAACTTGTCCAGCAGATTTTTTAACTCGAAACTTCGTTGGCTTTAGAGAACCAGAGTGTCTCAATTCCATCGATTACTGGTTTGTTTCGGGGAAATATAAATTTACCAAAGTTTCACCCATCGTAACAACACGGCAAAAGAAGTCTGCATCATTTTCAAACTGAGCATAGATCGAACGCAATCTGGTCAACATTCAGACATTTGGGGATCCATTTTGCAGAAAATTTTCTTGTGTCCAAATCGACGTGAACTATATGATGGACGCGTTCATATGAAATATTCAGTGACTCAAATATTCGTTATAGCCTAATTCGAAGGTCTGATAAAATCTTCTTTGATGAGGAAAATTGTGTTATTAAAGTTTTTGCTAAGATATTTCTTGCTACCATAATTAGAAATACTATGAGTATAACAAATTCTCGAATAGGAGCAGCTCATTGAAATCCTGCAGCAGCAAAAACGATTTTGCTGAAGCTGATTTTTCTGCATCAGAAAGGCAGCTCATTGAAATCCTACAGCAGCGAAAACGATTTTGCTGAAGCTGATTTTTCTGTCTCAGAAAGGTATACTGCTATCGCTATTAGACAGCCAGTCTGGGACAGTGAGTTTCTTCATTACAAAATTATAATTTCATAATTGAATAATCACTAGAAGGTTACCTGCCTGTGACTGGAAGGTTTTTGCTTAAAATAATTGGAAAATCTCATAGAAGTTCACCCACTTATGGTAAAACAGTTGTCAACCTGCCACTAAAATATTACTCGATGAACCCACTACCATTATTTTGTTCCTTGCTGCGGTTATTCGATGTTTCGCTGATATTTGAACGGAAATTACCTCCTCCACCCTCTACGAACAGGAAGATCGATTAGTGCCAAGAATCGCCGAAAACAAAGAGACAGAAGCATTGTGTCGCCCTTGTTGGTCGCTTGGTGCATACTGCATGGTGTCGTGCTATAGGTACTGTCTCATGGTGGATTTATGCAGCAGTGATAAGTTATAAGTCATGAGAAATAAACGGTTCAACCAATCATATTCGTCAATGATTGGTTGGAATAAACGGTTCAACAAATCATATTCGTCAATGATTGGTTGGAATAAACGGTTCAACCAATCATTGACGAATATTCTTCCTTATGACTTAAAACTTATGACTGCTGCATAAATTCACCATCAGTGTTACCGGCTAATCTAACACGTAAAAAATGGTGTTTGAAGTTTTGGTATAACATCAAGTTTATATTGATTTTATTGAAAATATGAACAGGATATTCATAAAGTCAGTTCTAATTTTCTTGATTTGTTGCATAGATTTAACTTTGTATCGTTGGAAAAACGTAAAAATCAAGCTTCCGTTTTATGCTTGTATTAATTATTCAATGGTAAAACTGACTGTCCGGTATTACTGTCGTCAATTGGTATTTTTGTTCCAAGAATAACATCTAGACACAATGCTACTTTCCCATGCACAAGAGCTCAAACAAATTTAATGTTAAAGGCACCAATAAATTTCATGTGCAGTAATGCAAACTATCTTTCTAGTATCTGTGACTTATTTTCTTGCTATGTTTCAGTGTTTGTGAACTCAAGAATAATTCTCGTGCGCATCTTTAAATTTTTGTTATTGTAGTATTCAAATAGGACTTGAATTAAACTTGTATTATAATCTTTTTTAATTGCTCTGTAAATGGGAAAATGTTGGGCAATAGAAGTGAGTGGTAATCAGCAAAGTCGATTTTATAATCACAGGTGAGAACTTGTCCCGTATATGCTACTAGAGTTTCTTGTAGGGTTAATAAAAATGTTCCTCAGTGTTGTCTTGAACTGCGTCGTTATTTTCGGGAAAGGACACAGAAACTGATCTTCCTGATTGCTCTCCGTCTTCAATGAAAAATTTACCTCTTTTGAAGCTTACAATCCAATTTTTCAATGTCGCATATGAAGAATATTGATCGCCAAGGGTACTAAGCATATCTTCGTTAATGTACTTACCCCTTAACCCCTTCAGGTACTTAATGATGGCACAATACTTCAATTTTTCTATTTTCATAATTTCGGTCAACATCTTTTTTTCAAATTTTATTGCGCAATACTGGTTTGAATTTTTGACGTGAGACTTCACACTGACACTTCTTATAAGCTATTGTTCTTTGTTATCGTGACGCAATTATTTTTTAATCCATGGAACCGGTCTAGACTAACTAGATATCAAAACATCCTCGTAGGTATATTAAAATTATTTTTACGTCAGTATTTTAATTCGATGAAGTAATAGTAAGGATGAAAAATATCCCAAGTGACGTAGGTGAATGCAACATCGTGATATTCAACGATAATTATAATACATTCGAAGATGTATAAAGAATGTGCGTTATTCCATTCAAGGTTGCCTCTAAATCTCTCACTGGAACGTTCATCATGTCTTCGATTCTGACATACAATGCAAAACAATTAGAAGGTAAAAATGCTTATAACAAGTATTGATAAAATCAAAGAACGTGCGAAATAATGTTGAATTCTGTTATCATTTATAGATACTTATCGTAATATTTCTCTCCAATCATTTCCTGTCGTAAATTATATGATAATTCCAGGATTTGAAACATGTGCATTCTGTTTGCATCTGATAAATAGTAGGTAATATATCACTAGGCCAATCAACAGGGCTATCAACCTCAACTTAAATTGCTCCGCCGATAATTTTTTTTTAAATTGTAGAACACAGTGTGCACATTACTTTTGAGAAAAATTATCACCTCCAGGGGGGGTGGAACCCCCCAAAAAAACGCGCTGAAATAAATTTTTGAGGTAATTTCGAAATTTCTCAAAATTTTTACTTTAAATCAAAAAAATAACTTGTTATTCAGAAAGAGCACAGATTTTTACAAAAAACTGTCCTAACCAAAATTTTGAGAAATCGCACGGTATTCTTGAAAAAAATTGTTGAAGGTCTATGCTTTCTCAATGGGGCAGGTGTTGTGCCGGCTCCCGCCAACGTGCATTTTTTCAACCAGCGCGTGAAGTAAAGTTCTATAACTCCTCACATAAATGTTCAATTCGGGTAATTCTTATGTCATTCTGAAGATAAAGATCGCAGCTTTGTATTCTGATATTATTTATATTTATACGCACAGTTGCCAGCTGCAAAATTGCAATTGAAAATCTTATAATATTAAAGTTCCTGACTTCGTGAAATAATTACTGAAATAATGTCTTATCACCTGTAGCAAGTAAAATGAACAATTGAGGAATACTTCATTGTCAAATTGCATAACGTTTAACTGGTCCAAATAATGTTGGTTTTAAGTACGAGTGTTTTCAATTACTCGCATATTTTAGGTTACAAAATCTTGAGGGAGTTTATAAATTCAAATGCTAATAACCCAGAGATAAAAGCACGTATCAACATGAATGAAAAGCCAGTTTGCAGAAAAAACCTTGCTCTAATTGGAAATATTCATACAAATTTGGTTACTTGTACAAATTTTAAATTCAATCCAGTCAATCTTTCAAGTACTTAAAATAGAGGTTACTCGGCATTTGATCGCATTATTGTTCTATGGAAAGAAAAATAAAATCAGTCCTTAATGGAATATGGGGATTCGAGACCGAGGAAGACAGTGCACCAAAGGAAACTGTCCCGAAGTGTACCTGCTTTAAACTCATTCTAAATCCTGAAAAATGTCGGCTAGGGACCTGTCAATGCGACAGCTAGCGCGCCGCTGTATAGTATAATACAGCGGCGCGGTTCTTTCGGTGCGCAGTGGGCATCAGTCAACGTTGCTCTATGTAAACGTCAGATAATATAATAGTTCATGTGAAGAAAACACTGGATACTGGGATAACATCGATAGTCGGAGAAGAGGAAACATCTCTTAGTGCTTTGTCACTGTTATTAATTGGAAATGGTGAGTTTATTTTTGAAAAACACTCTCATATTTCGTTACCTCCGGTCCGCGTTTGATTTATACAATAAGTTGATCTTCTCTCGAATTTGCAAATAATTTTCATAACAATTCTTCTAAATCTCAATGACGACAGTTCTCAACGATTATTTACCCACATTTATATCTAAGAGTAGTAGTTTGAGAGTTTTTTCAAATATTCTCCCCCTTCCCTCTGACCCCAATGTTTCCGCGATGCGGGGGATATGCCCCGAATGCGGGGGAGGGAACATCGTTTCTAATAATTTATACTTATTATTTTTACAAATTTTCGCTCAGTTTCATTACTCAGGACTGACAATTTTACATATTCATTGAAAATACCCCAAAAAATCACGATTTCGGGAAGGGGTTGACGTCCCGGGAGGGGGTTTAATTGTTGAAAATAAGTCGCCCCCTTTATTAATACCGACTTTCACTCATATTTATTGCCCAGAGCTGTAATGTCAAGAAAATACCTTCCAGAAAAAAGTTTTTACGATTTTGGGGGGGTTGCACCCCCCAGGGGGTGATAACTTCATTGCTAATTATTCAACCCTCCGTGACGACAGAATTGCAAAAAAGAAATCTGCGGAGCAATTTAAGTTAAACTTTTATGAGAAAAATTGATCTGTTTATTGGCCTACACTGATTATTCGATAGTATATTATAAAATATTCTTCAATACTGTACCATCACAAGTTTGGAAATTGTGGAAACGTGGTTTATATTCAAATAAACATTTCAGAAGTAAACGTATACCGGGAGTCCCAGAGCTTTTAGGCCAGCAGATATTTCAGTTATTTACTTAGAAAACAGGCCCCCTCACGGAATACATGGGATTTTAATTGATTGCGGAATTCAATGAAACTTTTGTATGTTTTAGATCACGATTAGTCGATAACACTTTGAATATACCATAATCAAATCGTATGGTTAGTTTCGGAGAAACAGGGTGATTTCAAAAGTAGTTACAAAAACAGAAAATTAAAGTAATTTATCACAAATTGAGAATATTTCTAGTTTATTCTCTCGATTTGGCTTGAATATGTCATGCCTTTGGAAACGCAACACTGTTATGATAAAAACAGTATTTTGTTTACCAGGGTCATCACAAACGTACTCAAAATAAACTATTTCAACATTGTTTACTTCACCTAACAGAATTGAGATTTATTCTAGTTTGATTTCTAGATTTTTTGGTAATGTTGACCTTTTAGAAAAGCAATACAATTGTAATACAAACAGTATTTCACCATACCGGAGTAATCAAAATAGTACTCGAATATATCCTATTCCGAAGTTATTCACCTCATTCTTTCAATAGCAACCTTAAAGAACTATAAGTTTTCAACTCTCAACGTTAATATATGAGAAACCTCAAGCCAAACTCATATTTTCAAAATACAAGGGCCCTACAAAAAGTAACCATACATATTTATCTGATTACTTGATGTGCATGTTTTAATACGAACAGCAACATCTTTATCGCATTCCAAAGTATTGGTAGATGGAAATTCTTAATTTTCGGGGGTAGTACCACGAGTGCTCGCAATACTATCGATAGTGATTCTGTCAAAAATCAACGAGATCAAATTGCTTGGTAACACTACGAGTCCTTTTAGGACGGGTGGTGTTACCTCAAAGCAATTTGATCGAGTTTAAGATTTCTGACAGAATTATCGATAGTATTGGGAACACGAGTAGTATTTATTTAGATAATTTCACGAACCAACAAAGTAAAAAAAGTTTCATTGTCGTGAATTCTTCAATAGTTATAGATAATGCCTGATAGACATGAAGTTTGTCAGACTGGCATTCAGATTATTAGCAAGATGATAAATATTCTCCGTTGTTGTTTGAATACGTGGTTGCCATGACTGCGTATTATCGAGGTAAACGTCCCTTATTGGTTCTAATATTGCTGGATAGGAGGGTTTCATACGGCGAGTGGAATTATCAGTAGTAACATCCCGACAAAATGCTGAATTTAAAAAAATACTTTCACCTTGCTGTCACGAAAACTGTGTTGCTTAGAAACACCACGAGAGCTTGCTCGAGTAGTGTTTTGTACAGCAACACAGTTGGAGCAAGGTGAAAGTATTTTGAAAATTCTGCAATTTGAAGGGATATTTGACCAGACAATTTTACGAATACATTAAATTATTATGGACTAAATGCGTATTGCAGGAACGGTTCATCTTGTGTCATTAATGTCAGTTGAAGAGTTGAACCGTCAAACTGACGTTTCTGTAATTAAAGCGATTATTGTAACTATAGAAAAGTATAAATAAGTAAAAGGCGAAACGCCGATTTGAAAATACCACGGGCTGGAGACAGTGTTTTCGAAAAGTCCTTTTCTCATTGGTTTGAATTCAAAAAATTATGGCATATGATTGGTTTATATAAGATGAGGGAAATTGGCCATAATATATCGACTGTAACTGAGGAACCAAATGGCACTTGCCACATGGCAGCACATTTCCACCACCCTGGCACCCGACCGACATGTGCAGTAATGCCCTGTTATTTCGTTAGCATACATACCAAATCTCACGAAAAACTGATATTTAGTATTATTTCTATGACTGGAAAATACTGTGACTTTAATAAAACCAGTTCCGTATTTATATCAATGCATTATTGTATTCCCGCTTGGTCCATTTCATCCTGTATATGATAGAGACAGGCGCATCACTGAAAAAGTTGGATTTTTAAGAGCATCGAATTCAAGTCTGAGCAACAATCTGATGCCCGATGAGGTTTTGCCAAATTCTGCGGCGTCTGATCAAATTATTGTGTTCTACGTAGTTTTTAACGTAGTTTTCTTCTAAAGCCTTTCAACGCATCTCGTTAGCTAACTCGACTGATGTGGCTCCTGCATTATGATAGGTTCGTGATATTCATTTATCATGGCACAGCCTACTTCAAACATGTTTTTCAAATGATTACTTTTAGATTTCGGGACACAGTCTCTCAAAAATATCTAAAATTTCCTAGTACCAATATTTTGGAATGCGTTCAAGATGTCACTGTTCGTTATGTTGCTGAAGTACAAATTGAGCTTTCTGAAATAGTCTGACGTATTATTACATGCACATCAAGTAGTCAGATACATATATGTACAGTTACTTTTTGTAGGGCCCTTGTATTTTAAGGATAAAAGTTTGGCTTTTTCACATATTAACATTAAAATTATAACATATTATGGTTCTTTAAGGTTGCTATTGGAAGAATGAAATGGATAACTCCGGAATATGATATATTTGAGTATTTTTCCGAATACCCCCGTATGGTGACATACTGTGCTTGTATTATAACAGTGTTGCTTTCCTAAACGGTCAACATTCCTCATCCAAAAAATTTCGAAATCAAACTAGAAATAATCTCAATTCTGAAGTGAAGTGAAGTAAACAACGTCGAAATAGTATATTTTGAGTACGTTTGTGATGCCCCTAGTATTATATATGCTCTTTTGGATCATATCAATGTTGCTACTTTTAAAATCATCCTGTTTCTCCGAAAGCGTGTCTCTTTATTCTGGTAATTTATAACAGCGCATTTCCTCAAAACAAAAATGACACTATTAGAATCGGCTGAAAATCTATATCAATACTTTACATTAAAAATTTCTATAAAGCTTCTCTGGATGATTTCCTGCATCCATAACTTGGCAACAGCGCATTTCCGCAAAGTCAAAATGGCATAGCAGGAACCACCTGATTGAATAGAATAATGTCCATTTCGACCCATATCCATATCAGATTTCCAGTAATCCGAAGTGACCAACTTGGCGACAGAGCATTTCCGCAAAACAAAAATGGTACTATTGGAATCGTCTGATGGCACAAAATGGTGACGTTCAATTATTTTTTCCATATCTGATTTACAGTAATCCCAAGTGACCAAAACTTGGCAACGGCACATTTCCGAAAAACAAAAATACCATCAGAATAGGTTGAGGGTCTATAATCGAGACGTTCAACTGTATTTTCCATATCAGATTTCCAGTAATCCGAAGAGGTCAACTTGGCAACAGGGCATTTTCGCAAAACAAAAATGGTACCATTACAATTGGACGAGGTGCCACAATCGCGACGTTCAATTTTTTTTTTCATAACAGATTTCCAGTAAACCAAACTATTACCTTACAAAAGTCCGTATATGCTTTTCACACAAACCTTTTACTGTAAACAGTATTTTTTGGGATATTTGCTTCTATAATTTCATTAATATTCTCGTATAATCATGACATTTTGAAATATTAAATATTTGAAACGTCAAAATCGAAATAAATCATCAAATTGTATTCATTCCATTGTGATAGAGTGAAAACAGCCCATGGAATCTGTTTTCAGTATAATATTGTTCTGACTGGTTGTGTTCAATCAAGTGACCTCAAACCAACTGATTTAATTGGATTTCTACTAGAGCAAATATTTTTCGATGAAAGATGCAAAAATTTTGATTATTAGCCATTCAGGATTCCTTTTAGTAATTTTTTCAAGTCTCTTGAATTTTCTCGAAGATTTTAAACACGAAATGGTACTTTGTTAGAATCAATATTAAAGTATAAGTTAGGATCTACAGATGAATACTTGACACAATGCGCCTCTTGTTTTTATTTTCATGCAGTTGAAAAATCATTGAATGTTATCTTTTTCGTTTCACCTAAAGAAATAACTACGCATGTATGAAAACTTACTCTAACCCAGAAACATTCGCGTTTAAAAAACAACAGATTCACGCTCTGGCCAATGATTTCGTTATCACTCATCATCAAAAATCCAAGAAAAAACCTATTTCCATTTCATTCCACTTGGTTCTTACGTTTTCATGAAGAAGAAAAGAAAGAAAACTAAATTGATTGAGCAAATAATTCTTAATACTTATTCATACATAATTGTTAATAATATACATTCACTTTCTTTCAGACAACCCTCGCAAGTGCTTCACAATACCTGTTTTCCGCTCTAGACAGCCGTGCTTTCTTACGATCCGCAACTATTCTACTTCCTTCGTCTTGGCCAGATTCCTGTGTGGCGGCGTCTGTCCTTTCTGCTTCCGGAGAATCATCAGATATCACCGTACTGCCAAGTGATCCCGTTAGGGGTACCATCTGGACCCAGCAGTCTCTGGGATGTGGACAACCGGGTGATCAGATCTATCTGGGATACGATCATTTGATTCAGACCGATAATGAGTTAGGTAAGACATTTTTTTTATCAATCACTACATCGCAGTCCGAGCTGAATTTTCTGTGGCAAATGTCCAAGAAAATCTAAAAGAAATTCACAGACAAACCAGCCATATAAAAGGGTCAAACAAGGGTCTTATCTGACCGTGGAAAGGCTGAATTGTTTGGAGAATACTACCACGACACTTTTCAAACAACAGCGGACACAACAGCAGAACATCAAGCAGCAACCAGGGCAGTCAACTCAGAGGAGAGGCGAAGGAAAGGCTCAACAACCGAACGTTTGCCAAGCTGATGACGAACATCGACGAAGTCACGGAGACTATAAAACGTCTACCCAGAAATGAAGCACCCGGTATGGACAAGATTGATACAATTCTACTCAGGAACCTCCCGAGGAAGTCCCTGGTACAATTGATTTCCATAATAAAAGTGCGCTGAGATCATCCCGATACTGAAACCTAGAAAACCAGACAACAAAGTCGAAAGTTACAGACCTATATCACTGCTTAGTGCCGTGGCAAAATTGGTGGATAGAATCCTGTTGAATCGCTTCAATAAACTCGAAGAGATGCTCAAACTTATCCCAGATAAGCAATTCGGCTTCTGAAAGGGACATTTAACCTCCTCACAGGTGGCCAGCATTGTTCATGGGATAAAGGGGGGCTTCCAAAACAAGCCAATTACGGTGATGGTAATGCTTGACATTCAAAAAGTCTTTGATACGGTGTGGATAGCGGGATTCGTAGACAAAATGTTGGGAGCAGGCATACCTGAACATATGGTAAAATTATTAGACTCCTACCTGGTTAACAGGAGTTTCCAGGTAAGAACAAATCAAACCAATTCACGTGTACGGCCGGAGCAGGAGTGCCTCAGGAGTCGAGCCTCAGCCCACTTCTCTATTCGTTATATACGTATGATTTTCTTAAAATTTTCCGTACGAACACAGCAATATACGCCAATCACACGGCAATTTATGCCACATCATTCGCAAGTGAGGTGGCTGCACGGAAAATTTTGATCCACTTAGGCTAGTCATACCGTATATGGCGAATAATAAGATTGTGATTGATCTCGAGAAGACGGGACTTATAACCTTCACAAAGAAACGTACGCAAACGAAAATCTTTGTGGAGTTCAAAGTCCTAGATCAACGGATTAAGGAGGCCAGATCCGAGAGGTACCTGGGAGTCCAACTGGACAGGCGCATGAATATGCATGGCCACGTCAGATTGTCAATCCAGCGAGCCGCGGCGGCCATTAAAAGGACGTACCCGTTGATCGCTAGTAGCTCCAAGCTGGCGATGTACACCAAAGTACTTATATACAAACAAATAATCAGATCCACTATGACGTACGCCTGTACGGTGTTCTGCAGCTTGCCCAAGTCTCAAATGATGAGATTGGAAAGGATGCAGAACAAGGTACTTCGTATCGTCACGGACAGTGATCGATACATTTGGCTAGACGCGTTATGGGAGCTGGCCAAAATTGAGAAAATTGAAGAACTCATAAAGAAAACCTCACAAAAATTTAACAGATTCTTTATAGTGGGAAGTCCATTAACCAGAGACATTACTCGCATTAGAGCACGTAATAACGAAAACTGTCGAAAACATGTTGGCCTGATATATGAAGCACTCGATATTTTCAACGAAGGACAATATAAAAAATCAATACCATAGCCTAAACGGCACACCATTGTCTACCCAGTTTTTCCAACGCTTTTCTGGGAAAACCCTCTCACGCATGGACACCAAGCTAAAGATGAACAGAAATAATTTCGACGATCTAAAAAATCAATCGAACTCAAGTCTTCCACATGATTCAGAGGAGGTGGAAATGTCACTGAGACGTGAATAAGCTAAGGGCGTGCCCTAGTATCCCTCGTAGGGAAAACAGGCTCGTTAAAGCTGGTTCGCCCGCCCGCCGACTCGTCGGAAGGGCAGGACAGAACCCCGCTTCACCCACATGATTGAGCTCCCTTGTATCCCTCTTCCCAAGGCGGATATAATAGTTTTATTGTGTTATTTTATTTATACCTTGTTTACGTTCTTTTTACATTTTATAGATACATGAATTTAATTTAATAAACACATTTTGAATTTGAATTTGAGCTGAATTTTTTTAAATTTCATTTAATATTGTTCGAATGGTGGCGTGTGAAATAAGTTACAAAGCATACACAAAACACACCTGGCTGAAGGACCTCGTTTGATGGCCTTTCGAGGTTTGAGAATGGTCCCAGGGTAAAATGAAGATATGTTGATGTTGTGTTTGCTATTTATAATCAGAGTAGAGATGACTTGAACCTTTTCTTAGAACGAACCAACAATAACATTCACTTTAGAAACAGAAAAAGATTATCAACTGCCTTTATAAGATGTTTTGATAAAAAAATAAATATTTCGGGTCAATACAACTGTTTATAGGAAGAAAACACATACCAACAGAAATATCCTCTATGACTTAGCACCACACTAGCATAAAGAAGGGAATTGTGAAATGTCTCATCAATAGAGCAGAAATTGTTTTCTGTTCAAATCAGGATCTGGAAGAAGAAATGAACCTTATAATATAAAGTCTAACCTGTGGAAGAAGTCCATTATAACTCAAAGTGGAGTGGTATGGATATACGATGCAGAAAAACTCAAAATTATCTACCTACACAATTTAATATCACCATCTAGTATTGTGCAATGGTAGAACGGCAATGCAATCAGTTAAACCGTATCAGTGGGTAGTACATGTTTCAAACCCATATAGATTCATCATCAGCTAATTAAGAAATTATGGAGAAGAAAAGTTAGATTTTATGAAAAAAAATTTATAAAAGGGGGGTTATTTGTCACCACATGATACCAATGAAGGTCTATGTAGTAACAGAACAACCTGTTTTAAAATAAAACAGGTGAATTCAAGATGAATTTAATAGCCCGGGAGTTAACGACAGGATTTTCTGCAAACTTCATATTATTTTAATGAGTTATGTGTGTAATATATAATAGTAATATGAATGTCTGCCGGCGCACCCACACGACAGGTTGTTACAGGAGGGTTCCAAGTCCTCAAGTCAATTTCAAGATATGAAAAAATTTCATTAGAATTTTTTGTAGAACTGTGCAATAAAACTGTTCATGAACTTTTTTTCGATAACTCATGTCGTTTTCGAGTTTTTGGGTTTTTTTTTTCAAATGTTTTCCAAGTCCATATTGCATTTTCTTTCATTTACTTTTTTTGTAGATCTGTTTATATAGGTACATCTTCTCGATATTTCGTTTCGATTTAGAGTTTTTGGTATTTTCTAAAAAATAGACATTTAAAAAAAAATTGAGATATCGAAAAATGTCATGGAAACTAACTTTTTGTAGATCTTATCAAGAACTATAAAACTAAATATATTCAATTTTCCTATGTTTCCTCGTGTTGTTTTCGAGTTTTTGGTGTTTTTAGACAAAAAACGTCAAATATTTGGGAGTCCATATCTCAATTGTTTTTCAAGATATGAAAAAACTTTCTAAAACATTTTATAGGACTCTTTGAGGACAACAAAATTGTTGATATACAACTTTCTGATATCTCGTTCAGGTTTAGAGATTTTGGTGATTTTATAAAAAAGTACAAATTTTCGACTTTTTAAAAAAATCATTTTTTCACTTTTTGTTTGAGCTGAAAAAAATGTAAGGGTTCTCATTAAAACACCTTCGTGGTATCTCATTAAATTAATAAATTATATATAAATATATATAATAAAATTATTTGAAATTTTTTTTGCGTTTACTTATGTGGGTGGCAGACGAGTTTTCTTGTGAAATTCATGTGGCAGACGATATTTTCTAAGCTTATTACGTTTCAACTGATACGTATGCGGCTACAAAATTTTGTTGTCGAATTTTTGCTGCAATTTTAATCCTTCTGTAACCCCCTGTCGCGGGGATGCGGTGGCAGACATGTACATTACTTTTGTACGTTACAAACATAACACACACACAAAAAAATAGGCTTGCAGAAATGGTGTAATGAAATCTATCGTCAACTCCCAGACAATAAGGGTTAATTAAGCTTTACAACAGCTCTGTGAGTCCAGCAGATCAAATATTGGTAATTTTGTCTAAAATGTGAAATTTCAAGTTTTGGGTCAACTCTTGAGAAAAATATTTGGTAAAATACAGATCTTCTGAGGAAAATCTTTGGAAATAACGGAAAAACGGTTCTCGGTGAAATTGTCTGAAATTATAGTGTATTTGTAGTATTCGATGTACTGATTGAACGTGCAGAATCGCAAAGTTCGTTGATGGGTAGATTTTGAAGTTAAAAGTTCAAGTTAAAAATCAGTAATTTTTATTTAATTATTTTCTCGGGATTTGAAAGTGCCAACTGCATTTTATTTCGCTCTTATTATCAACGTACCTTCATATTACTAAATATCATTTAGATGGTGCAGATTATATCATTGTACAGAGTGAAAAATAAAAACATTTTAGTAATGTCTGAAAATTCGATGTAATAATGAAATATTGATAAAATTGTTTTGGCATGCAATAAACTATTCTTTCGTACATATAATAGATGTCTATATGTTTCTATTGATAGCCAGCAAATATAAAAATCATGGAAACCTCTATCCGGGTGGAACACGCATTGGAAAAAAACCGTCGCTGCCCAGATTCAAATTCTCCTATCAGAAATAAATTCGTTCTATCAATCATTTTCAATTTTCCCATATAGTTCGTTTTTTATTCCGACAAAGCTTGAACCAACAAAATTCACTTAACTATCTGTACCTTACATTATTAAATTCATATATCTGATGTGATTGTTATCTCTAATCATCTTCACCCTCTTTTACATTCATATTGATCTCCACATTCTCACGTTTCACTATTTGTGAAAAATCTTGGCCACTAGTAAAATGTACGCGTGAACAAGTTCCTACAACTCGTCATGCAAATGGTAATAAGTTTCTCAATTCATAACTATATAAGTAGTCAAGTAGGAAACTGAATTTTTGGGACAGTGTTGAGGAGAGAATGATGCATATATTAAATAATAATAAAGGAAATTCACCGAGTTAATCGTGAATTACAGGGTGATATCTGAAACGTTGATATTTTGTTATTTTTATCATCAAAAATTTTCATGATCACCCTATAAATCCCAACGGAATCATGTTTATAGGGTATCAGCTATCTTCGGAGGATCATAGTTCACTTGAATATACAAAATGTTTTTTTTTCATTCTGTACATAATGATATAATCTGCATCATCTGAATGTTATTCAGTAATATGAAGGTACGTTGATGATGAGAACGAAAAAAAAAACCAGTTGGCACTTTCAACTCCCGAGAAAATAATTTTTAAAAAATTACAGATTTTTAACTATCAAAATCTATCCATCAACGAACTTTGCGATTTTGCACGTTCAATCAGTACATCGAATACAATATACTAAAAATTCAGACAATTTCACCGAGAACCATTTTACCTATAAAAAGTGCGGAGTCCTTTACTTAGCTTTAACTTAAGCATAAGCCTCTCCTGTATGCCCAATGGTTGACTCATAATTTGTATGAAACGCCAGCAATTTTGCTGTTTTTTGAGAATATCTCAAAACGATCCACGAAATTTTGTTGGTTAACCCCAGATTCAGATTTAGCACCCTAAAAACATAGAAAACGATAATAAAACCGACTACTGGGTTTTTTGCAATGTGAAACTACCATTGCCTGAATCTTTCAAGGATTGTTATAAAATCTCTAAGAAATATATCAAACGAGCATTTTGAAGGCAGTACTCGTTTTAATACAGATATCAAATATTTTCAGTGTTCAATATTGCTGATCATGTTTTTTTCTTATTTTCAGCTCGATTCGTAGTAAAAAACTTCGCAATGTATCGATATGGCGTTTTTGAAGAACAGGGATATCAAAATGACCCAATATATCCCATGTGTTACTACGATGACCAGACTATGCAAGCCAAAGCCAGTGGATGTTCGGATTTACCCATCAACGATAATGGGTGAGTTTGCATTATAAAGGTAGAACTGCCATTATTTGAGATTGGTGTTGAAAAAACAAAACCTGAATTCAAGTTTGAATCTAGAATCAATAACAGATGCTAACAAATTGATTTCTATCAGGACAGCATGCTTTTCTGGGTCCCACGCTCTTGGTCATCAATATAAAAAAAATATTTTCTCATAATTTTAACTTTGTAACCATTCCGGAACATCTTCAAATAAGTTTTTTTTAAAGCAGAGTTTGGGAAGGCAAAAAATTATAGAATAAACATTTGGGCAGCACAGCTTATCCTGGGTTTCAATGTAATACATGGACATAATAAAAAGAAAATAATTGAAAAGCAATGTTGCCACTTTGCATTTTTTGACAATAATTGATAGGAACTTATTACATAAGATTGAAAAAATTAAAACATCCAACTTAGTGTCCCAGTGTAAAAATGTCTTGGAAAACCTAGCGAAACGAAAAAAAGTCAGTTTCATAGGGATCCCAGGACACTCAGGTGTCCTTGGAAACGAGGAAGCAGACAAGCTAGCCAAGGAGGGAAACTACCAACAGAGCTGGGCAGAGAACTGCACTAAAGTACTCATGAGTACTTCACAATGAGTACCTATTAATAGTACTCATAAGCGTTTGAGTATGATTACTCATATGAGAAGTACTCAAAGCAAACGAGTACTTTCACAAATTTTAGAGTAAAACGAGTAATGGGTATGAGTATTTAAAAAAATAGAGACTCTAGGTTAGAAAGAAAAAATTATGTAATAGTAAGTCAGTCAGTCAGTCATACCAATAGGGCCAGAACCTATCTTATGAATCTCCAATAGCTTAGCGGTTGCTGCAATGTTTATGTTTATGAACTGTTACAAAAACAGTTTATAAAAACATGGCAGGACACACCGGGCATGAGACAATCGAAGCTCCATATAATTGGACCTTCGAAAATATTCAAAAGGGAAATACTCTCTCTTGGTAGAGAAGATCTCATAGTAATGATAGGGCTCCCAACGGGACACAATCACCCAAAAATACACAAGGCTCTCATTGAGATCGTACATGGTCCCCTCTGTATGTGGTCCCTGGAACATAATGAGACCTCGTCACATCTCCTCACAGAAAGCCCTGCAATACTAATACACCAGGGAAAGACCGCTTTTGGAAACAGCATACTGAACTCAGAGGACGTCAAAAAGATTCAGCTAAGGATGCTGCCATACCCAGCCTTTCAGATTAAACCATTTCAATGTGCGGATGCAGCGTCTATAGAAAATATCCATATTGGTATTGACAAGGGAAAGTATATTGCTGCCCCTCTTTTTGATTCATCCAAATCTTTCGACTCTATTGACTTCGACGTACTCGCTGATAAATTATATACGATAGGTATTCGTGATAAATTCCTTGCATATTTATTCAAAGTTATTATATCATTAAAGAAATATCAGCTTTCGTATGTTTCAAATAGAAATTTAAAGAGTTTATGCTGAAAGGAAGTTTTTATTCTGTGGAAGAATTTCTTCAAATGAGAATGTAAAGTTTTGTACCTATTTTAATGTAAAAATCGTTCTTAATATGTATTTGTTTCTTAATACGTAGATGTTCCTTTTTGTATGTGTTCAGTACTTATATTTTATTCATTTTCTTGACTATTTTGATATCATTTTGTATGACCAATTCAAAGAATAAATATTATTATTAGAGAAATGTTTTCTTTTGCTTCAGATTATGTTCGTTGGAGGCGAATTCCGCATTGAACCGTACCAGAATGGTGGATGAAAAGGCCAGATCATCGATAATGTTTGCTGCAGAAGGTCCTTCGGTTTCCATGTTTTGCGATGAGGGAAATCACAATCGCTTGGCACCTACAAAACATAATTTTTTCTGCGAACGTCGCAGTGTACTAGATGTAATCATGAACCATCAAGATTTTTCTAGTTATTCAAAAACTGATTCAACTGGACATCAAATTACCGATACCACTCCAAGAATTGTATATAAAAAACAGAATGTTACTCGCTATGTCTTTGTAATTGAAAATTCAAAAAATATGATGCAAAGGGAATCTTGGAGTTATCTCAGACTAGCGATGAGACAATGGGCCAGAAATGTTCTTCCTGACAATTCAGAAATCGGCATGGTCCTCTTTGATTCTGTACAATCTTCACGTGCGTTGAATATAGTGTCTGCTAGAACTGATGATCGATTTGGAAATAATAACCGAGATAAATTTTATTCCGCCATTCCTTATACACCTAGTGAGAGCATGCAACCTGGATGTCTACATTGTTCTATCAATGAAGCTGCGAGTATGTTGAAAGAGCGTACCGAAACAAATGGTCCTGCGAACAATGTGATAGTCGTAATTGCAACAGGAATGAACTTGGATGAAAATTTGAAAAGCACAATGAAAGATTTAAAACAATTCAAGATTAAAGTGGCTACAATAAATTATCCCAATATAGTTCTGCAAAATACCTTAAGCTTATTATCTAAAGAGACTGGTGGAACGGATTACTCTGTATTTGAAGAAAAGCTTAACGTCGATACAACCTTACTGACAACTTACTTCGAACTTCACAATGTTCTATACGATATTGTGGTGAAGTTTAGTTCTGTTAGTCAAGCTGATCTACCAATTGAAATTCACCGAAGGGAAATTGCTGATGATGGCAGGTCTTCCGTCACTGGTAGTTTTATGTTGGATCCCAGTATGGGTGAGCCTGCGCAGTTCACATTCTTCACACATAATACGGTGACTCCGCTGATCAAAGGCTTGAAGTTGATTAGTCCGAGTGATCAGACTTTTGCCAACAGGAATGACAAATTCATCGATTTCAAAATGATCACGCTGAACGCTAATATTTCTGAGGTAAGAGTTATTATATCTACAAATATCTACAATTGAGTTTTACAAGATTTTATTTAACTTGCTTTGTTTGTATGTCCATCTACAGAGTGTTTCATGCTGATCCTGAAGGGGATAATCCTTAATATGAACATAGGTCCGCAACCGCTTTATTTCTGAGATACAGGAAGTTGAAGTTTAACAAAAAAATCGGTTCTTTCGCAATACCTCTGAAACCGTTTTGTCTTTTTTTATAAATTTTGGTAGATGCAAAGTACGCTTTAAAATACATTATGTCCATTATAAAGGATCAAATAAATATCAATTTTGTAATTATACTCTATCTTCTCATAAAAATAGTCCCTTGTCTTTTTTTCGTCAGGCAAACGGTTTTCGATTTAGAAAATAAAATACATTCCGTCCTAATTTCACAATTATGTTAACCAAAGGATCTAGGCAAGATTTTCATAATTTTATGGTATCTATCATTTAGTTTTTGTAATGATTACGCATAAAAATTCATTTTTAAAAGCTATTATGAACAAAAAATACCAAAATCAAATTAAATGTCCTCTAAAATAAAATCAAAAAAATCAGTAATAGTAGTGAAAACATCGGTCTAAGCGTCAGGGTGGATCAAAATTGAAGTTTCGATTCTGAATAATCATAGTTATTGAAAAATTCTGTTTTTTCCAATCTTTCTCTACAACAAAAATGCTAGGTCTTATATTAGATCACAATCTCACATGGATTGCCCATATTGTAACCCTTAGCAAGAAAATTCGTAAAAATTGTTATGCGAGGTTTATGTCAATGCACTGTGCTAAAGAAGTGTTGCTGAAATTGTACTATGTGACCATACATTGTCATTTACGTCATGGAAATTTGAGTTGGGGTAGGTACAGGGTCTTCTGCGGAAAAAGTTTTATTTTGCGACAGTATGCATTCAGAATCGTTGGACAAATTGGATGGAGACAATCATGTAGAAATAAATTCAAAGATTCAATCATAATTACTGTTGCTGGCATTTATATTTACGAACTTTGCATCTACGTATATAGAAATGAACAGAACTTCAAAACTAACCAGCATCAGTACTTGACTCATTCTAGAGATTTACTGATACCCAATACTCACCGAACTTCTTCATACCAGAAAAGCCATCTTTATCTTGGGCCCGAACTTTTTAATAAGCTAGACGATTATATTAAAAATTGTTCGTGGCCCTTCTACGCCTTCGTATGAAGCTTTATGTATCATCCTGCAAATAAACATTATTATCATTAATATTATTATATTTTTTATCACTGAGTAACTTATTTTACGAACAATGTGAAGTTATCAAATCTGTTTTTTGTTTCAGACTGGGACATGGACTTATGTTGTTGAACCATATCCAGGTAATCCACAACCCCACTTCATACAGGTGATGGCTACTCCTCAAGGAGTCTTTGCGCCAGCCATTCGCGCTAACTTCCGAACTCATAGCAATACCCCAGGGAGTCCTTTGATTCTACTGGCTGAAGTTAAATATGGCGATTTGCCCATTTTGGGTTCCAAAGTTGAAGTGTCAATCATCAAATCTGAAATAAATGGGTCCAGAGCAGAAAAATGGAAACTGGAACTGTTAGATAGCGGGTCAGGTGACCCCGATATTACGAAAGGTGACGGAGTTTACACACGCTACTTTAGCGTTTCCGAATACGGACCAGGATTGTACACATTTCAAGTGGTTGTCACTGACAATGGCAACACAGCTTATACATGGAGCAGTTCATCAAAAAAAAATGGTAAGCATTTTTCTTCGATACAAAACACTTCATTGAATTCGTGGAGGTACATGGCAATCAGAAAATCAGAATTTTTGCACGGCATCAAATTAGTTAGACAAAAAAGGCGTGTATCTCCAATTTTGATGTTTTTTTTTTCTAAATGTCGATAATTAAAGGTACTTTGACCTTTATAGATTGGAAATTGACGCTATAGTCAGAAAATTCGTCAAAATTACAAAAATTAATTTTTTCAGAGGTGAAATTTTTGTTTCAATACTTCTTCAAAAAAAAACAAACCAGAAATGAAATACGTTTCAATAATAAACGTATTTCATGAATTCTTTTGAAATCAAGATAAGATTAATGCTGAAAAAAATAGGTAGCAAACAGAATTGAAAGAAAAAAATTACAACTAAGTCAGTTAGCTTTTGATAGTTATTTATAAATAAATATATGTTAAAAATTATCCTATCTATACTCTCCACTTTCTTTATTTCTTCATCTGCAGAATACTTTTTTCAATATGTGATCTGGAGCAGGTGTCTGGTTCTTGGGGTTGGATATTAAATAATTTTCAGATGAAAATTCTCAGTTGGTGATAAATAATTACCAATCCACGACTGGACTTGCAAATAAACTTTTTTTAGGTGTTCCATCGCTGAATCTACTGTGTACTGTAAATCGACCGATTGCGAAAGGGCATCTAATATACTATTGTTTTTGTAAAATATTTGCAACGAAATGAAAGGAAATCAACCTCAGATTTATAAATAACACTTGAATAACACAAAACCCTTTCAGTGCTCAAGACGATTATATTCGCAAACGGGCCAACTGCTCCTGACAATATTGCAAAATTAAATAGGATCTGAATGCTCCAAGTTATTTTTATTTTTTTTTTATTTAAGTTTATAGTCGCATCGATCTTTCGAACATTAGCGACTAAGTACAGTTACAGTTTACAATTTAGGTATAATATTGATATCCGTTAAAAATGAGTATAACTGATCGTTATTGTCTTTGAAGATTTCTGCGAGTGTGTCCTGGATTGAGTATTTTAGTCTTTGGTTTGTGAACTTTGTGCACTCGGTTAATATGTGTTTCACAGTTAGTCTAGTGGCGCAAGTATCACATAATGTATTTTCACTATTTTTGATGAGGTTTTCATTAGTTATTCGGGTCTACGATTTTTAAACTCGTTTTTACGCGGTAACACTGATTGTTTGATTTCTTTTAATTTAGTGTTGGTGTTGTCCCACTCCTGTTGCCACTTGCTGGTCACTTTCTGTTGGATGTATGTTCTTACGTCGCTGGGTACTGCCAGATCTGTTGTTGGAAATAGTTGGTTGAAAGCGGTTTCCAGTGCTAGTTTGTCTGCTGCCTCATTTCCTGCTATTCCTACATGTGAGGGTACCCATATTACCTCCAGTGTTGCTTGTTTCATTTTGAGATTGTAGAGGTCCCTCTTTATCAGCTGTAGTATTGGATGTTTGGGATATTGTTGATTCATTCCTGACATAGCGCTTACGGAGTCTGTAATAATCAAACCTCTATCTATGTTCATTTCATTCATGTACTCCAGTGCCTTCAGGATAGCGAAGAGTTCCCCAGTACATACGGTGCTTATTGTTGGTATTCTGAACGACTTCTGGTAATTAGCTGTTCTGTACGCTGCTGCAACGCTTGGTTCTGTTTCAGAAGCATCGGTGTAAATGTGGTGGTATCGTTCGTATCTTTCCAGTAGTGCTAAAAAGTTAAGCTGGATAGTCCTGTTCACTGTGTTTTTGTCCAGTTCTGTCAGACTTACGTCCGAAATAGGGGGTTATTAACCAAGGAGGTGGAGTGTTGATGTCGGATTCATAGCAAGGCGGGAGAGGGATATTCAGGGAAGTTAGATATTGATTTACTCTTTCGTAAAATGGTGGATCTGCTCTCTTTCTTTCTCTGTAAGTATTTTTGAACCGTTTCGCTATCACGTGATGATAAACTGGGCTGTTGGTATTGAAGTTTCTGTTGGCTACATATGATGGAGTAAGATATTGTCTTCTGTATCTCAATGCAGGTTCTCCAGATTCGCACAATAAGCTTACGATAGGGGTTGTGTGGTAAGCTCCTAAGGCAATTCTTATTGCTGTGTTGTGGATAACGTCAAGACTTTTCAGGGTGCTTTTTTTGGCAGAGTCATAAACCGTGGATCCGTAGTCAATTCCAGATCTGATGATGGTCCTATATATTCTTATGAACATAGTATAGTCTGCTCCCCAGTTTTTTGCTGCAATAATTCTCATTAGATTGAGACTTTTTGGCATGTTGCTTTGAGTTCATCTATGTGACTTTTCCAGTTTAGTTTCTGGTCGAAGGTCATTCCAAAGAATCTGTGGGTTTCAACATGCTCCAAAGGTGTATCCTGGAATATTATATCAGGGGGAGTGTGGTTTTGTTTTTTCGAGAAAATGAGGCAGTTAGTTTTAGTAGGGAAGAACTTGAATCCAGTTGCTTGTAGGTTTTTTTGAATCAGGTTCGGGTTTTTACCTTTGCTGTAGATGACCAGGTCGTCTGCGTAAAGTCTGGCTCGCACTGTGGATTTACTTTTTTGGAGTATATTATTGATGGCTAATAAGAACAGTGTTACGCTGAGTGAGGATTCTTGGGGAGTTCAATTTTCTTGGGTTTTGGTTGACGATAACTTGTCATCTATTCTAACTCTGAAAATCCGTTTTTCCAGAAAATTTGTTATGAAGCGAAGGCAATTTTTCCTAATATTACTGTTACTCAATGTCTTCAGTATAACATGACGCCAAACTGTGTCATATGCTCTTGTGATGTCGAAGAATACTGCAATACATTCTTGTTTATTCGCCATTGCTTCGTTTATTTCTGACTCCAAATCTATTAGGTTGTTGATTATGGATCGGTTTTTCCTAAATCCACTTTGTTCTGGGATAACCATACTTTTTTGCTCTAGTGTCCATATGAGTCTTTTGTTTATAATTTTTTCCATTATTTTGCACATCGCACATGTTAAGGATATAGGGCGATAGGAGTTCGGGTCCGATTTTGTTTTATTCGGTTTCAGTATGGATATGATGATAGCCTCGGACCATTTCCGCGGGAATACTTCATCAGTCCAAATGATGTTATATATTCCAAGCAGGTACTCTTTGGCTTTCAATGGAAGGTTCTTCAGGAAAATAATTGGTATATCATCTGGTCCTGGGCTCGAATTTTTTATGTTCGCCAGTACTTCATTGAGTTCCTCTATAGTTATTGGTGTATTGATAGTGTTTTGATTTTCTTCCTCATAAATTGTAGGTGTTGATTCTTCGGTTTGTTTTAAGTTTAGAAAATATTGTGAGTGGCTTTCGTTACTCGAGTGTTTCTCAAATTTTGTTGCTGATATTTCTGTAATTTTTTGTTTGTCTGATGTTTCCGTTCCATCATATTCCAGAAAATTTATGGTAATTCGCTATTTCTTTCCTTCTATTTTTCTTATTTTTTGCCAGACCTCAGTTGGAGTGGTCGAGCTATTGATGCTGGAGACGAATTTTTGCCATGAGAGTTTTTTTTTACTTTTGCCTGAATTTGGCTCTGTGGCGTTTAAATTCGAGGAGATTTTCTTCGGTTTTTTGTTTTTTGTAACGATTGAATGCTCTATGTGATAGTTGTTTGCTCTGTTTACATTCGTCGTTTCACCAGGGTACTGGGGTGTGGTCGTTCAGCATTTTTGTTTTGCCTATATGTTTTTCCGCCGCTTCGGTAATTATCCGTGAGAATGTATCGAGAGTTTCATTTATGTTTTGTCTATTATTAAAGCGAGAATTTTGAAGTTCTTCAGTTCGATCTTGTATTTTCGCAGAGAATAGTGTCCACTTTGCGGAGTCTATTTTCCATTTCATAGTAGGAGTTCTCTGTATCCTTTCATCTGCTGCTTCGTTTCTGATTAGGACTGGGAAGTGTTCACTTCCGTATAGTTGGGATAGAACTGTCAACTGTCCACTTTAGTGAGATCGAAAGGGAGGGTTCACAAAAGGATAGATCTATTGCTGAGAGTTCTCCCGAGAATGGGTTGAATCGTGTATTAGTACCATCGTTGAGGGTATTGATGTTCAGTTCGTTCATTATAGTTTCTACAATGCGGCCTTTCCTGTTGGTATGAGCATTGAAGTCGCCAACTATTATGCGAGGAGTAGGGATTTGTTCGATGAGTGTTTTCAGTTGATTGAGTTGTAGATCGTGATTTGGTGGAATGTATATGTTGCATATATTAATTATGTTTGGGATTTTAACCGAGACCGCAACTGCCTCTAGGTTTGTATTTATTGGGATGTTCTGTGCTTCATACGTGTTATTAATATAAATGGAGACTCCTCCACTCGCCCTTGGTCCAGCTGGCCTATTGTTATGGTAACCAGTGAAATGTTTAGTTATGGGTTTTTTGGTCCCGAAAATGGATCTCTTGTAAGCAAAGAATCGATGGTTTGACTTCTGAAATCAGAATTTGGAGCATGTGCAATCGAGTATAATACCCGTTCAGATTCCACTGTAATATAGACATTGATTAGTTTTAATTGTTTTTTGTTAGTATAGTTCTTGGGAGGTATCGCTATCGATGTCGGATATTGATTCTTGTAATATTTGTTTTGTAATTTTTCGTTTGATATTGGTACGTCTAGCTTTAATTTTTCTGTCGGTGAAGAATGGATAAATTTTCGTGAGCAAGTTCAGTAGGGCCTGGATATTGTCTGTGTATGTTTTGGCTATGCTTAGTGGATCAGGAGAACCATAGGTGTTTTCGAAGAATTCTGTAATTTGGTCATAATCTAATACATTTTTGTTGTGTTTGTAAATAATTCTTTTATGGGTTCCATAAGTTTTTCTATTGGTTGATTTTCTTTTGGGTTCTTTTTCGGTTTTTTTAAGGTCCTCAGTTCCGGTTTCTGGAATATTTCTTTATTCGATATCTGTGGAGGGGGGGGTTGTTATTTCGGATATGGTACGTTTGGCTGTAGAGCTTTCTGGACGTTCGACATTGATGCGTGTTCTTGGTTGTGGGACGTCAAATATTTTGTCATTAATGTTTGTTGGTTGAAGTTGTTTTCCTTGCATAGTTTCTGTTGGTTTGGTTGATTGGTTTTGGGGATGATTATTTGGTGGGATAGGGGTTTCATTGTTCTTTGACGTACAGTTAGCAGCAACATGGTCGGTTTGTTTGCAAATGAAGCATGTTTGATTTTCCAGTGAGATGAAAATACGGTATGACGAGCCATCGTGATAGATTACCATGGATTCAAGGATTGGATTTTCCTCGTTTGGTGCGATGTATACTTGGCGGCGGAAACTAAGAATGTATTTATAGTCTGGGTTGGATGTGCCTATTCTAAGGAAGGCTATTGGTGACGTAGTTTTGAGTCCATATTTTTTAAATTCTTGTTCAAGGATGATGTGGGGGATTGTAGGGCAGACGTTTGATAATAAGAGCCGTTCATTAGGTGTGATGAGTCTTCGGCTTTGTATGATTTCACCATTGATTTCAATTTTACCGCAATGGTTATTCATAAAGTCATCGACTGCTATGGTGCTTGACAGATAAATGCATATTCTGGCGTTGGAAATCCTTGAGGAGAAAACTATATTTTTTTGGATCTATTAGAGATCCGAGGGCAACAAGGTATTCTTCCAACTTTTTGTTTTTGATAGAAGAAAATACAATTGCTTGGTGTTTGGTTGGAAATTTTGGAGTTGTGGTAACTGATGAGTATAATCTAGGAGTTTGGTTTCGAGAAGTTGGGGTTTGGGGATTCCCCCTGAGATGAGGACTCCATAATTGTTAGTTCTACCCTTTATAGCGTGAACGTTTCATTCGAATGTTGGGCGGTTCCTTGATGCGGCCCTGTTCCGTCGGAAATATCAGCGGACTGATCGGCTTTCTAACCTTATTTACTGTTAACCTAATCTCTCCCAGGTCACTTAAAGGTATTATAAAGCTGACTGATTACTTGGACGTTTTCTTCACTTTTAGGATGTACTATAGGTAAATTTGGATTTTATCAACATTAAATTTCGAAAATATTCGGTACTGTCACTCAGATACGTTTCACTGTTTGGTGTCAGGACACTCCAAGTTATTGATTTTCCTAAAAGAGTTACTAACACTAGTCCCACCTTGAAATAATTAAAAATAAATGTATATATAAAGCAACTAAAAACTCGTATTTATGGTATCTACTAAATACTCTATTGATATTATTTGAAAAAAAAAGTGAAAACAATAACTTGTTAATGAAACCCTAACAATAATTATTAATGAAACCTTAACAGTCAAAAGATTCTGTTGAAAATTCTGAATGTTAATAGCATTTCTTATACAATTGGGCAATTTGTCCTATCAATTCGTTCCTTCAGAGAATAAACTATTCATGCCCAATGCTAGATTTTTTCTTGCTATATAGAAGTTCTTACTGTTCCTTAACCAGCTTTTAAATGAAAATCATAGCAAAGCAGAAAAGATTTTTAGAAACTGAAAGTCAGTTTAGTGTATCCAGCAAATTTAATGAAGGGGCGTATCGGTTACATGTCAAAGTAACTCGCCTACCACGATTTTGTCGTTTTTCCAATGGTGATATTTTGGTTTTGATTAAATAATCAAAATTTGGACGAATTATACAGTTGTATGTAGCAATGTTGGCATAAATATTTAAATATTTGGAAATTCTAGAAAAGAAAAAAGCTTCTTAGATATTTTTTTTCGTTATACAGTGAGCACATAAAGGTTGGAACAAATTCTTTAAACGCTTTATATGGCCATCAAGGAAAATAAGCTCAGACACGTCGATTGTATTTTTCAGTTGCGCATTTTTTTTGGTTTGCTCAGATTTTTGATGACGTCATCGCTGTTCGAGTTATGACGTCATTATGTTTTTTTTTTGTTATTGCATTACCCTATTTTGATAATACTTTCCAAAAGAACGCATTTTTCTGTGTATGCCTGTCATATTTTTTCTCATGTTAGATAATCGTATGTTTGGGAAATTAAAGATAGTTCATTCATAATAATGTAATATTAAGTCTGTTAACGTAAACTTTTTACTTGAGGTATCTCCACAAAAAAATCTAGTGGGGTTAGATCTGGAGATCTAGCAGGTCACTCTAGAAATCATTGTCTGCGGTTAGAGGACGGCTATTATTATCATTTGCCGTGGCGCTTTGGGGCGACTTTCTGATTCTTGGTGGCGTATTCACTTTTCATCTGCAGGAAAACCCGGAATAAACCTACAGCCCCACCCCTGGGGGTCGGTTGCAGACTTCGAGCAAGCACCAGACGACGGAATTGGCATCTAGGCAACTCACATCGCAATGGCTTCACAGCAAGATACGAGGTCGCCTATCGATGCCGATGTACTCTTGAAGTTTCCTCATACTCCGGATTCGAGCCGGGTCAGAGCAAGCGGAAGATTTCTCTGCCAGCACATTGAACATACATCCAATGCATTGAACCGCTGATCTACCGACCACCACATAATAATACATAATACATCCAATTGTTGTTCTTCCGTAACGCCTGGACGACCTTTCGTATTATTATTACCTACAATGTCAAAATTTTTAAATTTTGCTTCGACTTTGCTCACCGTCAAACGTGTAATAGGTCTATCGAGATATTTATTGTTAAATAAGTTTCAAGCTTCAGCTTGCATACAGGTCTTATCTCTATAACCTAACATCTTTAAAATCGTTGTGCGCTGCTTTTCGCTTAAACGGGCCATAATGTCGATAACCTATTTATACCATAATTATTTGATAGCTTACTATTATTGTAAAGTCAAATTGTAAAAGCATATTTACAGTCAGTGTCAAGTTGCATTGGAGCAATCAATGTGTCAAACGTCTGTTTGAAAATTACTAAAAAAGAATAAGTATCAACCATACAAAGTGAAAGTAAATCATGATCTTAATAAAGGTCATTTCGATCGCAGACGAGGATTTCTAGAGTGGCCAGCTAGATCTCCTAATTTAACCCCACTTGATTTTTGTGGGGATACCTCAAGTCAAAAGTTTACGTTTGCAGACCCAATATTACATTATTATGAATGAAATATCTTTTGTTTCTCGAAAGTACGGTTATGTAACATAAGAAAAAAAATTACATCCATACACAGAAAAGCGCTTTCTTCTTGAAGGTATTATCAAAATAGGGTAATGTCATTTAAACAAATGTATAATGACGTCATAACTCAAGCAGCGATGACGTCATCAAGAGTAGACCAAAAAATGCGCAACTGAAAAAGAAAATCGACGTGTGTCAGCTTTTTTTCCCCAATGGCCAATTTTAACGAATTTGTTCCAACATTTACGTGCTCGCTGTATATTCAGTATGTTTATTTAGCGATAAAGAGTAGTTAACAGGAAATCCCAAATATTTGTTTTCTTGTACTTATTCAATCGGTTCACCATTGATGAGAATATTAATTAAATACAAGTCAATACGCAATAGCATATTTGGATGCGATAACCATCGGTTTGGTTTTATTTACGTTCATTTTTAATTCATTAAATTTTAAGAAGTCTATAAAGAATGTAGTATTTTTCTTTACCAACATTTTCAAACAAAGGAACAAAAAAATCAGAGTGGTTTATTTGAGATATTCGAGATAAAAGTATAGTGCTTCTCCACTAAGTATCTAGCCTGAGAGGCTTTGATCTGACCATTCAACATCACTAATAGTTAATGGAGACTTTTTGAAAATCATCCCCTTCAATTATCGGGTATCCAGATTGATTTGTACACTTGTGGGCTTTCAGATAAGAGTGTGTATATTTTGATTCTTAATCATTTTAGGGTACGCTGCTGCCCAAATTTTATCCACAAAAATGAATAAAGAAACTTTTTAAAAATATGCAATGACTCTCAATGTATTATTTACATTGTTTCAAATCAAACCCAAACCACTAGTATCCATCGAGAGCTAATTTTAGGAAATAATATTATCTAAATGAGATGTGTCTGCAGATTCTGAATATTTTCTACTTCGAAAAATAAGACCCCTGAACCATCTTTTTTTTTTTTTTCAGGAAATGAACCTTGCTGCGGGAGCACGATAACTTCGAATAGTGTGCAATCGATTTCGCCATTTCGAAGAGTTTTACCAAAGATGTCGCTCAAAATAACTTCAAGTGATCTGTCCCTGGCAAACCCATCATCAGTTGGTCGTATAGGAGATTTGAAAGCAAAAATTGTTCAAGAAGATCTCATAGTCCGATTGTCTTGGACGTCTCCAGATATGGGAGGAGACACAGTTTCAAAATATGAGATTCGATATGCACATTCTGTTCTGGATATATTAGATAAATTCGAAGTAAATTCGATGTTATGGGATATTGAACAGCCATTTTCTGTTGCACCTGGATCTGAAACGACATTGACCTTGAATTTCAGCCAACATATGGACCTGTTGGATAAACCTTTGTATTTTGCTGTCCAGGCTTTTTCAAAAAGGATTACTGATAGTTCAGCACCAGTATCAAACTGGGTGAGAATTTTTGTTTCCTCACCTCCTTCAACTTCAACTATCCAAACAATATATTCTTCAAACAAACAAGCAGTTTGGCCAAGTAACACCATTGGAAGTGATCCGGTCAGCACAAGTATGGCCAAAACCATGTCGGTTGGTTTGGAACTTATACTACCTGTCGTAATTGGGTTGATTCTATTGGTCCTGTTGTTGATATTGTATTGTTATTTTTGCGTTATAAAAAGAAGAGGACGAGACAGTGACAAAAAGGCTGCTAAAGTAAATACCCTTAAAAAAGATAATTTGAATTCCACAATTACAATCGTACCTAGTTCCCCTCCAAACGTTTCACAAAGTTTAAGTCCGAGTTACGATGGTGTTGATTCAGATCCCCACCAGATCGGTGTTCCCGTAAATAACTATGGTTATGAAGATGACACCAAAAAACGATATTCCCTTGTTAACCAACAAGAACACCAACTTATTGAAGAGCTGAAGCAACAACAACTTTATCAACAACGCGACAATTATGGAGGAGTCAGTGTTATATCCAATAATACAATCAACAGAAATCAGCCCATTTTGAGTCCATTCAATTCTTGGAGCGCATCACAACTGCTGCATGAACATGAGAGGCGGCGCAGTCCAATGGATGGAAGTCTGATAGAACATGAACAAATGATGCCACAACAAGAAATGTTGAACGGCGATCCGATATCGAATCTGCATCACATGAGTTTGAACGGACATCAAATTCAAGAACACTATGCCCCACCAGTACCACCATTACCAATGTTTAATGATGCTAGATATCAAGCGAATTATGATGTTTATGGCATTCATCAAGCTGGTATTCCCCAAGATCATACTATTTATCAAAGTATGCATAGAAGGGAACAGTTCGTTCCCAGTGTACAGGGCTCTATGAGCTCCGTTAACTCAGGCGAGAAGAAAAGAAGAAATGTGACCATGGTATAACGTAGTGTATTTATAGTGAACACTGTTCGTGTGAAAGAATATGGAACACCTACATCTCGTATGTGAAAGTGAAAAACCCTTTTGTATATTTTGTAAATATTTTTATTACTAGTCAAGTTTATAACGAACATATATAATTTGATAGCTCCAGTACATAATAATTATTTGATTATTTGGAGACATCTTTCATCAATTTCGAATTGTGTGTCCATATAAGTTTATTAAGACTGATCTCATTTATTGTTATAAATATTTTTAGGCGATTTAATGCGTTTATTTGTTTCATTTCATCTGTTACAGCAGCCCTTATAGACCAGCCAGCGACATGTACTGCTGTTGTATAAATGAATGTCTGCCATTTATACAAACATTTTGTTAATGTAATGTGTTATAATAAGCGTCATGTTGGAAATTAAACTTGTTAATCAGCCCTATGCTGTATCACTTCTATTATGTTTAGCGGTCAGACGTTATCCCAACTTAATGGCAATTTGCCATTGAGTTGGGATAACGTCTGACCACTAAACATAAAGGAAGTGATACAGCATAGGGCTGAATGATACATGATTTTTGAGCATCTAACTAATGTCTGGCATATACTTCAATAGATATTTGAGTTGAAAATCCATCGAATACAAAATGGCAAACATGTTTAGTGGATACTAAGTTTCAACCCTCTATTGCATGAATTATGACAGGGACTAGATGACTTTATTTGGACCAAAATAACACGATAAAGCTGAAGAACAAAGTTTTTGCAATCGTTTAGAATAATAAAAATCAAAACCATAATTGGTTTCGAATGCAATATCCCCAATTCATTGGATATACAGTGTGTCCAAGAAAAGCATGGGATAGCATTAGGATTTCGAAAACGAGTTACAATGTTGGTTTAATGAGGAAAAAGTTGCACAATCCAAAGACCTTTTATATGGAGTTTGCAAAAGTGGGCCATGTTTTTCGTTTTTTTGAGATATTTTGAATAAAGTAATATTTTCTATATTAAAAAATAGAAATATATTCCTTGCCAGTTTTTAAGCTCAACAAGATGGCGTTTTTGGATTTCCACTACGACCGTTTCGTTTCTGATGAGCATTCATTTTTTTTTTAATACGGCCTTGTCATTTTTATCACAAATTCAGTCATTTCGAATTATGGATAACGTCATATATCACTTCTTGTAGTTGTCTAAATATGTTTCTAGCTGATTTATTCAGGAAAACCTCCAATCACGGCTTCGAATGCTTGAAAAATATTCATTTGAGAAAGTCGTAATTTGAAGTCAAAAATTCACAAAATTACCCACAAAACATTTTATTTATAACTTACTACTTAATGAAACACATTATTTGTAATAAACAAATTCTTTACGAAATGTAATTCATTTATTTATATCCAAACACACTTTCAAGGTTTAATTACATGGATACTACATTTATTCATTACACTTATCAATGTTACCTTATCTTAACTATAAGTTTTGGGCTACTACTGATGAGGACTGATTTTTGAGTTTGAATATTTACTAAAATGATAATTCAATAATTTGTGTTAACACTATCCTACGAAATGTACTTTGTGAGCCTGACCAATTCGAATCAATTAGTGAGTTAAAATTGTTTGCTAATCAACAAATGTACACAAGCTCTTGTGTGTATTGACGGGATGTTGAACATAACAAAAGTTCGAGTCACCACCAAGGAGTACTCGCATTGAATCGTATTTGGAATAAATCTCAGGTGAAATGATTTTGTTATTGATGATTTTGAACAAAAAAACTAACATTACGAGTTTTTATGAGGCGACATTTGGGTAAAAAGTGTTTTTGAAAATATTTCAAATTTTGTGACAATATATTCATCAGTTGTATCAATATTTTTCATTTTGCCTTTCGATATATTCATTTCCATAAATTTACGTTTCAAGCGTTACAAATATACTTATAAAAATATGGATTTTCATTTATTTATAAATTCGAAATTTAAGGTAGTCAAGGGATGGCGCAACCAACGCGATTTAGTACGCGCTCGCTCAACGTGGCAACTTGGAAAAGTTATCGGTACCAGTTGTCTTCCTGTCTTTAATTTTTCCAGTTCTTGACTTCGAATAATCCAGTGATTACTCAAAAAAACTAATGAATCATTCTGATAATTTCACTCGCCGTATAAAACCCTCCTTTCCTGCAATATTAGGACAAATAAGGGACGGATGCCTCGATAATACGCAGTTCCTAGCTTTTGAGCCGATAATACCAGTGTGGCATGGCAACCACGTATCCAAACAACAACGGAGAATATATCATCTTGCTACTAATATGAATGTCAGTCTGACAGACTTCATGTCTATCACTGTAACCATTAAAGAATTCACGACAATGGAACTTTTTTTACTTTATTGGTTCGTGAAATTATCTCAATATATACTACTCGTACTCAGAATACTATCGATAATTCTGTCAGAAATCTTAAACTCGATCAAATTGCTTTGAGGTAACACCACCCGTCCTAAAAGGACTCGTGGTGTTACCAAGCAATTTGATCTCGTTGATTGATTTCTGACAGAATTACTATCGATAGTATTACGAGCACTCGTGGTATTACCTCCGATTATACAACTCATAATGAAATTAGCCAATATTGACTGCGAATTTTCCTAGTTACCACGTATTGATAAACGAAAATACCCTTGACGACGTGGTATTATCGATTTGGTGTTTCTCTACTGTTAACAAAGTGAATATTGCCATTAGCAACGTATTGTTGGCCAACAAACATCAAAAAAGAACAAATAATCAAGTGTCGTCAGTTTTTGAATTCTTTTTTGATTTAGAACGCTTTGGTTACAGCTTTGGGGCCGAAGTAAATCAAGAAACAAACAATTTAACACCTCAAAATACAGCAAAATCTCATAAATATGTTTGGAAATAATTTTTAGAATCGTACCTACATGTAATTTCAATAATTAATCAATAAAAATATATTGTTTCTTCATTCATTGTATAATCGTAACAAATACCACTCGAGCAAATGAAAATTATCAATTATACTTACCTCCTCACTCGACGTATTCCTTAAAACACCACTCGAGCTTCGATTTTGTATTAACAATCGTAAGAAATACCACTCGAGCAAATGAAAATTATCGATTATACTTACTTCCTCACTCGACGTATTCCTTAAAACACCACTCGAGCTTCGATCTCGTATTAACAATGGTATTACTACTGAAAATGTATTCTGGTGACTGCAATGGGGTCACTGAATCCTAGAAGACTTTGGCCTTCTTACGGGTACGGCCAATGGGTGGAGTCTGATAGTTCCAATCTCTTTGAATAGTTCCAATGTTCAAAATAACCCACAAAAGCGCCACTTAGGAAGTAAGGGTCATAAGAGATAGAGAACCGATAATTTTGGAAGAAAAGTTGGGTTATGTTTCTTTTGAAAGTCAGAATGTCAAATAAGTAAATTATGGATATGGAGATACAGCCGTCGACCATTTCTACTATAGACACAAGAGTTTTTAGAAGAGTAGAACCTAGTGTTGTTTTCAGAATGATGTGTAAAAGTTGCCAATGATTGATTATATACCGGGTGGCTACGGAAGTATTGCCTACGGAATATCTCAGTTATTGTATGAAGTAGGTTTGTGAAATTTAGAGCGTCGATATAATGACATAAGAGCTAGAATTTGAGTATATTAACATGTCGAAGTTAACTTCCGGTCTGACCGGAAGTAACATCTACTTTCTTATTTTAAATGGAAACCCTATTTTTTTTCTTTTCGCTTTATTCATCATTCAATACCCTTTCTAATGACATATCACAAGTTGGTATCTAACCAGAAACTAGATCAGAAAAAATTCTTATTGAAATTCACCGAGTAGGCCGTGGAAGCAAAATGAAAGCCAAAAATTGAGAAGTTGGCTATGGAAACCATACGTCACTTGATAACAGTTGCTACTACTGTGATATTTTATTTTCATTCGTCGGCGTTATAAAAAGCCGCCAAAAAAAATATTGGAAAAATTGGGAAAAAAACAATACTCTGTAGGTCCATAACTTAAATAGGAACATACAACTTTTTCTTGCCTGTACTATTCAGCATAACCATTCCTTTCTAATGATATAATAGAAAGTAATTTTTTGAAATGAAATACCAAAAAATCCAATTGTTATTCTTCAAATAACGAAAAAACAGATTTATCGAAAAAAAAAATTCAAATTGATAGGATTAAAGATAAAATAAATTCAAAACAAATGTTCGAAATGCATTCCCTCAGCGTCAATACATTTATTGACTCTGGTGATATTTTCATGTAAAACGTTTCTCAACATTTGGGGCGTGATATCTTGGAAAGCTCTACGAATTTTTACTTCTAGCTCATGTAGAGTTGTAGGCTGTGTGGAATACACCCTATTTTTAAGATGCCCCCATAGAAAAAAGTCGCACGGAGTAAGATCAGGTGACCTTGGTGGCCACCTGACTGGACCATGGGTTGTTATAAGTCTCTCTTGAAAGCGAATTTGAAGATAATTTCTCGCTATTCTTGAATTATGCGGAGGGGCGCCATCTTGCTGGAAGTACATTGTCTCAGTTATTTCCGCTGGTAGGTTGTTAATGAATTCCGAAATTTCATTCGTTAAAAAATTAAAGTATCTCTCTCCGGTTAGTTGGCCTTGAAAAAGAATGGGGCCAACAATATGGGTTCCAACTATTCCTGCCCAAACATTCACACCAAATCTCTCCTGGAAGCCGCCTTGTCGAAATCGGTGCTCGTTTGCTATCGCCCAGTACCTGGAACAAAAGACCGTTCACACTTTTAGCACTTTACACTTCGACTATCGACAATAATCCAAATAAAGTACAGTACCCACCTTGTATTATTCCTGTTAAATAATCCATTGTTGGTAAATCTTGACTCGTCCGTAAACAAGATATAATAGTTAAATAGGTGATTCTCAGCATTTTGTCGAAGAAACCAATTACAATATTCCAGGCTCCTTTCACCGTCATTTTCATACAAATGTTGATGCAACTGATACTTGAAGGATTTCAATCGATGTTTTTTCAAAATTTTCCTAGCAGAGTCCTCACTTATAGCTAATTCGGCGCCAATCTGCCTTGAGGAAATTGTGCTATCATATTGTACTAAAGCTAATACATTAATTTCAGTTTCCTCATTAATAACAAATGCTTCTTGGTCTTCGTGAACATCAGGCTCAGTTCTTAATTTTTCTTCAATCCACTGGAAATACCTTCTTGACGGTTGCTGCCTCCCTGGATATCGCTCTAAATACAATCGTTCAGCGGCATAAGAATTTTTTGAACATTCACCATAAATGAGAAGCATGTCAATTTGTTCGGTTCGTGAATAACGGGGCATTTTTTGAATATTCCACTAACTGATTTCGATTTCCAAACCCTTTTAAAATGGCAGAATCAAAAACACTACTTCGAACGTCAAAATAAAATGGATAGCAGCGTTCGTGACAGCTCTCATTTCTTTTTTGTTTCATTCCAAAATACATCTCAATCAGCCTACTTGTTAATATTTTGGTTCGAATGATTATTGCAATGGAATGATTATTCTGAATAGCACAAACATCGTCCATAGGTAGATATTAGAATATCTATGGACGATGGCACAGACCAAGTACGTTTATGTTCCTATTTAACCTAGAACCTACAGGATATAATTTATCATTCCACATTATTTTTAATTTTATTTTTGCGTATGGCGATAATCTGTTTTGTTATTTGAAGAATAATAATTGGATTTTTCGGTATCTCAGTTCAAAAAATTATTTTCTATTATATCATTCGAAAGGAATGGTTATGGTGAATAGTACAGGCAAGAATAAGTTGTATGTTCCTATTTAAGTAATGGACCTACAGAGTATTGTTTTTTTCCCAATTTTTCCAATATTTTTTTGGCGGCTTTTTATAACGCCGACGAATGAAAATAAAACATCACAGTAGTAGCAACTGTTATCAAGTGACGTATGGTTTCCATAGCCAACTTTTCAATTTTTGGTTTTCATTTTGCTTCCACGGCCTACTCGGTGAATTTCAATAATAATTTTTTTCTGATCTAGTTTATGGTTAGATACCAACTTGTGATATGTCATTAGAAAGGGAATTGAATGCTGAATAAAGCGAAAAGAAAAAAAATGGGTTTCCGTTTAAAATAAGAAAGTTGATGTTACTTCCGGTCAGACCGGAAGTTAACTTCGACATGTCAATATGCTCAAATTTTAGCTCTTATGTCATTATATCGACGCTCCGAATTTCACAAACCTACTTCATACAATAACTGAGATATTCCGTAGGCAATACTTCCGTAGCCACCCGGTATATCCACAAATTTAACAAACCCTTTATAAAAACACCGAAACTTCTCCATTGATTGGGTTCATTGATCAAAATTGGATATTATTGTTCTCCCAAATACTTCTCAGTTAATACATACCATTGTTTGGTCAACACAAATTTTCAAAATTGTGTATCCATTGAGGTACTGCTGATGACTCAATAACCAAATAATATCGATTATCGAATTTGAGAGAGAGAGAGAAATGGTATTATCGACATCTGTGTTGATGTCGACGGCCATCGTCGAATTTGAATCTTATAGAAGTGCCTAGAGTTTGTGAAAATAACGCATGTCAAATATATTTGCTGAAAGCCACTCAGATGAGATTAAGTTTTGGCAAAAAACTTAAGACAAAAATTAATATCAGACCTACATTACAAAACATCCAAAAAATATGGACATGACTGAAATACTGCATATCTTAATCACCCATTTACAATTTTACATTTTGTACATTCTTATTTGTATTATGAAAGTTCCTGTATATACCTAATGAATTCTTTTTTCCGTATTCCTACCAGTTTTTGGTCTTTGGTTCCAAAATGAATCTGAAAATTGATAAAATGCGTTGATAATCTGAACAATTCAGAAAAAAATTATCAGTCCTAGTGAATACAAAAATATAAATACTTACACTGCACACACTCTACTTTATTGATCCCAAAAAACATTTCTGTTTATAGAGGGATTGAATTTTTTACATAAATTAGACAAAGGCAATACATACTTAATACAAATTGATGGAGAAATCAAACAATTATTCGAAAAGGAATGATGCGAATAATTTGTGAAATGAGTAAATAAATCATATCAAAGCAAAAAGAAACCAAAGCAAAAACAGTCAAAGGTTAAACATTGTTGCTATAGAAATTGAAGTCATCTGTTAAGTACGCATTTCTCAAATTCATTTTTTAATTTAGTTTTTGTCCTAATTTCTGTCACAATTATCCACTAAACTATTCAATATTGATAGCCATTTCTTTCTCAAGGTTTCCTGTTTCAATCCTGAAAAAAAAAGTTTTAATGAAAATATAATCTGTAATTGTCTTTAGTAAGGAAAATGGGAAAAAAGTTTTCTTCAATCTACTAATTAAGAATTTATGAACAAAATGATTTGTATATTTTGTACATACGCGGATTATCTCTGAACCAAAAATGCGTATTTCGTCTGTTGTTCCGTTGTTGGTTACCATCCTTTCATCAGACTATATTCTATTTCATTAACAAATTTTTTATCATCTTGGCGTTTTTTGGTATACCACTCAAAAAATGCCATTCGCCTTATGTCGTCGCCCGACCTTAGTCCTCAGCAGATCCTAAAGGACCCGGCACGGTTCTTATGGAAAATGGGTCCCAGTCGAATTGGCTGAAAATTTAGTATAATGTAGTTTATGATGTCCTGATCAAATGTCTCCATAGGCACAACGAGATCTAATGGACAGTTATTGAGATACAGGGTGTCAAACATGAAGAAGCAGCGTTGTTACTTGCCTTTAGAAAATCAATAATGTGGCGATTATTTTGTTACAAACAGTTTAAGATAATGATTGCAATCTTAATATTGTCGACACAAGTTATAATGGAAAGTTCTAAGACTCCGTATACAGGGTTATGAATAATTACATGATGTTTATGTATTTTTTTTTAACAAAATCAGTCAAACGCAAAAGCTCGTAGACTTGCAAAATAGGTAAATATCATTTGATTTTGATATAGGGTGATCTGAGATTACTATTATACAGGGTCACCCAAAATTTTTCTTTTTAGATGTATTTTTTAAATTTTTTTAGGAACATGTGTGTACAAATTAATCATAAGATAGAATTTGTTGCATCTTATACGGGTCCTGGTCAACGGCATGATGATGCAGCTTTCGCTTTCACATGAGAGACTACTGCATTAAAAATGTTGATGCATACCACAGAAAGCATACGAAATTATCGTTATGTGGAAGGCCTCGACACTTCCGAGTACCAGATTTACAAGTGGAGTAATATCGATCTAGGCCATTTTATTATTCATTAAGCATTTATAATATGTGTATAAACATTAAAATTCATTGTCACTCAAACTACTCTCGTGGTATATTCTAGTCAGATTTATTGCTATATCTTTGTAAGAATGACAGGATTTCTCATCTTATGATCGGTTATTGTTATGTTATCCAATAATTATTTGGCGAAGCTGTGGGCGATGCCGGACCTGAACGTAGCCAACTCCCGACCGTCAATTACTCCTAAGACGCTTCGCTTCGCGAAGAATCTGGTCTAATCGGAGAACGTTCCTATAGCTGTTCGAGAAATTTCATGAGCTTTTGGAGAAGTAAGCGGTGGATATAAAAAGAACTACGCAGCAGACAGACGAACAGTTATTGAAGTCAAAGTCGAATATAAATCGTTCAGTGGTTGTATTGTGTTATTGAATCATTGTATTTCGTTAAATAAATTATTTTAGTCAGTGAGTTTAAATAAATTACAGTTGGTGTTAGAAGTGCGATTTCTAAGGATAAATAGTGTTCGTGTTTGTAGACAGTTTGAGTATTTCGGACAATTGTTTTCGCGAAAAATAGACAGTGACTGATAAACATTTTTCGTGAAGTGACAGTTGTTTGCATTAACGGAGTATAAACTGATACACTTCTCGCGTGTGAAATAGAAAATAATAAGAATAACCCACTAAACATGTAATGTTACAAAATATTGCCTCAACATTATGCATGGCTTGCCATCGTAAAATGATAATATAATGTTGCGTAAGGCTCAATGCTATATTTAATTTTTAACATAACAGAAGAAACTACAGGCAAGTTGTTTCTAAGTTATAAAGCAAACTATTGATTGAGTTTCAAGTGCAATGAAAGTTCATTGTGAATGCAACATTACAGAAACTATCTACAATCAATGTGACTGCAAGTTACATTTGGAACTATCGAACAAATTCAAATCGCAATGTTGCACTGAGTTTGAAATTCCATGATATTTACAACCATACATAAGCTAACTACAAGCAAAATTGACAGTTACATGGTGGTTCTTCGGGTTGTAAGGCCGACGTGTGTTCAGAGAAGAACTCGACGTTTCGCCAACACGAGTGGTTAGCATTTTCAAGAGTTATTTTACAAGTTTCTGCTTTCTTAAGTCACTGTCAAATGCTTGACATTTGTTATACGTTGTCTCAATAAATACCTGTGATTTGACGTTCTTACATCTGATTGGTCCATAGCGTTAGCAGACATCATAGAATCGTTCGTACCGTTATTTTGTGGGTAGGGAGCTAATTGAGAATTTTTGAGAACTGGAACTGGAACTGTTGAAGTTGCTGTGGTGTTTCTGGATTTCAATTGCTTCCCGGTACGAACGATTCTATGATGTCTGCTAACGCTATGGACCAATCAGATGTAAGAACGTCAAATCACAACGTATAACAAATGTCAAGCAATTGACAGTGACTTAAGAAAGCAGAAACTTGTAAAATAACTCTTGAAAATGCTAACCACTCGTGTTGGCGAAACGTCGAGTTCTTCTCTGAACACACGTCGGCCTTACAACCCGAAGAACCACCATGTAAGTGACGATGGCCGCGAAAGCCTTTCACAATTTATCAAAATTGACAGTGTTTGGAAAACACAATACATTTTCAGTTTTCGATTGCATCATTGCAGAAATATGCAAAGTGAAACGCTAGGACAATTTTAAATGGTAAGTATAAATAAACTTGAAATAATATTTCATCTATCAGGAAACCCACCAATTTTGAATTTCCCGGTCTTGATGAGATGCCACCTAACGGGGTGACACCCAGTCACCCAGATCCCAGACAAGCAAGCGCCTCGCTCCATTTTTCAATTGTAAATTGTATTGTTCTTGTGTGTCGTGCTATCGTGCCTTTGCGTTGGTTTCGTTTTGGATACTTTCATTCGTTCTTAACTTAGTAAAGTACATATTCTTCTGCAATTTTGTTTTTTGAATAAGAGTTCAATGAGTGTTGAAGAAGCACAATGGATAATGCTAATAAATTTATGGCATCTTCATGTAAGGTAAGGCGATATATCATTTATTATTTTAGTTTAGGATGGTCTGGTATGCTCATTCTGCGTTTAGTAGGAAAATATTTTTTTCTCCTTATATTGCGAATAAATCTGGTAGTAGTATCAATTTGAAAGGGACCTTTACATTTGTAAATGATGTGGAATACTTTTAAATTTCGATTTTAGTTGCAATAATATATTGGTGGCTTGAATGAAAAGTCTTGTGTTGGAAGAAGTCTTGAACGTTTTTTCACAAATATCATTGTGCCATGTTTTGCAATCGGACCAGCAAAAAAGACAATTTCAGAATCAAAGAATTGAAATTTATACAAATTTTAAAACTTGAGTAAATTCAATTTTTATATAAGCACAATAATGTCATAATCAAGGTCAATTGTACATTCTTTATTGAAATAAGACCGTAATTGTTGAGTTGACTAATTATATTTATTTATAATATTTTGGTTTCAGATGCAGTGAAAAATTCATTTCCATGCATCAAAGATGGTGCATTCGAAATAAATGTGATGGCTTGGATTCGCCAAAACACGTTACTTGTAGGGTTAGGTTGTCGATAGCTAAGCTGCACATTCAATCCATAAGAATGAGTACATACTCATTTGTTTATTTTGTGATATTGTAATTAAAGGTTTCATCATCAAATTTTTGTTTTTTTGACCTCCAAGATTCAAATGGGCATATGAAAAAACAGTTATTCATTGGTTCGAATGAAAATACTGAATCTATATTTAATAGGTATCATTTCAGAAGATTTTTTGGGTTTTCACTCAAGTTTCTAAAATTTAGAAAATGGTGAATCTGATTTCCATAAAGGACACATCAATACTGAATGATATTTTTCCAAGATATCAAAACTGATCTGTCTCCCATGAAGATTGCATTCATTTTCTATCAATATTAGTAGCAAGCAGTGAACATCCAAAAACTCTTCAGTAGCGAACAAACCTACTGGAAAGTAACTTATGAAATCTTACTGTTATGTTATTCAAGTTTATTCAGATGCTTCAATGTATACACATATAAATAAATAACATTGCATTAAATATTCTCTCTTATCAAATAAGTATAATACATACCTAAATATAATAACAATTAAAAAATAAAAAAAATCAAAAATAGACTATTGTACTGTATCCCCAGATTGATAGGAAGTCATCTAAGCATTGCGGTGCTTGTATTATGTCTTCCAATACCAATTCAGAGAACAACATAAAACAACATAATAATGATAATAATATTTTGATAATAGGCAGATTCAGTTTGGGAGCTGACTAATTCATTGATTGGATCAAAAGGAGATTATTATTTTTTTTTATTCAGTATTTAAACTTTGTAATATTTTTCAGTGGGAGTGAGTCATTATACAATTACATCTAAATTTATTTCGTTTCCATTGATAAGTTTTTTTATTCCTTTCTTAAATATAAATTTACTTTTGATATTTTTTAGTTCAAATGAAATTGAGTTATACAATTTTGGGCCAATATAAAAAATACTTTTTTGTGCATGGCTTTTCGAGAACCGTGGTATTTCTATAGATTGGTTAGTGATCGATCGAGTTTGGTGCAGTTTGTTAGTGTTGATTTTTGGTTCAGTTTTTGAGTGCATGAATAATAAAGATTGGTACATAAATAGTTCTTTTATATCGAATACATCTGCTTCTACATACCGGGTGGCTACGGAAGTATTGCCTACGGAATATCTCAGTTATTGTATGAAGTAGGTTTGTGAAATTCGGAGCGTCGATATAATGACATAAATGCTAGAATTTGAGCATATTGACATGTCGAATTTAACTTCCGGTCTGACCGGAAGTAACATCAACTTTCTTATTTTAAATGGAAACCCTATTTTCTTTCTTTTCGCTTTATTCAGCATTCAATTCCCTTTCTAATGACATATCACAAGTTGGTATCTAACCAGAAACTAGATCAGAAAAAAATTATTATCGAAATTCACCGAGTAGGCCGTGGAAGCAAAATGAAAGCCAAAAATTGAAAAGTTGGCTATGGAAACCATACGTCACATGATAACAGTTGCTACTGTGTTATTTTCATTCGTCGGCGTTATAAAAAGCCGCCAAAAAAATATTGGAAAAATTGGGAAAAAAACAATACTCTGTAGGTCTTACTTATTACTTACTTAAATAGGAACATACAACTTTTTCTTGCCTGTACTATTCAGCATAACCATTCCTTTCTAATGATATAATAGAAAGTAATTTTTTGAAATGAAATACATTCACCATAAATGAGAAGCATGTCAATTTGTTCGGTTCGTGAATAACGGGGCATTTTTTGAATATTCCACTAACTGATTTCGATTTCCAAACCCTTTTAAAATGGCAGAATCAAAAACACTACTTCGAACGTCAAAATAATTGGATAGCAGCGTTCGTGACAACTCTCATTTCTTTTTTGTTTCATTCCAAAATACATCTTAATCAGCCTACTTGTTAATATTTTGGTTCGAATGATTATTGCAATGGAATGATTATTCTGAATAGCACAAACATCGTCCATAGGTAGATATTAGAATATCTATGGACGATGGCACAGACCAAGTACGTTTATGTTCCTATTTAACCTAGAACCTACAGGATATAATTTATCATTCCACATTATTTTTAATTTTATTTTTGCGTATGGCGATAATCTGTTTTGTTATTTGAAGAATAATAATTGGATTTTTCGGTATCTCAGTTCAAAAAATTATTTTCTATTATATCATTAGAAAGGAATGGTTATGGTGAATAGTACAGGCAAGAATAAGTTGTATGTTCCTATTTAAGTTATGGACCTACAGAGTATTGTTTTTTTTCCCAATTTTTCCAATATTTTTTTTGGCGGCTTTTTATAACGCCGACGAATGAAAATAAAATATCACAGTAGTAGCAACTGTTATCAAGTGACGTATGGTTTCCATAGCCAACTTTTCAATTTTTGGCTTTCATTTTGCTTCCACTACCTACTCGGTGAATTTCAATAATATTTTTTTTTCTGATCTAGTTTCTCGTTAGATACCAACTTGTGATTTGTCATTAGAAAGGGAATTGAATGCTGAATAAAGCGAAAAAAAAATAGGGTTTCCATTTAAAATAAGAAAGTTGATGTTACTTCCGGTCAGACCGGAAGTTAACTTCGACATGTCAATATGCTCATTATGTCATTATATCGACGCTCCAAATTTCACAAACCTACTTCATACAATAACTGAGATATTCCGTAGGCAATACTTCCGTAGCCACCCGGTATAGTAAAGTTGTTGAAAAAAGTCTGGTTTTCTTCATGCATATTTTAATGAGACTATTTTGTGTAACTTGTAGATTTTTTTGGGAATTTTTGCTAAGTCCTCCCCAGATTGTAATGCAATATCTCAAGAGAGATTCTGCTAATGAATTATAGATCAATAGCATGTTTTTACGGTTCAGAATATCTCGTAGTAAATAAAATTTGTGCATCAGTTGTCTGAGTTTTTTTGTAACGTAAGTTGCATGTTCATCCCACCTCAGAAATTGGTCAGCTATAATGCCTAAATATTTCATTTTATGAGTTTTCTCAATTACCGGGCAACCACAATTGAGGGATTGACATGAATGTTCATGAATGCTTAGCTGATTCTTCCCAGGTTGATCTACGCTATTCAGGCTGAAAGTGATGAATTTACTCTTTTGAAAGTTGAGGCTGAGCAAACTGTGATTCAGCCATAGATACATGGAGGTCAGACTCTTCTCGGCTTTCTTATACAGCCCATCCCAAGAGTCATCACTGAAAACGATTGCCGTATCATCTGCATAAGAGACTAAGTGGCCTTGAAATTCTTTCAGATTAGCAATTTCATTAATATATACCAAGAACAGTATCGGACCTATAGTACCGTTCCTTGTGGTACTACGCAATTTATTTTGAGTGTATCACTCAATGCATTTTCGACTTTGACTCTCTGGATTCTATCTGTTAAGTATGATTGTAACAGTTTTAATGCAGGACCTCTTATACCAGCCTTATTAAGCCTATCTAATAATACATTATGAGAAACAATATCAAAAGCTTTGGCCAAATCAAGAAACACAGCTATGGATTTTCTTGACTTGTCCAAATCTACCACTATCTCCTGAATAAAATACATAACCGCATTTTCCGTGCTGGTATTTTTTTTAAATCCAAATTGTCTATCTGTCAGTACGTCATTAATTCCAAAAAAGTCTACCAGTCTATTTTTCAGACATTTTTCAAACAATTTTCCAAAGTTACATATTACGGATATGGGTCTGTAGTTGCAAGTATTTTTATAATCTCCTGCTTTATGTATGGGAGTAATTATAGATTCCTTCCATTGACTTGGGATTACACCGCTTGTAAATGTTAAGTTAATGATGTGAGTCAGGGGTACAATGTTTTCAGTATGAATAAACTTTATCAGTTTGCCAGAAATACCATCTTGACCTGCCGCGGTGTTGCTTTTTAATGTTCCTATCTCTATGATCAGTTCGTTGTTAGTAACCGGTTTCAGAAATATGGAAGATGACACATTCTGATTTGACAATATTCTATTCAATGCGAGACTATCAGTAACTTCTTTTATTTTTGATGCCATTTCATTTCCTACATTCACAAAATACTTGTTGAAAGTATCAGCTTTTTCTTTGTTGTCCGTTAGTTCAATTTGTTCATTGTTTTTTTATTTTTATATTACCCAGTTCCCTCTTCCTTGATTTAGAATTTGTAGCGCAATTTATTGTTTCCCAAATTTTTCTGTAATTATTCCCAGCTTCTTAAATTTGTGATTTATGGAAAGGAATAGACAAGATTGGTGGTAAGTTGCTGCTATATAACAATAATATTGATTATGTTATTTTCTACTAATTTATATTCTATGTTGCGGTAGCCTTGCTGCAATTACTAATTATAAAAGATTACATCCATCACTCCATTTCAGTAGTGGCTGCAACATTGTCATAAGACGTCATTTTTAATATTACATTTGCAATTTTCCTGTACATTATATGCCATGTTGCAGTAACCTAGCTGAAATAATTGATAATGGCATATACTATTTGTAATATTGCTGAACGTCCGTTTCAGTAGTTGCTGAACCGTTGCAGTAAGGTAGCAGAAAACTCTGATGTAACATTACCATGAAAGGTTACTGAAATATTGAAGGAATGTTACTTTGCTTAGTGGGAATAGACTGGTGGCCGTGGAATAGACTGTGTGAAATAGACAGTAATAATAATAATAATCATAGACTGGTTTCCGGGAAATAGACAGTGTGAAATAGACAATAATAATAATATTAGACTGGTGACCCGTGAAATAGACTGTGAGACATAGACTAATACAAAATGTGTTCAAGGAAAGTTCGCCTGGTCGAATTGAAGGTTGCGGAATTGAAGCAAGAACTGGAGGAGAGGGAACTTGACACAAGTGGTAAAAAGGCCGCGCTCCTAACAAGAATTGCCGAGGGATTAATCCAGGAGGGCGAGGATCCAGAAACCTTTTTATTCGAAGTTTCTGGAATTGATTTGGGTTCCATAATGAGTAAACTCGACGGAATGAAGGAAGAAATTCAAGAAAAGCTGTTAGAAAATTCGAATAATCTGGAAGAAAAACTTCATGAAAAACTTCTTGAAAATTCTAAAAATCTGGAAGAAAAGCTGCTAGAAAATTCGAATAATCTGGAAGAAAAACTTCAGGAAGAACTTCTAGAAAATTCGAATGGTCTGAAAGAATAATTTCAAGGAAGTTCGAGGAATTTGGAAGAAAAACTTCAAGAGAAACTTCTAGAAAACTCGAAAAATCTGGAAGAAAAGCTGCTAGAAAATTCGAATGGTCTGAAAGAAGAATTTCAAGAAAGTTCGAGGAATTTGAGAGAAGAGATTCTAGAAAATTCGAAAGGTTTGAGGAAAGAGCTTCTAGAAAATTCGAAGAACATGAAAGAAGAACTGTGTGGCGTGGCGACCGGTTAGAAGAAAGAATAGGGACTGTCGACGAAGAGATGGGAAAATTGAAGAAAACAATCAGCGATGATATCAGAGGCGGAATCGAGGAAGAAATCAACAAATTGAAGGAGAAAATCAGTAAGTTGGAAAACCAGAATGACACTACCCACACCACAGAATCTGTCAATGAAAATTCAATGCTGGAACTGAGTTTGATCTTAGATGATGTTCAAAAGGGTTTGAAAGATGGAAAAATCAGTCCGGAAACAGGAAAACTCTCTATGAAACCACCTCAATTTGATGGAAAAACACCATGGGCAAATTACCGCCGACAATTTGAAGCTGCAGCAAAGGCGAATGGATGGAATGCAGGAGAAAGAGCTGTAGCATTAACACTGGCGCTGCGTGGAGAAGCCACAATTATCTTACAAACCCTCACGGCCCAAGAACAAGAGGACTGCGAGCAGCTGATCAAAAATCTAGAGTTACGGTATGGACAGACCCATCTAGAACATGTATACCACTCACAGCTGATAAACCGCTGCCAGAAATCAAGCGAATCCCTACAGGAATTTGAAGCCGACATTGCACGCTTGGTTCGTCTTGCATACCCAGCTACACCGGAAAAGGTAATGGAGCGACTAGCAGTCCAGGCCTTCTTAGATGGACTTCGTGACCAGGAAACCAGACAAGTATTGACACTAGCTCGTTCAACACATCTCGTGGATGCACTGGCACGCGCTTTGGAATTTGAAGCAGCGAAGCAATCCTGAAGAAGCCAAAGTAAAGTCCAAGTTATTGAAGAAGACCCAGAGGAGCCTGCTAACCTGGAAGCTGCCATAAGAAAGGTCGTGATGGAAATGTTGTCTGAGAGAAGACCAGTGAGATGCCGGAACTGTAGGAAACTTGGACACGTTCGTAGTCAATGTCCAACCCTCAAGAGGTCGAGACCAACGAAGGTTGTTGAGAAGGGGCAATCGTGTCTCCCTATACTCAGAAATCCCCGGTGAACAACACATATGTCGCTGACCTACAATGACAGAACAAAGGAGCCTTCGTAGACGGTATCATCAACAACAAGCCTTGCGCAATGCTGCTGGATACAGGTGCGACTAGGACAATCCTTGGGCCTGCTTTTACTAAGACATCAGACAGAATGGAACCATCATCCTGGAAGCTACGCACAGCAACAGGAGAGCCGGCCACTGTACATGGAGAGCTACCGATTGAACTGATTCTAGGCAGCACAAAAGTGAAATATCGGGCATTAGTAGCGGACATTGAGGACGAGGCAATTATTGGAATGGACATCATGAATTCCAGAGGGTTCGAATTGAATCTCAAAGATGGCGTCCTACGTGTGAACGGAGAAGAGCTTGTGCTACATGGAAGACGTGAAGAGATGATTCGTGTTCTGCTGGCTGAAGATCTTAGTGTACCCGAGAGAGCTGATACCATACTGGAGGCTAGCTTGGACGGAGGTGCGAGCAATGGAAGCGTGGTGATGTTCGAGCACAAGCTTCATGATGAGAAAATTGGACGAGGGATTGCACTAGGCAAGACTTTGCTGCGTGCTGATAAAATTATGCCAGTAAGGGTAATGAATGTCAATTATTACCCAGTGACTTTGAAGAAAGGAACTGTATTGGGGCACTGTTCGTCAATTTCCTCTGTGATCAGGAGTGTACACGGTACTGTTAGTCAAGACAACAACCTGACAGCGGAACTGGAAAAATTGGTTACCCTCTCTTCCATGGACATTAAATCAGCCCAACAGCCCAGATTGAGAGAATCAGTTAGGAAGTGCCAAGACATCTTCGATACCGGACAAGGAAAAGGGGGCCGAACGAATGTGGTTCAGCATAAAATTGATACTGGGGATGCCCGACCGATCCGACAATCAGCTAGAAGACTTTCTCTTGCCAAGAAAGAAGTGGCTGACAAAATAGTCAGTGAAATGGGGAAAGATGGAGTTATTGAACCATCCGACAGTCCATGGTCCTCTCCAGTCGTGCTGGTGAAGAAGAAAGATGGATCAACACGCTTTTGCGTAGACTATCGTCAACTGAATAACGTGACGAAGAAGGACAGTTACCCTCTTCCGAGAATAGACGACACCCTAGACACGTGTTGGCCGGCTCCACGATTTTCTCGACCCTTGATCTGAAGAGTGGATACTGGCAAGTAGAACTGGCTCCAGAAGATAGAGTAAAGACTGCCTTCACCATCGGCTCACTGTAACAGGCCCTCTCTTTGTTAGACGCCCTGTATGTTTTATATGCATAAACACTTTTATGTTATAATGAAAAGGGTCACGTATGATGACGATGCCCTGTAAATATTTGGTTTCATATTATTTAAGCTAGGCTAGTGAAATTTCTTTCAAGAGAAAATAAAAATTCATTCTCTAGAAACGAAAATGTCGAGACAAACGAAGTGGTTCAGATAAGTAGACTTTTTCACGATAAATAAAACAATGAAGCATTCATTTGAGTCGCCGTACATGGAGTAAATATTTATTTTACAAAGGGTAATATGGATGGTACTCACGCTGAGTATATACGGACTAAATGACCATTAACTGTAGTGAACAGTTTTTGTGTCGACTAGACGCTTTAAAAGTGCTAAGTCCGAGGGGTATTTGGGGGTAAGGGAAGAGATCTGAGAGGAGACAGCGGAGAGAACTCTCTATTCCGTGGCGGTAGAAATGGCGTAAATAGAAGGTAACGCTGTTTAACGATTTTGGCCCTTAAAAATATAAACACCCCTGGAACGTCGACTTACGGGGGTCAGAAAAAAAAACGAAGAGACGGTCTCGAGAGGCAGTTGGCGCGGTTGATCGAAGACCTACCGCGTTAATTAGAGTTTGCATTGGAGTTGAAATTTTGACTTCGGGATAATTAGTGCGAGTTATATTTTGGTTTGGGTTTGTTTTGTCGTTGTGTGAACGAACTGATAGAAACTATTTTTCTGGTATTCGTTTGGACGAAATTGTTCTATTTTCCGGAACGAAACACCGAGCGCAGCTAGAGATTTAGTAAGTGAATATTTTTAGGATTTTTGGGCAAACTATATAATAGTAGTATATAATAGTGCCTTGGTAAGAAAGAATATAACAGAAAATTCGTCAAAGATAGTTTTTTCGGTAAGTACTCAATTATCTAGGACCTTATCGAAAACATTCGAAAATGCTGCTCTTAATTTGTTTATTCTCTGGTGACAATTAGCTGCGGAATTTTCTCTGTTAGTGGTTGAAGAGGGATTTTTTTTTGTGTTAAGAAAAAAGTATATAATATATTCGCCCAACCACCCTAGGTTGAGTGTTACAGTTGGCGATTAGCGGTGGGATTATTTTTGGTTCTTGGAGATTTTTGATTCTTGGATTATTTTTGATTCTTGGAGATTTTTGATTCTTGGAGATTTTTGATTCTTGGAGATTTTTGTCCATGAGAGGTTGAGATGAGAAGTTGAATTTTTCCATTGAGGTTACGGTTGCGTTTTTATCGAAAATTGTATAAAGAAAAGTTTCCATGTGTTTTTCAATCCATACAGATTGTGTTGGGAATTATCGAGTCGACATAGTGCTTTGAAATAGTGAAAAGAAAAAAAAAATTGGAGTTTTAGTCGTTGAATTTTTTTAAAAGTTTGGTTGAAGTTCATTTAAAAAAAAAATAATCATAATAATAAAAATAATGATTTTTTTCTTTTAATATTTAAAAAGTTGAATTGAATAGTCATTGAATAATCTGTTTTACTAAAAGATAATTGTTCAAGTCGGTTTGATAATCAAGTAGGGATTTTCAGAGTAGGTTGTAGGAGAAGAAGCCAAACGAACAGGTTGTGTATACGTTTTATTATAATTCATTAGTGCATGACTGTTCACCCACTTATACTAACCCTTTTATCATGACTACGACGGCAGGAGCTTCGAGTACTACAGTTACTCCACCAGTAAATACGTCGGCTCAAACGATGATTCCAATGGCGTACTCATTGGGGATGGTTGCGTCAACCCTAGATGTTTTTTCTGGGAAAGACGTTATTCGCTACTTTGAAAAATTAGAACAAAGGGCTAGTTTGGACGGATTGTCTGAGGACCAAACCGCTAAATTGTTGAAATTTAAATTAGTAGGTGAAGCCTACAATTTTTTTAAATTAGAACCTATTTTGAATACCTTATTTTTTAACGATATTAAAGCGCGAATTATTGAAAAAAATTTACCCATTAAATTACTGGGGGAAAATCAGCTGATTTTGAGCAGGTGTTATCAAAGGCACGAAAAAGATGTTTCAACGTATTGTACAAGACTACGAACTTTGGGAGCCAAATTACTGAAAGAAGATTTGGAGAGGGCTGAACCAGAAGAAATAGCGGGATTAAAGAAGAAAAATAAAGAAATGATTATGAATCAATTCAAATTAGGACTACGCAAGGATCTGCTGAAAGAAGTTGGGTTATTATTGTTGAAAGAACCAGATTTGGATTTGGATAAAGCGGAAAAACTAGTGAAACTACAAGAAACCACCCTAATGATGATTCAAGGGAGAGGAAATTTTTCGAAAGTTTCTCAAATAAACTCGGAAAAAACATGCCATACCTGTGGAAAATCAGGGCACCTGGCTACTGATTGTAGAATTGGAAAACGACCAATTCTGAGCAGAAGTTCGAGTTGTTTTAAATGTGGAAAAATTGGGCATTTTGCAAGAGAATGTCGAAGCGAAGACTGGTTGGCGAGGATTAACTGTTTTATGTGTAATAAGAGAGGACATTACGCGAATGTATGCCCGGAAAAGGTGGACGAGGAAATTCACCAGGAAATGGAGACCGGCAGTATGTTTCCCATGACATGAGACGAGGTGGAAACCAAAGAGTCACTGTACAAGATAGTAGAATAGAAAGAAGCCAAACCGATGCAAGGACTTGGAGAAATGAATTCCAGCCAAAGAATTCCTTAGAAGCGTACCCTGAGAAACGAGAATATGAGGAACGTAACTCTCAGAGGAGTGCAGGAAGGGATGGACCTTTAAACTAAGACGGCCGATTTCACATCCCCGAGAAAGCGGTCAATATAAAAAATACTACAGGGGAAAAATATGGATAAAAGGGGGAGTAGGGAATTCGCAGGAATGGAATCTGGAAGCTGTAAACGGGAGAAAATATACTCATAGGGGGGAAGAATGGAATAATAAATTGAAGAGAAAAAATTTTCAAGAAAGTTCAAAAATACCTAAGGACGGGAGAATCGTTAGATTAACTCAGGTAGAAAGTGGAGGAATTCCATATATAGCAGTACTACAGGTGAATGGGAAAAGCTGTAACTGTCTAGTGAATACGGGAGCGGCGGTCACGTTGACAAGAAATAATATGGTACGAGATGATGATATCGATTGCCAGGGACTTGATGACATCTGTTTGGTTAGTGTAACCGGACACCCGTTGAAGATCTCTGGGAAGACCAAAGCAAATTTTGAGATTTCAAGAGGAACTGACGAAACCAATTTCGAAGCTTATGTGTGCGAAAATGAAACAGCGGGGATTACTCCAGTAATTTTAGGAAGAGATTTTTTGGTAGCAACTGAGGTGCAACTTCATTATGGGCCAAATACAGTCATGATTATATGGGAAAAGGCGGTACCTTTCCGTTTTAAACGGGAAGAAGAGGGAGACATTTGGGAAATTGGAAGAAGAAAAAGAAAACACTACTGGCACGGGATACGTATGTATTCACAAGGAAGAAAAGTACAAGATGGAGAAAGAGGAAGAGGATATCGGGGTCCTACAGTACAAAGGAGAAATATACCAATAGGCTGGAAAGAATGGCTTGAGCACATTCGCAGTTTTTACAAGGCGCCGAAGTGGAATGAGGTGAAAAATCCAAAGCAGAAACAACAAGATTTGGAGTCAAAGCATGCGGAAGAAAAGCCGAAAAAACAAGTTACGTGGGAAAAACAGGAGGAACCTACAAAAAAGGAGAAAAGTGGAAGGTTGACAGAAATAGCTGAAGGAGGTAGCCTAGCATAAGTATGTAGAATTGAAAATCCAAGAATTTGGGCAACTGAGCGAGGACGACTCCGATTATGAAGGATATAATGAATACATGATTCGACCAAGGTTTTCAACAAAGAAGAGAGCAGAACTAAATTACTCAACGACAGAAAAAGAACTGTTAGGGGTAATCTTTGGAATCCAGACTTTTCGATGTTATCTTTATGGAAGAAAATTCACAGTAATATCAGATCATATACCTCTCAAATTGTTGTTATCGATGACGGATCCAGGATCAAGATTGACCAGATGGGCGTTGACGTTAGCGGAATATGATTTTGAAATAATACATAGACGAAGGAGGCTTCATGGGAACGCGGATGCACTTAGCAGAATGTATGATAGGGAAGATCAATATTTTGATATCGAGTTTGAAGACTATAAGAATATTTGAAAGTCCATCAAAAATTAAAGGCTAAGAATGTAACGGAAAAACAAGGGGACTTATTTTTCTCCCCCGAATCGTATGCTTTAGCACACTGTGTGTCTCAAGATTTTGCTATGGAACAAGGTATTGCTGTAAGGTTCAAGGAAATGTTTGGGTCAGTGAATTCATTGAAGGAACAAAAGAAAATGGTGGGAGAAGTAGCAGAATTGAAAATTCCGAAAAGAAATATTTATTATATGGTTACAAAGTTTAAATCTCACGATAAACCTTCTTATCGAATGGTTTAGAATGCACTACGGAATCTGAAGAAGAAATGTGAAGACAATCAAGATAGAAAACTAGACATGCCAAAGATTTCATGCGGTGTAGATATATTGAATTGGGTAAAGATTCAAACTATGATAGAATTCATCTTTTATAATACGGACATCGAAGTAGTCATTTACACTTTACCAAAAGAGAAATTTCACATTTCACTGGTAGAAGAGGATGAAATGGTGGAACCGGAATGGGATAGAGATATTTTAAGAAAAGCTCAGGAACAAGATACATTTTGTCAGTCGGTTAAAAAATAACGGATCAAGCGGATGAGGTGTATTATTTGTCCAATGACGGGACATTGTATCGGAGGAAGGAAGATGGAGATAAATTGATTATTCCTAAAATATATGTAAAGAAAGTATTGGAAGATTTTCATGACTCATCTCTAGCAGGACATCAGGGTCAACAAAAAACACTATGGAATATAAAGAAAAGATTTTATTGGATGGGTATGAGAACGGACATCATAAACTATTGTAGTGTATGTGATGCATGCGATCGAAGAAAAACTTCTCCGCATCAAAAGAAAGCACCCCTACAACGATTTACACCTACGAAAGAACCTTGGGAATTGACGTCGATGGATATAGTGGGACCTCTAGTCACCTCTATGAAAGGAAACAGATATTTATTAACATTTCAAGATTATTTTACGAAATACCCGGAAGCCATCCCTGTACCAGATCAGAAAACCGACACAATCGCCAGAGTGTTTGTGGAACAAATTATTGTAAGACATGGCACACCCAAGAAGCTCTTGACAGATAGAGGTTCGAATTTTACGTCTAGTCTTTTTAAAGAAGTATGTGAAATACTGCAGATAAAAAAAGTACAAACTGCTAGTTATGCTCCGACGTCAAATGGACATATTGAACGAATGCACCGAGTGTTTAAAGATATGTTAGCACAGTACATTTGCGAAAGTCAAAGAGATTGGGACGACTGGATACCGTTCGTTCTAATGGCATATCGAGGGAGTATACATAGTTCGACGGGATACAGCCCGTATTTTCTTCTACACGACCTATTGAAAGCTTCATCAAATCTCAAAAATAAAATATGATTACGACGAAAATTATGCATCTGAACTCTTAGCTCGATTGAATAGAGACAAGTTTATATTAACACTGAAAAATCTAAGGATAAAAGAATTCTAAAGTTTAATAAAAATCTAACAGAGAAAATGTTTCAACTCAAAGATTTAGTATATATAAAGAACATGTCTGTGAAAAAAGGGATTTCAAAAAAATTGGACAGATCTTGGGATGGACCCTATAGAATTTTAAAGATTGAAGGACCAGTAACATAAACCATAAGTAAAATGGGGACGATGAAAGAACAGGTAGTACACTTAAACCGACTGAACAGGAAGGATTTTCAAGGATCAAGAAAACGTTGTAGAGCAACCACGACGACCAAGGAAAGAAAAACAAGTAACCGAAGAAGACGATGAAGAAGTAAATTCCCCAATATTTAACCCCGCCATCATACCACACTTTTGGGCTGCTCATGAATCAGGAGATGATGAGAACATGAGTGAAGACAGTGAGCAAGTAATATCGGACGAAGAATCCGAAGATACGTTACTGGATGAACCAGAACCCATTGTGAGAAGGTCGACGAGGACTCGTAAACCTCCAAACAGGTACTTACCGTGAAAGATAACTATTCGGGAATATTTTCATATGTTAAATTCCAAGTATTGTCTGGGCATACACATTTTGTGTATGTATGTTGTATGTGTGTGGATATATGTATATATATTATATATCGATTCTTTTAAAACTATTTCTTCAGATAATTTTTTTTTTGTTACATTTCGGTTTGGGACGAAAGAGTCATGAATATGGATATTTCATTTGGTGATGACTACATAGTTGAATAATGAAATAATTTTTTTTTTAGCAGAACCACTTTCGATTTTTTTTCATGGTACATCTTGATGTTACACAAGTATATGTTCGCGTGTTGCGGTTATGACAAAAATTCTCAACTATTCAGGGAAGGGTTCTCTGATAATACACGATTCTTTTACCTCTGAGGAAAGGAAATATGTTGTTATGTAACAAGTGAAGAGATTTACTCAGAGAACCGAAATGCAATACAAAGCACATCATGGGGCTACTAGATTTTATATAGTAAAATTGGTAAGGGTGGAAAAGGGTAACTAACTGGTAAACTATATACTTAACTATTGTTTTCTTTTAACCTATGCTGGGTTCGAAGAATTTATTGTTTTCTTTCGAAGTTTTAATTTTATTTTATTAAATCTAGAGTTAATAGTTTTATCATCTTAATATTTTTATGTTGTGAGCTTTATTGATATTTGAAAAAAAAATTTTTTTGGGGCACACACTTGATGAAGATATAGTTTGAATGTTAGGACAATGTTAATATTACATTTACTGGAAATGAAAAAAAAATTATCTGTATTGAAGCGAAAAAAAAATTTTTTTTTGAACTATAATTTTCTTATTCCAAAAGGGTTTATTAGCTGTATATATATATATATATATATATATATATATAAAAAATCTGAATACATGACCTAATATTATTTAGAAGAATTATATAAGGACCTATTGTACACTAAACACTCATTATTGTAATTTATGCTTAGGTGGTTCGCGAAACGGGAAAATCAATTTAAACAAATTGTACCACATCATGGGACCACACATGAGGTCAACAGCTTCAAGCAGCGACAGGAGCAACAATAAGGCCAATACCTTTTTCCTGATCATTCTTATAATTTCGGAGTGTCGTGGAATAATCGTTTATGACTGGAGCGATCATAATACGGATATTATGTCGGTTTCGATAAGGGATGTTGCACAATGCCCAGAACCAGAATCGGAATACTCGAGTGTTAGGACTCAGCTAAAAGTAATCCAACGAAATGAAATAAATGTAATACATGTATGGACTTGTTTAATCAAAATTACTCGGCTTATAACCCACTACGGAATGCATAGTCACAGTTCGGTAGTGGCCGGGGGACTCTCAAATTTTGTTTATCGAATCGGGGCTGATGAATGTTTATCGTTGCGTTGATATCGAAGCATACGGTTGTATCACCAGGATATAGGAGGTATAACTATGAATGGGACTACCACAACTTCGTTGACGATAGCAGGCACCGTGGATGCAGGAGGAGCATGTAAAGGCACTACTTACCATGAACAAGGACGTACATGGGAAGATGTAATAATTTTAGCTTCTATAAAAATACAAGCGTAAGATTACCTAGCCCGAATTAAAATGGAAGAAAACCAGATACAGTTGGTTGGAGGAGTAACATGTCCATTCCTCACAGGATACTGTTTTGACACAATCCTGGGATAAAATGTGTGGATAAGTAATACTCAAATTTCATGCGAAGATAAACTAAGCCTACTTTATCAAGGAGACGCGGAAGTAGTAACCAATGAAATCAATAAAGAACGCTACCTGGTAGTAGAAACTGGGGACAAAATATTTGCTCTTACCTTACTAAAAAAGGGACTTCTGTGACATTCAGAAATCTGGCAAACTGAGCATCCTAGGATAGTGGTTTGGATGAAAGAAATAGGAAATATGTTAGATCCACACATGAAATTATTACCATACAACACGGACCTTATGAGTTATGTGAATAGTAAGTTCCTATACGTGGAACAAGCTTATAAAAGGAGCCTAGAAAAACTCTATTTGAATACAATCCACCGAAGATGTATTGTACATAGAGAGGTACTAAAAAACCGCTTATTGATAGCACCCTTGACACCAACCCTGATTAGTCAAATAGTCCAGGAGGAAGGGGGACATGTAGGTCGCGTGCTAGGCGAGGTACTCTATATTATGAGATGCTTGCCCAAATAAGCAAACATCCGCCGAATAGACAAATGTTATCACGAATTACCCATAGAGGTAAATAACCAATCCAAGTTTATGGCTCCGGTGACCAGGATCATACGGGATCATGCAGAAGAGATAACTTGTAATGGACTTATTCCACCTCTGTATTTTATTGAAAACGAATGGATAGGGCTGGCACCGTACCCTACGGTTAAAAAGGCTCCCAAAGAACTAGGCGTAGAAATGTCACCGAAGCTGAATTTTTCGCCTATATTGCCAATAGGCTCGGCGGGACTTTACACCCAGGAGGAAGTCCACCAAGCACAGAAAATATTAACATTTGGGTCGGAAAGGAAAGCGGTGGAAAATATAATAGCCAGACGAGTAATGGGATTAGAGACAACTGGACAAGGATTTTCAACTCTGAAAATATTCAACCCTGACGAAATGAAAGAATTAGCCCATTAAACAATGAAACAAGTGTGGGGCTGGTTCACCGATGTCGGAATGTTTATGAGTGGACTCATAGGATTCTACACCATATTCAGAACAATTCAATGTGCCATTGGAGTAACACTAAAGGGACTCCATTTGTATCGAACTGTGGGCTGCGGCGTCACGTTACTAGCAAGCCTGTGGAACACCCTAACGATGTGGATCATGTATCGCCAACGCGAGTCGGCAAAACGCAGCAATCCTCGCGAAAACCCTAGTGCGGTAAACACGGGCATCGAAAACGGGGAGACTTTTACGGAAAGTGCCGCACCGCCAGCGAACTTATATCCTGATGTATCACAGGAAAGACACTGGGCGGATAAACCTTACTGTTAAAACCATTGAACTTGAACAAAAAACTAGAAGTCTGTTATAAAAACATCATTAGTGGTGCGATATAATTGACTCTCGAAATAAAGTATTCGACTTAATTATTTGAAGATCGGAAAAGGTTAGCCTTACGACAGATTGATTAGCAACACGTCAGCGCACTAGTGCTTTAAAACATAGTGCGTCGAAAAAAAAACGGGAGTGAAGTTGAAAAGTCAATTTTATAACCCGAATCAACGCGTTCGATAAAATAACCACAGCGCCTAGTATGTAAATTAGAATAGAGTAAGCGACAGTAATGGTGGATTTATGATGAAGTTTTAAGTCCCAAGTAAAAAGTCGGAAGTTTTAAGTAATAAGTAATAAAAAGTTCAATTATGGGCTTTCAATAGGAGAGTTCACGCACGAGTCCTAAGTTTTAAGTCGTAAGAAAAGTTTGCCAACATTAATCTTTCACGACTAAAACTTACGACTAATTCTCAGTACGCATGCGTTGAGAGGGATTTACGTTCTGTAAATGCTGTCATCAATCAAGAAGTGTAAAATATGTGTTGTTGTTGAATTAATATCACTTATTTTTGTTGTGATATTTATTAATTCAATTATAAAATATTTTCTCTGCGAGAAAGTGACAAATGACAGACTAATTTCCTTAAGACTTCTTCATGAATGGTAATTTTTTTCCTTATGACTTCTGACTATTACTTAAAACTTCTGACTTATTACTTACGACCTAAAACTTCATCATAAATCCACCATAAGCGTCATAAATATGATAAGCAAACCTCCAGTATTGAACAGGACCGGACTCAGTAATGGGCCCAACAAATTTTAGTGGTTGATATTAATTCAGTTATTTCACTAATTGGTTCATGGTGAGAACCACTGGTCCCTATCAATCACAATTTATATTGGGAAAAAATCCAGGCCAGATGTAGCCTTCGATTTTTTTTTTTTTGAGGGGAGCACTGTAACAGGCCCTCTTTGTATGTTACATAAACACTTTTATGTTATAATGAAAAGGGTCACGTATGATGACGATGCCCTGTAAATATTTGGTTTCATATTATTTAAGCTATGCTAGTGAAATTTCTTTCAAGATGAAATAAAAATTCATTCTTTATAAACAAAAATGTCGAGACAAACGAAGTGGTTCAGATGAGTAGACTTTTTCACGATAAATAAAACAATGAATTCATTTAAGTCGCCGTACATGAAGTAAATATTCATTTTACAAAGGGTAATATGGATGGGACTCACGCTGAGTATATACGAACTGAATGACCATTAACTGAAGTGAACAGTTTTTGTGTCGACTAGATGCTTTAAAAGTGCTAAGTCCGAGGGGTATTTGAGGGTAAGGGAAAAGATCTGAGAGGAGACAGCGGAGAGAACTCTCTATTCCGTGGCGGTAGATATGGCGTAAATAGAAGGTAACGCTGTTTAACGATTTTGGCCCTTAAAAATATAAACAGCCCTGGAACGTCGACTTACGGGAGTCAGAAAAAAAACGAAGAGACGGTCTCGAGAGGCGGTTGGCGCGGTTGATCGAAGACCTACCGCGTTAATCAGAGCTTGCATCGGAGTTGAAATTTTAACTTCGGGATAATTAGTGCGAGTTAGATTTTGGTTTGGGTTTGTTTTGTCGTTGTGTGAACGAACTGATAGAAAATATTTTTCTGGTATTCGTTTGGACGAAATTGTTCTATTTTCCGGAACGAAACACCGAGCGCAGCTAGAGATTTGTTAAGTGAATATTTTTGGGATTTTTGGGCAAACTAACCACAGCTATACTTTTCAAATATCGTGGGTGAACCTTTTGTTTGTTTTATTTGTTGTATGATATCTGAACCATTTTTTTTGTTGTCTCGATGAATTGTCACCGAACGGGTGAAGAACTCTAGAAGTGCTGTTTTTTTTCTTAATTTTATTTACCTACTCTTTGAAAGCCGATATTTTGATTTATCCTCAGGGAGAATTACGTTTTTATATATTATACGCCGAATCATTCACTGGTGATTTTCTTTTTGTTATGGTGTAATTCTTTATCATTTAATGTTTATTTAATATACGGTTAAACAGTTTATGTCGAGTATCATTGTCGGTAACTATACTGACAGCTTTTAAATTATCCCAACCTCAGTGACATTCTTATAAAATAAGAATGGAAAAAGAAAGGAAAAATTTCAAAAAGAAAACAAAAAGAAATCTAGCATATTATCAGCCTAGACGACCCTAAGACGACTTAGGTGACTTTACCTTTCAAACCTAAAATAGTGCCTTGGTAAGAAAGAAAATAACAGAAAATTCGTCCAAGATAGTTTTCACGGTAAGTACTGAATTATCTAGGACCTTATCGAAAACATTCGAAAATAAAAATGCTGCTCTTAATTTGTTTATTCTCTGGTGACAATTAGCGAAGGAATTTTCTCTGTTAGTGGTTGAAGAGGGAATATTTTTTTTGTGTTAAGAAAAAAATATATAATATATTTGCCCAACCACCCTAGGTTGAGTGTTACATCAGGACTGTGGCATTTCACCGTTATGCCATTCGGACTTTGTAATGCTCCAGCAACATTCGAGAGATTAATGGAGACGGTTCTGAAAGGACTCTCATGGAGGACGTGTCTGGTATATCTCGATAACATTATTGTAGTTTAAGTGAAATTTGTCCAGCTGTGTGCACGTTCCAATGTAATTGAATGAAGAAAAGTTGTATTTCGTGCAGAAATTTATTTATAAAATCATAGCAAAGCGCTTTTGTCTATAAAGTCATCATCAGTGCGTACCTGTAAGTAAGTGACATTGAATTGAATTTAAGAAATTTGGATGATGAGAATTTTGAAAATTGAAAAGTTACTTACTCGTCAGATGTACAAGAGCCAGATCATAAAAATATCATGTGTCCAGGGGACCATGTAAAATTAAAAAACGGGATATCATATGAATAACATTTTAAAAAAGTCCTTATTCCAGGATTCACCTGGATAAAAGTTTCAACAGGCAGAGTAACACATGTCTGTTGGAGCTTAGTCTACTGTTACACTGAATGAATGAAATTTACATTGTGTCAAAAGTTGACAATGACAATCCCAGTTAACACAAACATCTAGGAAATGTTGCTTTCTTGATTATCATGGTAACAAAGTGAATTGCATTTAGACGTCATTGTTACCACTTAGTGATGCCAAATGTTATGAGTTGTTCACAATTCTCTTCTCATTAGTGACACTTTGAGCATAAAATGTGAAGATAATTGCGAAGCACATTTACATGAATTTTAGTTTAATTGCGATTTTGTCTGTATAAAAGTAATTAGGTTGGTAACAAAATTGATCGTGACATCACCATCACGGCAAAAAATGGCCAGCGGCCAGAGGTGTTTGTCGAGTCGAGAGTCAAGTAGAATTTGTATTTGGTTGACGCCATTTTTTAAATATTCTATAGGTACTTCTGATAGTGAGTAGTGTTCTGTTTGCTTCTTCTTATTAAAATAGTTGAATCAAATGTGTTCATTAGCAATGCCCAATTATTATTTCTACCAAGAACTGTATCTCTTCGGTGAGTACAAACAGAAAGGTAAATTCAGCGATTTACTGAATTTGGCATTTTCAGGATACTGATTTCGCCGCGAAGAAAATGCTGTCCAGAGGATTGGAGTTGAATTATAGATTTTTCTACATTTCTATAAATGTTTTTTTTCATGATTCAGACATAGTTTGATAATTTTTTTTGTTTGTGAGAAGTATATACTACGGTATCAACTCACGCATTTGTTTTCTAGCATTACAATCCATATGAACAGTAATTCATTAATAAGAATAGTAATATTAAGGTATAATGACTATTTATGTTGAAACATGGCGAGCTTTGTTTTATTCTTGACATACAGGTGAATCAGAAAGTGAAGCGCATTTTTAAATAAGTACCAGTCCATTCAATTTCACATTGTTACATCGGAAGGGTCACAATGTGCATTCGATTCCGAAGTATAAATGGAATGACACATTGGGCTAATTTCGAGTCACATTTTGCATCACATTTTGATGTCTCGACATAACCAACGGGGCACCGAATAGACGTTCATGCGATAATAATGGAAGTCACTTTGCGATTCACTGGTGTGATCTGAAACATGAATCTGAATCCCACTGCCATCTTTGAGACTGTGTTGACTGGGATGACGTTTGGCTTAGAACATTAACTTCTAGAAACCCTGATCTGTGTTTTGAAAATTGATTAATGACCAAATAGTCAAATTGATCTGTAAATCTATTTATAGTTCTATTAATCTAAACCTAAGGAATTGTGACAAACCGGGAGAAAAGTCTAATGAGAACCTCAACCCGATGTGCACAGAACCAGGTTCAAGAAACAGTCTCTTGGGAATTTGTGAAACCAATTCTTATCTCAGGATCATGGGACAGGTCTAATGAGAACCTTCACACTTCCCAAAGCGTCAAAAAGGTAGCCCAAAAACAAGAGACACCATTAACACAATCATAAAAGTTTTAAGAAAGTTTCAACAGGCAGAGTAACACATGTCTGCTGAAGCTTAGTCTACTGTCTAACTAAATGAATGAAAATTGACATTGTGTAGAAAGTTGACAATGACAATGAAGTTATGGTTTAAAAAATGACCTATAATAAAAATATTGATTTGTGTTTTGAAATTGATAAATTATTATTATTAGTTCGACATCCTGTTAAACCAGATTGGAACATAAGATCATGAAATAAGTCTAATGAGAACTTTCCCAATCTCAATAGTAACAAAGAGGGTGACCAAAATGATGAGCCCAGACCAGAAAATTTTTAAGAAATTTTCCAAAAATTGATGTGTGAATCTATTTATAGTTCTGTTGATCCAAACCCAAGGAAATATGACAAACCGGGAGAAAAGTCTAATGAGAACTACAACCCGATGTGCACAAATCCAGGCTTAAGGGGATTTGGGAATTTGAGGAACCAATTCTATGCTCTAGATCATGGAACAGGTCTAATGAGAACCTACCCAATCCCAAGGCGCCAAAAAGGTTGCCCAAAACCAAGAGGTACTACAAACCGAAAAGATTTAAGAAATTTTCAAATTGTTTCATATTTAATCAATTCAGTAATTCTATTATTCAAAACCAAGGAAATTGCTGAACCAAGAGAAAGTCTAATGAGAACTTGACACGGCACATGCAAAAAACCAGGTCATAGAAAATTAGAACCTGAAGTTGAAATTATAAGTATCAAATTGAAAGCAATAGATTATGTTCTGAGAATTGAGAAGAAAGTCGAGAGGGAGGGAACTAAGCAAACTGCAAAACGGGTTCAAGCCATATCATCATTGAGAATGAGTTCAAAAGCAACTAAATAGGTAAATAATTTAAATTTATGAAAAGTTTCTTACTTTAAACGTCTATGAAGAGGAATGTAAGCTCTGTTTAAATTAACTTGAGTGTTGAGACAAAAGTCATTATTCAGTAGTTCCTTGTTAATATGTAAATCTTCAAGAAAATCTAATCTATTGTAATTTTTGGATCTCACCTCCTGTAAAATTTTTGAATTCCTATTTGGACTAAAGTTGTGGATTTAAATGTTCGGTTGTACGGGCTTTCAAATGTCTGCAAGTTCTTCCAATGTACGCTGCATCACAATCATCACAGTTTAACTTGTATATGCCACTTTTTGAAAGTTTATCAATTTTATCTTTTGTGTTGACCAGGTATCTGTTGAGGCTATGGTTAGTATTAAAAGAAATTTTAATGTTGTATATGTTGCTTTTGATGCAACCAGATATTTTATTATAAATATTGTCATTTAAAAAAGGAAGTGAAACAAATTGTGTAGTCATCATTAACTTCTTTTTTTGTTTTTGATTTTTTGGATCAAACTATTAATAATATTCGGGTTATAATTGTTATTTGACGCTATTTGTTTAATGATATTCAATTCATTTTGATAACTAACTGTAGAAAGGGGCATATTCAAAAGTCTATGAATGTAACAATTGAAGGCGGCCATTTTATGTTGATGGGGTTGGTTGGAGAAGCTAGATATAACGTGATCGGTTTGTGTGGGTTTTCTGAATATGCTAAAATTTAAAAGATTGTTAATTTTATGGATTGTGAATTCTAAGAAATTTAATTTATTACTTGATTCTAATTCAAGTGTGAATTTGATACTTGGGTGTACTTGGTTTATTTTTGTCAAAAGATTGTTGACAATGTCAATGTCGCCATTCACAAATACCAAACAATCATCAACATATCTAAACCAATGTAAAATTTCTGGGTTATTTGCAGTGATAATGAATTTGTTTTCTAAATTATTCATGAAAATATCTTCTAAAAAAGGAGATAAACAACTACCCATGTCAAGTACATCTGGTTGTTTATATCATTAAAATCAAAAAAGTCCTGTGAAAGGCAAAAGTTTAACACTCTTGGAGTTTGCAGTGGAAGTTGATGTTGTTATTGGACAGCTCTCTAGTGACTATAATATTAAAAAGATCATTCGCAATGATATTCATAACTTTATATACAAAATTAAACGTAGTAAACAACACTTTAAGAGTCATCCTCAAAAACATTTTTATTTTATTCTAAAGAAAATTAAAATTAAAATCAAAGACCATAACCTCATATTTTCAAAAGCAGACAAAGGTAATTGTTTAGTCATTTTAAACAAGTCAGATTACATTGATAAAGTAGAAAATTTCCTATCTGAACATAATTTCAAACTTTTATCATCAAATCCTTTCAATATTTTCATTAGAAAATTGAAAACTCAGTTAAATATTCATAAAGATTTTTTCATTGAACATTCAGCCCCTTATTCTCTCATTAGCAGCAACCCAGTCATTCCTCGCTTGTTTGGACTTCCAAAGATCCACAAGATCGACATACCAATAAGACCAGTAGTTAGCTTCACTAACACTCTGGTCTCAATTTTAGCTTCATTTATTTACAGGCTTATAAAAGACTTGACACACTTCACTCCAAAATATGCAGTAAGTAACTCTTTAGATTTAATTAACAAATTGAATAATTTAAATTTACCTCAAGATAGCTTAATGATTCCCTTTGATGTAAGTAATCTTTTCACTTCAGTTCCGAAAATAGAAACCTTACCACTTGTAAGTGAGGCCTTAAGCCTTGCTCAAGTTGATGCCAATTCCATAGCCTACATTTTGACCTTGTTAAACTTTTGCCTTTCACAGGACTTTTTTGTTTTTAATGATAAATGCTATAAACAACCAGATGGACTTGCCATGGGTAGTTGTTTATCTCCTTTTTTAGCAGATATTTTCATGAATAATTTAGATAACAAATTCATTATCACTGCAAATAACCCACAAATTTTACATTGGTTTAGACATGTTGATGATTGTTTGGTATTTGTGAATGGCGACATTGACATTGTCAACAATCTTTTGACAAAAGTAAACCAAGTACACCCAAGTATCAAATTCACACTTGAATTAGAATCAAATAATAAATAAAATTTCTTAGACTTCACATTCCATAAAACTAACAATCTTTTAAATTTTAGCATATTCAGAAAACCCACACAAACCGATCACGTTATACCTAACTTCTCCAACCACCCTCATCAACATAAAATGGAAGCCTTCAATTGTTACATTCATAGACTTTTGAATATGCCCCTTTCTACAGTTAGTTATCGAAATGAATTGAATATCTTTAAACAAATAGTGTCAAATAACAATTATAACCCGAATATTATTAATAGTTTGATACAAAAAATCAAAAACAAAAAAGAACTTAATGATGCCTACCCCAAAGTAGATTCAATAGCACAATTTGTTTCACTTCCTTTTTTAAATGACAAAATGTATAATAAAATATCTGGTTGCATCAAGAGCAACATAGACAACATTAAAATTTCTTTTAAAACTAATCATAGCCTCAACAGATACCTGGTCAACACGAAAGATAAAATTGATAAACTGTCAAAAAGTGGCATATACAAGTTAAACTGTGATGATTGTGATGCAGCCTACATTGGAAGAACTTGCAGACCTTTGAAAGCCCGTATAACCGAACATTTAAATCCCAACAAAATTTCAGCCTTTGTTTGGTCAACATTTGAGGTTTAACAACCACAACTTTAGTCCAAATAGAAATTCAAAAATTTTACAGGAGGTGAGTTCCAAAAATTACAATTGATTATATTTTCTTGAAGATTTACATATTAACAAGGAATCACTGAATAATGACCTTTGTCTCAACACTCAAGTTAATTTAAACAGAGCTTACATTCCTCTTCATAGACGTTTAAAGTAAGAAACTTTTCATAAATTTAAATTATTTACCTATTTAATTGCTTTTGAACTCTTTCTCAGTGATGATATGGCTTGAACCCGTTTTGCAGTTTGCTTAGTTCCCTCCCTCTCGACTTTCCTTTCAATTCTCAGAACATAATTTATTTCTTTCAATTTGGTACTTATAATTTCAACTTCAGGTTCTAATTTTCTATGACCTGGGTTTTTGCATGTGCCGTGTCAAGTTCTCATTAGACTTTCTCTTGTTTCAGCAATTTCCTTGGTTTTTATTAATAGAATTACTGAATTGATTAAATATGAAACAATTTGAAAATTTCTTAAATCTTTTTGGTTTGTAGTACCTCTTGGTTTTGGGCAACCTTTTTGGCGCCTTGGGATTGGGTAGGTTCTCATTAGACCTGTTCCATGATCTAGAGCATAGAATTGGTTTCTCAAATTCCCAAGAGACTATGTCTTAAGCCTTGTTTTGTGCACATCGGGTTGTAGTTCTCATTAGACTTTTCTCCCGGTTTGTCATATTTCCTTGGGTTTGGATCAACAGAACTATAAATAGATTCACAGATCAATTTTTGGAAAATTTCTCAAAAATTTTCTGGTCTGGGCTCATAATTTTGGTCACCCTCTTTGTTACTATTGAGATTGGGAAAGTTCTCATTAGACTTATCTCATGATCTTATGTTCCAATCTGGTTTACCAGGATATTGAACTAATAATAATAATTTATCAATTTCAAAACACAAATCAATATTTTTATTATAGGTCATTTTTTATACCATACCTTCATTGTCATTGTCAACTTTCTACACAATGTCAATTTTCATTCATTTAGTTAGACAGTAGACTAAGCTTCAGCAGACATGTGTTACTCTGCCTGTTGAATCTTTCTTAAATCTTTTATGATTGTGTTAATGGTGCCTCTTGTTTTTAGGCTACCTTTTTGACGCTTTGGGAAGTGAGAAGGTTCTCATTAGACCTGTCCCATGATCTTGAGCATAGAATTGGTTTCACAAATTCCCAAGAGACTGTTTCTTGAACCTGGTTCTGTGCACATCGGGTTGAGGTTCTCATTAGACTTTTCTCCCGGTTTGTCACAATTCATTAGGTTTAGATTAGTTAGCAGAACTATAAGTAGATTTACAGATCAATTTGACTATTTGGTCATTAATCAATTTTCAAAACACAGATCAGGGTTTCTAGAAGTTAATGTTCTAAGCCAAATGTCATTGTCATTGTCAACTTTTGACACAATGTAAATTTCATTCATTCAGTTTAACAGTAGACTAAGCTCCAATAGACATGTGTTACTCTGCCTGTTGAAACTTTTATACAGGTGAATCCTGGAATAGGGACTTTTTTTAAATGTTATTCATATGATGTCCCGTTTTTAAATTTTACATGGTCCTCTGGACACATGATATTTTTATGGTCTGGCTCTTGTACACCTGACGAGTAAGTAACTTTTCAATTTTCAAAATTCTCATTATCAAAATTTCTTAAATTCAATTCGATGTCACTTACTTACAGGTACGCACTGATGATGACTTTATAGTCGAGAGCGCTTTGCTATGAATTTATAAATAAATTTCTGCACGAAATACAACTTTTCTTCATTCAATTATTCTAGTTGGCAAATCGTTCGAAGACCACGTTAAAAACCTGGAGGAGGTATTCCTGCGAATGAGAAATTCTGGATTGAAGCTGAGCCCCAAGAAATGCCACCTGTTCCAAAAAAAAATACGTTACCTTGGCCATGTTGTCTCTGGGCTCGGAGTAGCAGTGGATGACGAGAATATCAGAGCAGTGAAAGAGTGGCCTATTCCGAGAGACATACACAAACTACGGAGTTATCTTGGTTTGTGCACATACTATCGCCGATATGTGCTGGGGTTCGCCAACATCGCTAAACCACTGACCAGGCTCACGGAAGGTCAACAAAGTTCCAGTGGTTCGAGGACTGCCAAGACTCGTTCAGGAAGCTGAAGGGGGCATTGATCAACGCACCAATTTTAAGTTATCCCCTTCCGAGTAGAAAATTCATTTTGGACACGGATGCCAGCAACGTGTGACTTGGAGCTTTCTTTTCCCAGATGCAGGATGGGCAAGAGAAGGTCATCGGATACTTCAGTAAAACTCTACGTAAACCGGAGCGTAACTACTATGTCACCAGACGAGAACTGTTGTCTGTTGTCGAAAGAGTAGAACACTTTCACAAATACGTGTACGGGAAAAGATTCCTGTTGAGAACCGACCACGCAGCCCTCAAATGGCTTCTACAGTTCAAAAACCATGAGGGCCAAGTAGCACCCCAGTTAACACAAACATCCTTGAGAAGTCGCATTCATATCACTAAATGTTACGAAAGTGAAACACAATAATACGTCGCTGTCACCTCCAAGGTACTCCAAATAAAGTTAATCACAAATCTCATCACATTTCGGTTGATGTGAGACGAATGTGCACGTCAATTTGTGAATCTCTCTTCTCTCTGACTTATCGAGCACATTCTTAACCGAATCAAAAATGTCGGTGGTTTAGAATTTTGATTTTATATCTCAGAGACGTACAAGTAATTCGCATTAATTCAAATCAGTTTGTGCATCTATCTGACCTCTCAGAAACATTTATTTCTGACAAGAAAATTCCAATCTACAATAACAATTGTTCGTTTGCTCGTTTAGTGACGTGACGTATTATAATAGATAGTAACCGGCGCTGCGGCGAAATGAAATGAACTTTTTAGCAAGATGGCCGCTGAGGAAGTGTTGTCTTTGTGTATAGGTGCCGGAATTTGCCATTTATTGGGTCTTCAAGTGTCTAGTGTGTTTCTGCGTTCTTTTCCAAGGTAAGTACTAACAAAGATTCACTGAAATAGATTGACTGATTTCCATTTTCAAGTGTATTCGATCGGGTAGTTACGTGAATAAATATCACATTCCTAGTAAAATGATACCAAGCAATTTCGCATTTGACTCAACGCAGAAGGAGAATGAAAACCACACTTTTGAATATACTTTACCTTGAATTTAAAGTTAATAGAATACAAAAAATGGCCAAACTGAGTTTCTGTTATTCAAATGCCTCTAAATTACTATCACAGTAATTCCAGAGGCAAATAACAATAAGTATTACTGATAATGGAAAATCGGTTTTTTGACCATTAATCTATTTAAAATCCAATCAATCAGTACTGTGAGAAAAAAAAGTGTAATCAGTGGCTTAAGACAAGTATGTTTCTTAGAGGAAAATATAACACAATCGACTGCCAATAAAATTCTGCAATTTTTAAATAAACATATTTAATAATGATGATAGCCCACCAAAATATATTCGTACTATCTTGGGCACTAGCTCGAAGTAATCTAACTTGATTTGACGCTTTACCTGGAGAACATGTTAATTTTGGATCGAATATTTGCTTGGAACATAACGACTCAACGAAGTACGCAACGAACTGTGTTATTTGTAACTTTCAATTTAAGTAAATGGAAAAAGTCAAGTCTGTCTCCTTTTAGAATCACGTTACCCAGGTGAATTGATATACAGAACCTGTTGTTATTGGTGTACCTATATCATGGTGATTTATTTAAAACCTAAATAAAGTAGGTAATGAATCTAGGAAATTATTTAGAAATATTCCAAAACTCCATATATCCCACTCATCACACTTTTGAATATATATTCACGTTAACAGAGTTTCTCATAAATATACAGTGTCCTCCAAAGAGTTGGCATCAAATTGAAAATAAACTTTTAATAATTATTTATTCTAAAATTTTACTTGGATCGATGACGTATTATAAATAAGATAAGAAACATCAAATATCCTACTTGAACGAGGTTACGTGAACTTCGCTATTTGTCAAAAGTTCATTTCTTTCAAAATAATCGCTTAAAATAGTCTTATTTTCGAATAAAAAAGTAAAGAGAAAAGTCGTTTCTATATCAATTTTATACATCTTTGAATTTGAACGTTATATTGCAAATTTCAGTTTTTGCCATATTTTCAATATTTACAAAATTTCTGATTTATTAAAATAATTGTAACCTTGACAAAACTATTTTGTATTACTATACTGTTGTAATTACTATATGAATATCGATGAAAACATGTTTTTCTTTGAGAAAATGAGAAAACCGTTTCAATTTTCTGTTGTATTTGATGCAGAAGTATCGTTGAGTATTTCAGTTTTTGAATCGATTTTAGTACTAAAATGATGCCAAACTTGTGAAATGAAAGAATCATCGAACTACTTTACATATCTAACCAAATGTGTTTTGTCTCCATATGACATTCAGAATACAACCATGTTTCATTTGTTACCTTCTCTGATGATAGGTTAGAAGATATTTACCGACGAAAATACCTATTCTATAGGGTTTTTTGCGGAAGATTGGATTACGTTATATATTTTTCATCAATGATTTCATGATTTTCCGTGAAGTAGTTTCATTCTTTCTTTATGGATTTTTTCATGGCATTCGTTAATTTTCAGGAATACTCCACAACCCTCAAGGAGATCGAGATGTTAACGCGAGATTGTCTCCGCCGTGTAAACCATGGAACAGAAAAAGAAGCACTTCAAAAATGTAATTTTTAGTCACGTTTATTTCTTGTTTGAAATTTTGAGTTTATCCCCAGCATTTTTTCATTTTTTGCTATAATTAAAGTTTTGTTAATAGTAATATTTTGTATATTCCTTATAGTATTTTTTTCTATGAACCTGACAGAGATAGGTGGTCAAAACTCAGTCATACTTTTTCGAAAATTATGAGAGTCGTTCAAGTGCTCTTTTTCGAAATTACTTTTTTAAATAAAGTAACATCAACCTCAGGCATAGACCCAATCTCTTAAAGTGAAAGTAAAGTACACAACCTAACACTGCTCACACTGCTCACACTGCCGACGAGCAGTAGAGAAGGAAGCAGCGATTTGTAGAACCACGGCAGTTGACGACAACTGGAATGACAACGAGGTCCAGAAAGACCAAGAAAAGGATCCAGATCTTGGTTTAGTCATCTGCTGGAGAAAGAGTAATCAAAGACCGACATTGCAGGAAATTGCAAGATATTCCCCAGCAGTCAAATCCTACTGGGCCCAATAGAATTCCCTTACCCTGGACAATGGGGTCCTGAAACGTGTATTGGTGTCCGAAGATGGTGGGGAAGAAAGACGTCAGATAGTGGTGCCCAAGAACAGAAGACAGGAAGTACTCCGAGGGATCCAGGATGGAGTTGCTGGAGGACATCTGGGTGTGACGAAGACCCTGAAGAAAGTAAGGCAACGGTTTTACTGGGTCAATTGTCGAATTGATGTCAATGACTGGTGCAGAAAGTGTGCTGTTTGCGCTGCCAGCAATGAACCTAGGACACGACCCAAGGCCCCGATGCGTCAGTATAACGTAGGTAGTCAATTCGAAAGAATCGCCATTGACATCGGCGGCCCATTCCCCGTATCAGATCATGGAAATAAATACATCCTTGTGGCAATGGACTATTTCAGCAAGTGGGCCGAAGCCTATGCCCTGCCCAACCAGGAAGCCACCACCGTCGCGGACGTTTTGGTGAAAGAGTGGATATGTCGATTTGGTGTTCCCTTGGAGCTGCACTCGGACCAAGGCAGAAATTTCGAATCCAACCTGTTCCAAGAAATATGCCAACTGCTGAACATCCGCAAGACGAGAACCACAGCTCTACTTCCACAGTCCGATGGAATGGTTTAGCGAATGAACAGGACTATCAATCGCCACTTGTCCAAGGTAGTCTCTGACCATCAAAAAGACTGGAACCAGTATCTCCATTTGTTCCTGATGGCCTACCGTTCAGCAATACACTAGTCGACCGGGCAAACCCCTGCTAGTATCATAATGGGCCGAGAGCTGCGACTTCCCTGTGACCTAAAGTTTGGGAAGCCACCAGGACAGGATACTGCGGGAGAGGACTACATCAGCAAACTCCGTCAGCGAATGGAAGACATTCACGAACGAGTCTATTCAGAGTGCCAGCGACCGAATGAAAGCGGCTTATGACATCAATGCCGATGCTGGAGGATTTCAGGTTGGTGATCTACTTTGGCTGTACAACCGGAAGCGTCGCCGGGGCCTGTCACCGAAACTACGGAAGTCATGGGAAGGTTCGTGCAAGATCGTCAAGAGGATAAATGACCTGCTTTACCGACTCCACAAGCCACCCAGAGGTAAACCCAGGGTCGTTCATTTCAACAGGTTGGCCCCTTACGCTGAGAACCATGACCAAATCCGCACCCTTCGCCCACCAGAGAATGCGATGACGTTCCAGACCTTTTCAAAGTGCCAGTCGATTCCGCCCTAGCACACTGCATCGCATAAGATCTTCGAATGTCCAGGGGCATCGTTGTGGTGCTCTCCAAGAAATTTGGCCAACTCCAAACACTACGGAAAAAGAATCCAGAAATTGGAGGTGTGCTACAGCTGAAGAAGGGCCGGAGGAACATCTACTACTTGGTGACCAAGAAGCATTCCCAAGACAAACCGTCCTATGAAGATGTCTGGAGGAGCCTCACCCAACTGAGAGATACGATGGTGGACCAGAATCTGTTGGACTTGGCAATACCAAAATTATCCTGTGGTATTGATGGGCTGGATTGGAGAGTTATAAGAAGTATGTTGAAGACGATATTCCGATTCAGCGGCATCCAGATTTTGGTTTGCTGTAATCCTATTCCACGACCTAACATGAAGACTGTGGAGTGTTATTCCCATCGAACTTCACGATGCAGATATGGGGAATCCTGCAAATATCGACACACCAAGGATGACATTTCGGGACGAAATATCTCTAAGAAGGGGGCAATGTGGCGAAGCTGCGGGCGATGCTGGACCTGAACTCTTATGTAGCCAACGCCCGACCGTCAATTACTCCCAAGGCGTTTCGCTTCGCGAAGAATCTGGTCTAATCGGAGAACGTTCCTATGGCTGTTCGAGAAATTTCATGAGCTTTCGGAGAAGTGAACGGTGGATATAAAAAGAACTACGCAGCAGACAGACGGACAGTTATTGAAGTGAAAGTCGAATATAAATCGTTCAGTGGTTGTATTGTTATTGAATCATGGTATTTAGTTAAATAAATTATTTTAGTCAGTGAATTAGAGTTTAAATATATTACAATTATCACCTAATGGATGGTTCTAAAACATATCCTCGCCTATCTAAATGTTGTGCTTATGATTCAATCCTTTCGGAAATATAGCCCCATATTCGACAGATAATGAAGATCTTCATCGACGGTACATACCGTGTGAGTCACTAATTATTAGTCATTTTGGGCATTTGTTCCATCTTTTACAGCATTCACTCTTGTAGCAATACTCGTCCCAATTCTGTTTTCCCGATTCTTTTAGCTGATGTAACAGTTTCAATATTATTATTTTAAACTTCAAATGTTTGTTTTAGATAATTGCCAAAATAGCAAGTCAGCATAAATGTACAGGGAGTTGTACTATAATAAATGAATTCAATTTGTCTTGTAATTGCCTGTATGTGTAGTCTTAATACATATTTAAATTAAATATATTGAGTTTGAAGGTGAATATGTTATAATTATTTGATTTAACTATTTTTTGATAACTTTTAGTATATATGATAATAAAGCTGGTCGTCCCATTTAATGAATCACCCTGTATATTACAACGAATCAATGTATCGCCGGTGTCCAGCCTCAATTCAGTACCCTTTACAGAAAATGAAAATATGAAGCGCACGGAGTTACTAGGTGCGGTGTTACTACAATCGATTAAATCAAAGACACTGTACAATAGTAACCTCAGATCACCCAATATCAAAATCAAATGATATATACATATGCTGCAAGTCTACGAGCTTTTGCGTTTTGCTGATTCTGTTTAAAGAATTACATAAAAATTATGTAATTATTAATAACCCTGTATACGGAGTCTTAGAACTTTTCATCATAACTCGTCTCGACAATATTAAGATTGCAATTATTATCCTTAAATGTTTGTATAAAATTATCGCCACATTATTGATTTTCTAAAGGCAAGTAACAACGCTGCCTCTTCATGTTTGACACCCTGTATTTCAAAAACTGTCCATTAGATCTCGTTGTGCCTATGGAGACATTTGATCAGGACATCATAAACTACCTTATACTAAATTTTTAGCCAATTCGACTGGGACCCATTTTCCATAAGAACCGTACGGGGTCCTTTGTACGGATGATATTTGTTTTAACGCAAAATAAAATTTGCTGTAGATTTTGGCGTCCAGTAACTTTTTCAATGTTTCTTATCGATGTCTTCCATTACAGTCACGAGTACATTATTTTGAGTTTCCTCCTTGCATAGTTTGTATTAAAAACTGTTTTTTTCAAATGAGCCATACTCCAATGAATTTGCAACCATTTTTTAAATTTCTTTTTACTCGACTCTGATCTTTCAGGAAAATTAATTAGAGACATTTGACCAGCTTCTCGAGTATTGGAATGGCACAGAATGTAACACTTTAACATTTCGAACTATATCCCCAATGTTTTTATGGCATGGTTTTACCTGAATGATTTTAAGTTACAACTACATGAATACAAAATAGCTTTGAATTTTGTAATGAAATAACAGGCATGGTAAAAAAAATTATTAAGGGTCCTCGGAAACGAAACGTCATAGTGAAAATATGTGAAAGTCATCTTGTTGAGCTTAAAAAGTGGCAATAAAAATGTAGTTTTCATTTTTCCTTGTATTTTAAAATAACATCAGAAATTAATAAAAACCAATATCGAAAATATCACTTTATTCAAAATATTTCGAAATTTTAATCTCCATATGAAAGGATTTTGGGATTGTGCAACTTTTCCCTAATTTAACCAACATTGATACTTCAACCGTTTTCGAGATCATAATACTACCTGTCGTAATTAGGTTGAATCTGTTAGTCCTATTGTTGATATTGTATTGCTATTTTTGCCTTATTGGTAAAAAGAAGAGGAAAGGACAGTGACAAAAAAGCTGCTAAAGTAAATGCCATCAAAATAGATAACTGGAATTCCATAATTACAATATCGCACCTAGTTCCCCTCCAAACGTTTCACAAAGTTTGAGTCCAAGTTACGATGGTGTCGATTCAGATCCCCACCAGATCGGTGTTCCCGTAAATAACAGAAATCAGCCCATTTTGAGTCCATTCAATTCTTGGAACGCATCACAACTGCTGCATGAATATGAGAGGCGGCGTACTCCAATGAATGGAAGTTTGATAGAACATGAACAAATAACGCCACAACAAAAAATGTTGAACAGCGATCTGATATCGATTCTGCATCACATGTTTTTGAACGGACAACAAATTCAAGAACATTATGCCCCACCAATACCTCCATTGCAATTGTTCAACAATGACATTACGTAATATGTCATTGTTGTTCAATAATGTTAGATATCAGGAGAATTATGATGTTTATGGTGTTCATCAAGCTTACATTCCCCAAGATCATACTATTTATCCAAGTATGCAAGAAGGAAACAGTTCGTTCCCAGTGTACCGGGCTCTATGAGCTCCGTTAACTCAGGCGAGAACAAAATGAGAAATATTTATAGTGAACACTATTCTTGTGAAACACTACGGAACACCTATATCTCGTATGTGAAAGTGGAAAACTGTTTTGTATATTTTCTGAATAATTTTTATTACGAGTCAAGTTTATACGGAACATATACAGTGACCGACAAAAAGTATGTGTGTATGGGAAAAAAGTTTATTTTTAGAGTATCGGAAAAACATTTCCGGGGAAAAGTTTGTGAATGTCCAATAACCAATAACCTGAAAACAGATTTCGACACATGTCACGTGACCACTAGTATGGCGGCAAATTAGAAAAAATACGATGAAGAGGCAAAAAGTGGGGTAAGATGGCAAGATATCGAAAAAGTAATTTGAAAAAGTTGCTTGGCATTCAATTTCATACTCACATACAGAGTTTCTAGCATTGAATCGAAAAAAATTAGAATTATAATTTTTTTTAATTTTCCGATCACTTTACAAAAATCAAAGTTTTCTCTTCTGATTGGCTTGGCTGTAGTGGAACATTTGTATTTTGATGATAATGACAAAATATTCTCATTTTCTCCTCCCCAGATGGCACTAAAAATATGGTTTTTGCCAGAACCCTCGCTATTACATTGGTTCGTATCTGAAAGTTATATCAGAATTCCAAGAATATTGTGGTGATATAGCAATCTAGAAACAATTCGGTTTCCTGATTATATTCAAGTTTCGATGATAATCGTGCATGAGCATTTCACTTTGCACATAAACTTGAAAATAGTGCGTCAAATTAAAGGCTTAAAGCTTATGTGCAAAGTGAAACGCTCATGCAGCATTATCATTAAAACTTTATCTTAATCAGAAAACTTGATGTTTCTAGATGGCCTAATCATCACAACAGTTTTGGAATTCTGTTATATCTGTTAGATACGAACCAATGTAAAAACGAGGGTTCTGGCAAAAACCAATTTTTTTCAATTTAGTGCCATCTGGTGCGGAGAAAATGAGAGTTTTGTCATCATTATCAAAATACAAACGTTTCAATTCAGTCAAGTCATTCAGTAATTTAAAATTTTTCTGCTCCAGTACTCTAAACTCTGTATACGAGTATGAAATTAAATTTCAATCTGCTTTTTCAAATTACTTTTTTCGATATCTGGCCATCTTATCCCACTTTTGGTCTCTTCATTGTATTTTTTCCAATTGGCCGCCATACTAGTGGGCACGTGACATGTGTCAAATCAATTTTTAGGTTATCGGACATGCACAAACTTCTCCCCAGAAAACTTTTTTCCCATATGGTACATACTTTTTGGCGGTCGTATCATTTGAAATAGCACCAGTACATAGTAATTGTTTGATTGAGTATTTGGAGACATATTTTATCAATTTCGAATTGTTTGTCCATATAATTTTATTAAGACTGATCTCATTTATTGTTATAAATATTTTCATGTGATTTAATGCGTTTATTTGTTTCATTTCATCTGTTGCAGCAGCCCTTATAGACCGGCAGCTAGCGACATACGCTACGACTGTGGTATAAACAAATGTCTACCAGTTATGCAAGCATTTTGTTAGTTAAACATATTTCTGATCGCCATCAGCACTACTGAGCGCCATGTTGAAAATTGAAATTGATATGATTATATGATTTTTCAACAATTATCATGAAATTTGATTTACTTCGTCTGGATGCAAGTCCTTGTTTTTTTAAAGTAGAAACTATATTCGTTCGAGGACAATAATCCGGTAGTCCTCTATCAGATACTGCTTGGGTATACGTGTCAACTTTGTCCAAATCATTCGAACCAATAATGAAAGCTTTTGTATTTCTCAAAAGCTCTAGAAATAATTTCATGCAGAATAATTTTATAAAAATTTGTCTCATCAATGAAACCATCGATTAGGGACATTGTGTTTTATATTAAATATTTTACATTGTCGATATGGATTTAGTCTTCTAAATCTACATCGATTATTGGAATATATAATCTTTTGTCAACACCATAAACTGCTACTAAGAAATATGGCGCCGATGAACCATACTGATCAACCAAATGTTATTGTGAAATAATAATTTTGTTCAGTCTGTCACATGATGCAGTTTTTATGAAACTGAAAAACTTCAGCGTATGCAGTATGCTAGTATACTTTGTACAATCGAACAATCGAAAGACCATTTTGACCATCATGACCCGATGTGTCGAGAACGACACATGCTCTAGCCCGTCACCTCTTGTCAGCCTTGGCACGGATATAATCAAGGTTGTGCTATATGCCTCGTTCCTAAAATTCGGGCAATGTTCAAAAAATTATTGCCGGATAGTTTCTTGAAACTGGTAGTTATAATACATCCAACTCCCGAGATATTACATATCTGATAAGAAAATAAATAATCAATTCAGAAACACATAGACGATACCGATAATTAAACTTATACAAACGTTGATGTGGACTATTTAATTTTTATTTTTTATTCCACTTGCAAATTTTACGAATATGTGAACTAATTCACAGTTTTTTTTTTTTAATTTTACTCTTAGAACCCCACATGATATTTTTTTCGAACTCGTGTTCTTTTCTTTACTTACAACACGTCTACACGACACGAATGTTCTCTGCTGTGGGCTTAGTAGTACTTTGTATGGGCGGTAGATGAATTCTTTGATTCAGTTCCTAACGCTTCAAACGTTCAGCTTTTTGCTAGGAACCGCTGGAGCCCCTAATATTTGCGTCGCCTTAGACTTTAGCCCAATTAGCCTTATGGGTAAAACGCCCCTGTCTGCCTTGTACTTCACTAGATTCTTTGATTTGAAAATCCTTCTGTCTTGGCATCGACTGCAATGGTCATTAGCCATTAACCTCTATTGCATGAATTACTGTCCATGAACTATTTTCTCTTTACGAACGATTTTTCATAATTTCACTAGTTTTTGATAATTGTTTAGATTCGTAGTTGAAAATGATGTAATGTCAAAACGAGAAATGACACTTTGTATTTTGGAGAGAGTAAAAAGTCACTCCAAGATTTTTCGATTATTTTTTCAAAAATAACCTATAAAAACGCAAAGCAATACAATACAGTCCAACATAAAACCTTCATGGTCCTAACGAACCGGATATAACGAAGTTTCCAGCAAAAATCGAACAATACAGGTAGGCCAATCAATAATAGTTATTTATGTATCAAGGGCGTAAAGTAGGCGTTTATTGCCTGCGGCGTGGATGATGGCCTTGAATGGACTTGAATTTCATTGGTCTACATATGAGGAATGTGAAACTATAGTAGCTGAGTGCTATATTGGAGAATCTATTTCAAATAAATAGATCATCACCGAAAAAATTGAACGATTGAACGATTATGAACAAATGTTAGAAAGAGTATTGCTCTATTGAACTGAAATGATTCTAATTCGTGTTAGGAATTGCATGAAATGATGTGTGAGTATAGACAATTTGAAAATTTTGTCTACTTTACGGCCCGCCGGGCCATAATGCGCCCACGGGCGGTAAAGTGCCACTTTACGCACGGCGAACCGGGCGGTAAAGTGTACTTTACCGCCGCTAGTGCATAACGGATTTTTCGTTACAAAACTACTAGTATGAAACCGACTTTGCCATCACATGAAAGACAATCCGTAGTTATATTATTCTGTTATGTTTTCAACTCGCAACTGTCATTTACTAATTTGTTGTGAACAACTGAATACAAAAAACGTCTCCCGGCCTCTCCTTTTACTCGACCGCTTACGCAGGCTCGGGTGTTTTCACTAAAATCGATTAAATGACAAAAGTTCACAAAATGGTTAAAAAAAGTTCTGAATTTGCTAAAAATTCGCTCCATATGTGTGCTGTGAACGGTTCTGGAGGCTCAGCACACGTGCCAGTTTCGTAGGGTCCACTCCTTGGCCCCTGAACCACAAGCCAATCTCCATCGGCCACGGAGCGTTCGCTTAGGACACAGCCCTGAATGTGGCGGCCTCTAGGGTCGGTGCAATCCAGCTATTGCGGAGCCACCCCTGTCAATTCAGAATGTTCTCAGAGATGGTAGTGAGATTCACATTCATGTTTCAGATCACTCCAGTGAAACGCAAAGTGACTTCCATTAGTATCGCATAAACGTCTATTCGGTGCCCCGTTGGTCAGTCAGGGACATCAAAATGTGATGCAAAATGTGACTCGAAATTAGCCCAATGTGACATTCCATTTATACTTCGGAATCGAATGCACATTGATACCCTTTGATGTATCAATGTGAAACTGAATGGACTGGTACTTATTTATAAATGCGCTTCACTTTCAGATTCTCCTGTATGTCAAGAATGAAACAAAGCTCACCATGTTCCAACATAAATATAATTATACTTCAATGTCGGGGCGTGGCGCAGTGGTTAGAGCGTCCGACTCTGAGTCGAAAGGTCCAGAGTTCGAACCCTAGGTGGGCTGGGATTTTTTAATTTAATTTAACCGATTAAATTATTAAAATCTCGTGGTTCGACTAGGGTTCGACTAGTCCTGCACGATTCACTGTTGCGTTCCAATTAACAGTGCTGCTCCTGAAGTGGCGTATGGAGTTAGTAACAAGGCCTACCAGAACACATGGCTAATGACCATAGCAGTCGATGCCAAAGCACCAAAAGAAAAAAAAATGATTCTTCAATATTATTATTCCTAGTTATGAATTACGGTTCATAGGGAATGGAATGCTAGAAAACAAATGCGTGAGTTGATTCCGTAGTATATACTTTTAGCAAACAAAAAAAATTATCAAGCTCTGTCTAAATCATGAAATAAAAACAATATACAGAAAGATAAAAAAATCCATAATTCAACGCCAATCCTCTGGACATCATTTTTTTCGCGGCGAAATCAGTACCAATCCTGAAAATGCCAAATTCTGTAAAGCACTGAATTTACTTTTCTGAGTTTCTATCTACTACCCGTTCCGGTCCCTGAAGGGAGACAGTTCTTGGTAGAAATAATAATTGGGCAATGTTGATAAACACACTTTATTTACCTATTGAAATAAACAGAATCAAACAGAAAACACATTATCAGAAGTACTTCAGAATATTTAAAGAATGGCGTCAACCAATTACAAATTCTACTTGACTCTCGACCTGACAAACAACTCTGGTCATTTTGTGACGTGATGGTGATGTCAGCTCAATTTTGTCACCACGTTATTCCTCTATACCGACAAAATCGCAATGAAACCAAAATTCATGTTAATGTGCTTTGCAATTTTCTTCACATTTTGTACCTCAAAGCGACACTAACTAGAAGTAAATTGTCAACAATTCATGACATTTGGCATCACTAAGTAACAGTGATGTCTAACTGCAACTCATTTTGTTACCATAATAATCAAGAAAGCAACGTCTCCGAAATGTTTGTGTTAACTGAGACTCCGCAGCGACTTTTGGTTCTGAACGGTTACTAAAAACCAACCTGATGGTTCCACGGTGCTGAAGTTCCTGAATCGCAGTTCCCGGCCTCTGGGCCTCCCTTCGTGGTCGTCCATGGTCTTGGTACCATGGTCAGCCATATCATTCTTTACTCCATCCAAATGAACACTGTAGGATCCAGTAGTTACGTCAAAAGGTCACTACTTCAACAACCAGTAGAGCAAAAAATTGCTCAAATAAAAATTAAAGTATTTATATATCATTCCAATTTTTATTGCACTTACAGTAGACTTGCATTAATAAATTGTTTCTATTGTTTAAATTTGTTCAAAATATATGTTAGATTGCATTCACTTATTTTCATACATAGGTACACACATATATGATTTCTTCATATACAATTCTGACTTAAAAATAATCAAGGTTAAACATCTCAAATTTTCTGCCCAATTACAAATTATTGAAGGATTGAAGGATTGAATAACATTTATTTTATTACCCAAACTAAACATACGAGTGAAAATAATGCAAAGGACCCCGCACGGGACATGGGATTTTGGTTGATTGCGAAATTCAATGAAACTCTAGTATGTTTTAGAGCATGATGTGTCGGTAACACTTTAATTGGACCATAATCAAATCGTATGATTAGTCTCGGAGATACAGAGTGATTTTAAGAGTAGTTACAAAAACAGATAATTAGAGTAATTTATCAAAAATTGAGACTTTTTCTAGTTTATTCCCGTGAGTTGGCTTAAATATGTCATGACCTCAGAAATGCAACATCATTATGATCCAAAGGAGTATATAGGCTACAGTGTCATCATAAACGTACTCAAAATATACTATTTCGACGTTGTTTACTTTATTTATCAGTATTGATATTATTTTAGTAGATTTTTTGGATGTGTGAAGTTAACCTTTTAGGAAAGCAACACTATTATAATACAAGCACAGTATGTCACTATACCGAGGTATTCGAAAAAAAAACTCAAATATATCGTATTCCGAAGTCATTCATTTCAGTCTTTCAATGGCAACCTTGAAGAACCACATGTTTTCAACTTTCAACGTTAATATGCGAAAAAGCCAAATTAATATTTTTATAATTTTTATAATTTTTATAAAATACATTTTAAAAAGTAACTCTACATATGTATCTGACTACCTCAAACTACGTCAAACTATTTTAGGAAGCTCATTTTGTTCTTCAGCAGCCTCATGAACAGTGACATCTTGAACGCATTCCCAAGTATTGGAATTAGAAAATTTTATATATTCTTGAGAGGCTGTGTCCCGAATTCTCAAATTCATCATTCAAAAGACATTTTTGAAGTAGGCTGTGCCATGATAAATGAATATCACGAACCTATCTTTATGCAGGGTGCCACATCAGTCGATTTAGCTAACAAGATGCGTCGAAAGGCTTCGGAAGAAAATCACGTTAAAAACTACATAGAACAAAATAATTTGATCAGACAACGCGGAATTTGCTAAAACCTCATCGGGCATCTGATTGATTTACTCAGACTTGAATTCGATGCCCTTGTTTGTTAGATTTGATATGGATTTGATGTGGATTCGAACGTAATAACATGTCATAATCTGCCAGAAATATAAAATGGAATTTTGAAAAATACTCAGTGGAGTATATCTGGAGGCGAGAGTTCCAATAGGCTCCGCCTACCAGCGATTTGCAATACCATTGGCCGACTCAAATGTTCGGCCATGGTATAAATATTAGCTCTTTTGGCTGAAATCTTAAGTCATCCAGGAGCCGCCCGAGGGCTTGGACAATTCTCAGGATAGAAGCCCTCACTTCTGGATGGCTCAGTAGTGTTAAGTGTAAAGTGTAAATAGTATTTCTGGTTTTTAGGTATCTACGGCCTGGCATGCGAATTAATGGAACCTCGTTGGTTGGCAACACCAACAACACCCAGAAAGAATTCGTATGTCAGACACGTTCCTGCTGATTATTCCAAATAAATGAAGAGCTCCGGAGTTGCTGAGATTTTGCGACAATGCTGTACTTCAGATAGGTGGTCTGAGCTATCCGGAAGAGTATCAGGTAACGACACCTGAGACTGACCAAGTTTGATAATTGGGTGGGTAACCCCAGCCAGTTCTCTTCAGAATTGGATGGGAGGGCCTAACTCAATTCGTGAGTTGGTACGACACTGGCGTCCACGTCGCGGGTGGTGGACTTCGGTTCAGAGGCTACCTAAGAAGCAGCTGAAGCGAAGACTAACAGTGTCAAAAGATCGTCTAACCTAAGGTGGGAGGTATCGTGCTGAGGGGTGCGTGGCACATAGGGTGATGTGTCTTGAACGATCCCTCTGGGACACTGGGCAACCTCCCAGAGTATTACAGCCTTACCATGGCAAGGCGGGGCTCTACCATGGTGGATCTTATTTCCATAGCTACTCGTGGGAACAAATATGAGTAAAAACCAAAAAAATCAGAACCCCAACGGGGGGGATAAATCCCCCGATCCTCAGGAAACTGGGGAACCAATGGAGATCGGAATTCCGACTCCACAAGAGGGACTGGGCGTAGGTCTAGTCTCTCAACAAGAGGAGAGCGGAATTTTACCGCCTCCAGAACTGACTCCAGATCAGGAAAGAGAACTGTTAAAGTCTCCGAAACCTACTGGAGCTGATCAGGATGAGGCTACCATAGCCATGGATAGCCTCAAACTGAAACGCACTCGACTCTCAGGGTCGAGAAGGAAAGCTCTGAGTCGCTTGCTCAAGAGCGGAATGGCTTATGAGACCGCCTTAGAGCAAGTGCTCAAAGATATTGGCAAGCCGAATCAGCAAACGGAGGGGGACAAATCTCAGTCTGGAGCTGTTGGAGCAAGCAAACGCCTGAGATCCGACGACAGTACGCCGGATCACACGGCGAAGAAAGCTTGCTCGGGGGTAGCCAAACCTTCGTACGGGACAGTGGCTGGGGGCAACAGGGTGGGCCTAATCCACCCTGAATATCCTACCACTGCCCTAACAGGCGAACAACTTAGGGCTCTTCAGCGTTCAATTATGAAAGCTGTGAGCCTAATACCCGATGATGGCCCTCAGGTGAGGTTCCAGAGCTGTACTTTTCGGCCTGGATGGCTACAAATCACCTGCGTGGACAACATCAGTGCCAGCTGGCTGGAGGAGGCATCAAAGCAACTCCAACCATGGGAAGGAGCGAAAATTAAATTCGTCAAAGGGCAGGACCTTCCGAAGCCATTCATCTGTGTGGCATACATCCCGGACGATGAAGCCGACGAACGACTCACGGCCGAGATGGTGCTCACAAGACTGAAAAATTACCCACGGTCTAACCACTCAGGATTGGGTAATACTGAACCGAGAGGACTCGGGCCGTGGCCAAACATGGACATTCGCCATGGACGAAAGGTCCATAACAGCCTTGGAGGAGCTGGACTTCAAACCCTACTTCGGCTTTGGACAGATTCAGTTCCGTCTGAGAGGCAGCCGTGGAGGAAAAGAACCCTCCCGGACGCAGCCGGAGGAGGGGAAGGAAAGCAAGCCTCCTCTAAAGAAAACGGTCGTAAGGGGAGCACCGCAAGGGAAAGGTAAATCCGTCCCGAGTGTTGCGCCTCGGACCAAAAAGCCTGCGAGTGTGGCCTCGGGGAAGGGTAAATCCATCCCGTACAGATCACCACTAAAAAAGGGTGCCAGCACATCTGAAGGGAAGGGAAGTAAACCGCCCTCTGAGGAAAAGAGCGGGGGAGGACCGCCAAAAGACGGCAAATAAGGGCCTGGCTAATACAACAGTCAGACTCCTGCAGGGAAACCTGCAACATGCCAAGGCCGCCACCTACGTCCTTGGCAAAAAATTCGTAGAGATCTGGCCCTCATCCAGGAACCCTGGACCTCCAACATAGGCCGAGTTACCGGCCTGAGTAACACATCTGGTAAGGTAATTGCGGTCAGTTCTGGGGTAAAACCTAGGGCATGCATTCTAGCCAGAAACAACATTAATTATTTTATTCTTTCAGATTTCTGCACAACAATCCATGTGAAATTTCCAGAGAGGGGGAGCATGACAGAAATGATCGTCTGCTCATCATACTTTCCTGGAGAAGTGAGTGCGGAACAGCCTCCTCCAGCAGCCGTGCGAGAACTAATTGCCTTCTGCAGGAGGAACAACACCCATCTACTGATAGGATGTGACGCCAATGCGCACCATGAAGCGTGGGGCAGCACAAACATCAACATGAGGGGTGAGTCTCTTTTCAATTACCTGATAGGGGAGGAGCTTACAATTAACAATGTCGGCTCCGAGCCAACCTTTGTCACTAGTATTAGGAAAGAGGTACTAGATCTTACGATCAGCTCAGAATTTCTAAGCAACAAGATATCCAACTGGAGGGTGTCCTCTGAGCCATCATGCTCAGACCACAGACATATTCAATTCAACATTGAAATAGGCCCCAGACCAGTGGTACAATACCGAAACAAACGGAGCATGGACAGGGAAGGATACAAGACCTCCCTGAAGAACCATCTCCAAAACGGATTGTCCACAATAAATAGTCGTGATCAAATAGATATTGCTGCGGAACATCTACAAACTGCACTTATTTCAGCTTATCACGAGAACTGTCCACTGAGGGAGAAAAGGGATAACCGAAATGCTTCCTGGTGGAACAAAAATCTGGATAAAACACGAAAAGAAGTTCGAAGGTTATTTAACCGAGCTAAGGTATCAGGTGAATGGGAAAATTACAGGTCTGCTCTAACCACTTACAACAAAGATATCCGGAAAGCAAAACGAGAATCATGGGAACGATTCTGCGAAAATGTGTCCAACACATCAAGTGGAACCCGTATCCACAAGATTCTATCCAGAGAGCCGACACAGGAGCTGGGGTCGTTAAAGCGTCCAGACGGCTCCTTTACGGCCTCCAGGAAAGAAACACTAGAGCTATTAGCTAATAACCACTTCCCAGGCAGCCTGATTCTGGACAATCAACCTCTAGTCACAAATATAGGCCGGATAAAACGACCTCACAGAGATGACTGGGTGGTTGCCAACAAAATAATTACACCACAGGCGATAAGATGGGCGGTTAACTCATTCCACCCATACAAATCGCCAGGAGAGGATGGCATAGCTCCAGTTCTGTTACAAATCGGACTGGAACATATCATACCTACCATTATAAGACTCTTTAGAGCCAGTTTAGCATGGAACCATATTCCGTCTAACTGGACCGCGACTAGGGTGATCTATATTCCTAAGGTGGGTTGGAATGACCCACACCCAAAATCGCTCAGACCCATCAGTCTGACATCCTTTCTGTTGAAAAGCATGGAGAAAATACTGGATGGGCAAATAAGGTGTGGGGCACTAACGAAGCACCCCCTCAATGTTCACCAGTATGCCTACCAGGCTGGCAAATCAACAGAACTTGCCCTCAATAACCTTGTCTCAGGAATAAGCGACGCCCTGGAACGCCAGGAAATAGCAGTCGCTGCATTCTTGGACATAGAAGGAGCATTTAACAATGCACTACCTCACTCCCTATATGAGGCAACTGTCTCTAGAGGGATTGAACCGATACTATGTGACTGGATAAGAACTATGCTTCACAACAGAACTATAACGACCTCTCTACAGGGGGAAAGTGTCAGCTTCAAGCCAGCCAGGGGCTGTCCCCAGGGGGGGGGTCCACTCCCCACTGTTATGGTCACTGCTGGTGGATGATCTGCTGGCCATTCTCTCGCTTTGGGAGGTTGATCTGCAAGCATATGCTGACGATCTGGTCCTAGTAATAAACGATAAATCCGAAGAGACGATCTCCTACGTCCTTCAGGATATATTGGATACCATATATAAATGGTGTGAGAGGGAGGAAATGTCCATTAACCCCCACAAAATGGTCATAGTACCATTCACCAGGAAAAGGAAGCTGGAACATTTAATACCTCCTTCCATCAATGGTGTAACAATTCCTTTTGCGAGTGAAGCAAAATATCTGGGAATAACCCTGGATAAAAAACTTAATTGGAACTCGCACTTGGAAAAGACTATCCGGAAGGCTAGCCTTTCATTATGGACATGCCGCAGAATATGTGGCAAAACATGGGGCATGTCACCAAAACACGAATACTGGTTGTACGTGACCGTCATACGTCCAATGGTAACGTATGGCTCTATAGTCTGGTGGAGCAAAAGGGACATAAAAAAATGGCCATTGCTTATCTCAACGGACTACAGAGACAAGCGTGCCTGGCGATTACTGTAAGCATTCGCTCCACGCCAACGCCAGCAATGGAAGTCCTCCTTGGATTACTTCCTCTCCACATAGTTCTGGAGAGAGAGGCAAGATGGGCAACATACAGACTTTATCAAGCGGCCATTAGTCTACCGCAGGCATGTGTCATGAGAGGCAGCGGCATGCTGGAGGGCATAATAGCTCACAACTTTCTAGGAATGCCCTCAGACATCATGCCTAAAACTATCAACTTTCACACGTCCTACACTGTGGTTTTTCCCGAAAGAGAAGACTGGGTCCGGAATGAAACCAACCTATGTAGGGCAAGTGAACGTTGGTTCACCGATGGTTCCAAAACTCAGGAAGGCGTCGGAGCCGGAATATATGGGATGAACCCAGTAGTGAAACGCTCGTTCAGTATGGGCAAACTAGCTACGATATTTCAGGCAGAGGTATATGCCATTGAAATGTGTGCAAGGGAGCTGGAAAATCGACACCACACACGAAAAACAATAAAAATATTTTCAGATAGTCAAGCAGCACTTAAAGCGCTTGAATCCAACTGCTTTAAATCTAGAGCAGTATGGAACTGCAGAGACACCTTAAACCGACTGACGCAACTCAACAACGTTACCCTAGTCTGGATACCAGGTCACACAGGCCTAGAAGGAAACGAAATAGCGAACGCCCTAGCAAAAGGGGGGGCCGAAACAACGTTCACTGGACCGGTAATCGGTTCAGCATATAGCACTGCCAAGAATGTCATAACAGCTTGGGCAGACAATAAAAGACTCGAGTACTGGCGTAGTCTACCAGGCCTAGCCCATTCCAAAGCATTTATTGCTTGTACAAGGAAAAAACAGGACTCTGACAAACTGCTAGAACTCAGCAGAGCGCATCTCAGAGTTATAGTAGGTTTGCTTACTGGCCACTGCAAACTCAAACATCGCATGCATAAAATCGGACTTGCACAAGATGCAGAGTGCCGGCTATGCATGGAGAATGATGAAACGGCTGAACACATTCTGTGTACATGCCCTGCAGCGGCCAGAACCAGATTCTCAATATCTGGCGATACGACAGTAAGACCAGAAAACCTGGTAAATTATTCTCCCATTGCATTTCTCAATTTCGTCAAGAGATTGGATATGCTGGGAGAAATATAACCATAGGGTGAGCCACAATAGGCCATTGGCCGCAGTGGAGGGCCTGATACGGGCCCACTCACGTTCAAACCCAACCTAACCTAGCCGGAAGAGGCGAAGCACCCTACTTCCAACTAACCGAGTGCACGCATTAGTTGACAAACAGCGCATTAGTGCACATGTCTGTCGGGTACCAGGGTGGTGGGAATGTGCTGCCATTTGGCAAGAGTCCTTCGGTACCTCTGTTACAGTAGTCGGTATTTTATGAAAAATATAAAGTTTTCATCTTCCAATACTTTGGAATGCGTTCAAGAGTCTCAAGAGATCGTGAGTCTCAGGCATGAACATCAAGTAATCAGAAAAATATATATTGTTACTTATTGTATGACCCTTGTTTTTTGAAAAATAAGTTTGTCTTAAATTTTCTCATATGTATATTAACGTTGAAAGATAAAAACTTATGATTCTTTGAGGTTGCTATTGAAAGAATGAAGTGAATAACTTCGGAATAGGATATATTTGAGTACTTTTTTGAACCCCGGTATGGTGAAATACTGTTTGTATTATGATAGTATTGCTTTTCTGAATGGTCAAGGTTACGCAGCCAAAAAATCTCGAAATCAAACTAGAATAAATCTCAATTCTGTTAAGTGAAGTAAACAATGTGTAACGTTCGTAACCATTTATACATAAACAACAAAACATTCAAACATGACTTGGTAGAATGTACGTTCTAATTTCAACACTCCCACTAGAACTACATTCCAAGTCCAATATCTCTGATAGCCTTTGTTACAGTCCATATGAGATGATACGGGATAACAATCACTCATCTGGTCAGAACTTCTTTAATATAGGCACTCTGGTAGATGGAAATTGTGTTTTTAACTTTATTTAGGATCAGCTGCATTCCCAAAATTTATCTGGCTTTTCCAATATCTTCCATTTTGATTATTTCCATCAAATGTTGCTGGCTTGCTTCAGACTATACAAGGACTTTTTTAAACGGTATACCTTGTGACTACCATCACTGAAGCCCTTTGGTTGAAGCATGTAAACTTCTTCGTATAAATTACCTTGCAAAAAAGCTGTAACTGTATCCATCTGATCGATTTGAAGAACATATTTTGCAGATAAAGCCACCAGAAAACGAATTGATGTGTATCGAACTACAGGGGAATATGTTTCTTCATAGTCTATCCCCTTTCTTCGTGCACAACCTTTTATTACTATGCGTGCTTTGTATCTAATTATTTTTCCTTGGGAATTTCTTTTGGTTTTGAAAACCCATTTACAATCCATCGTCTTTTTAGCTTCTGGCAAATCGGTCAAATCCACGTTCCATTCTCAATTAGTGCTTCATTTTTCCATCATGGCATTTTCCCAATGAAAAGAGTCGGATCTTGAGAAAGCTTCTTCGGCACAAACAGGATCGGGAAGTTAAGAAACTTCGGAAGCAGAAAAAGTTACGAAATCTTTCGTTAAGGCTCTTGAAGATTTTCTTATTTCATTCACCCTTGAAAGATCTGCTTCTCCCACATTTTCATTACTTTCGGTTACATTATTATTGGAATTTGTGCTTTCAAGATTTGGAGCACCAATTTTAAGAAAACTTTCAGAATTTTCGTTCTTTGAAACATTGACAATTACTCCACTATTGTCAGTTGATTTCAAATGAGCTGACGTCTGCTGTGCGACTTGTTTTGATTGACAATTTTCAAAAAAATGTAACGTCTCTGCTGATGATAATTTTTCCAGTTTTCTGCTCAAATAAACGATATGCTTTCGAATTGTCACAGTATCCCAAAAATATACATTCGACGGACTTCGGTTCTAATTTACTTCGTTTCTGTTTTGGAATATGGACCATCGCTTTGTACCCAAAAACTTTTAAATAATTCAAGTCTGGTATAGTTTTTGTCCAGAGTTGTTCGGGTGTTTTATCAATTGCCTGGCTTGTTGAACGATTCAAAACATACACTGCAAAGGCAAACACAAAGAGGTATATTTCAATTACATTTATAATAAAAGTGTATAACAGATTACAACAGAGAAATAAATGAAAAGTTTAAAAACACACAGTAAAACTATCACTTTGCCACAGGGGTGAAAGGAGGGAATAATGAAGGGTTTTTGGAGTGGGGTATAACTGCCCTGCTGAGGCCTTCAGCGGTCGAGGTACACCGTGCTCGTTCCTGCGTTGCAGGCCTACGATGTTATGTAGGTTTTCCTCTGCCGTAAGTGTTAATTCGTTGGTCAGTTGGAGCTTCCCCGTCTCCTCCAAGTTATACGGGGGGTTTTGTTTGATTATGTGTAAAGCATCAGACTATTGGATTTCATTAACGAAGGGGATTCTCAGTGGGTGGCTTCCCGGAAAAAAGTAGAAAAAACCGGGTTAAAACATTGATGTCTTCATGTAGGAGCCTTGGCTCGTCTTTTTATTCATGGGGGGGGGGGGGTAGTGTTCACTCGCATACACTGCCGAAGCGACTGCTTCTGCCCAAAATGTAGTGTCCAGTTCAGCGTCAAATAACATACATCGAGCTTTCTCCACTATGGATCGATTTTTGCGTTCGGCGACTCCATTCTGCTCTGGTGTATAAGGTGCTGTAGTTTGATACTGAATACCACAATTCTGCAAGTATGTTTTGAGAGTTGAATTACAAAATTCTGTTCCATTATCACTGCGGAGAATTTTCAGTTTCTTCTCAGTCTGAGTTTCAGCAGTCTTTGAATTCTATGATTTTATTAGGAACTTGATTTTTGTTCTTGATAAAATACACAAAAAATTTTCGACTGAAATCGTCCACCAATATCAAAAAATATCAAGCACCATCGAGAGTCTACGGACATGGGTCTACACAAATCAGTATGAACCAATTCTAAAATGTCAGATGCCCGAGTTCCTCCGTGTTTAAAAGGTTGACGAGTCTGTTTGCCTTTCAAACATATAACACTCGGTTTGAAATCAACACCGGTTACTAGTCCACTGCTCAGTAACTTCAAACTTTGAATGTTGATATGTCCCATTCTTCTGTGCCATGAGTCCTGTTCCATAACGATGTCTGTGTGAAAACTCTGACACTTTTTCTGGATATCTAATTTATACATATTTCCAACAAGAGAGGCAGTTCCTATCAGTTCATCACTTGAATTGTATATTCTGCAACCTGAACCATCCAGAATGACTGAGTTGCCATTTTTCACCATTTTACTGACTGATAATAAATTTGTACATAGATTAGGGACATAGAGAACATCTTTCACGTAAACATCAGTAACGGTTCCATTGGAAAAGAGGGCCAATTTTGTATTGCCAATACAATCCACAGGTGAGCAATTATTATCAGCAATTTTTATTTCTGAAGCATATGGTTTCATCATACATTCGAGCCAGTCTTTAGTATAAAGAATATTTTCTTGCGTTTTCCTTTTATTCATGCACTGGGACGCAAAATTTGTTACATGAATAACATCGCACCCCTTTACTTCGTGAGTCCTTCTTATGGTGAAATTTTCTGCTGATAAGGGCTAATGAATCGGAAGATTCTTTCTCCTGCTTAACATCTTGTAATAACTTAGTTTTAATGGCATCTGCTGTTATAGGGGTTTCTGATCTTTCCAATCCCATCAATATAGGTTTGTATATTTCTGGTAAACCTGCTAGCAATAGAGTACCAACCCATTCGTCGCTGAAATGCATTCCGATTCCGATTCCGGATAACTTATGTGCGGTGGACACAATTTTGTTCACATAACTCTCGACTGAATCACTTTCTTCCAGCTTGGTGATGATTAGAGTTCTGAGCAAACCTACTCTTCTGGTGAGTCGGGAGTCTTGGAAAGCTTTTTCCCAATCATCCCAAACTTCTTTCGCAGTTTTGGCTCATGGCACATGAACGAAATTGATTGGTTCAATGACTAAAATGATCTTGGGTTATGCTTTCACATTTTTCTTATCGTCTTTGTTTTGGCCGGTGACACATTCCCACAGTTCTTCGTGTTCTAGTGATGTCTGAGTAGCAAACTTCCAAGTATCATAATTTTCACGGCCTTTCAGCTTCTCCGTAGATAAGAACGAACTGCTTGAAGACATTCTGCTTCCACTTGATCAGATAGTTCACCAGACTCTGGAAAAACTTTGAACTATTTACTGCGTATTTCTCTTTCACGCGATAACTGGGCCCATAGGTAACCAGTTGGAAAATTTCTGTTTCCTTATGATTAAAAGAGAAAATACGAATTGTGGAAGTTTTTATTTGACAACTACTTGAAGTATATTTTTAGTGTAAAAAAACATTCGGAACAATTTATAAATAAACAACAAAACATCCAAAGATGACTTTGGTAGAATGTACGTTTTAATTTACAGCGAAGTGGTCGAGGTGTTAGAGCGTTTGGCTTCCACCCAGACGGTCCGGGTTCGATCCCCGGTCGTGTGTCACTGAGCTGAAGTGGTTCGGATTCCACTTTTATTTAAACTGTAGGTCCCGGATCTCCCTTGCTCGCACAAGCTCTGCTTTTGAGGGGTTTTCTCCGAAAACCTCTGGGAGTTTCGTAAAAACAAATTTTACAAAAAATTTCATCACTCAAACTCCCCCTTCTCACAGGTTTTTTTTGCTGTTCCTTTGGAGTCAAGACCATTCCTGAATTTTGCTCTCTTCCTGGCACGATACAAGGTGAACTACCGTTGAAGTCCTACAAGGTGCTCATCAACCTATTGACTATTACTCACTTAGTCATTGATTATTTGGTGATTATTTATCAATCTATTGGTTATGGATGTATCTGCTTACTGGGTATCAACCTATTGTTAGTTGATTATTTGGTTACTGCTCATTTGCTCATTGCTATTTGTTTAATTGCATATTTACTTATCGATTTAGTGGTAATTACGTATTTACCCACTAAGCAAAGTAACATTCATACAATATTTCAGTAACCTTCCATGGTAATGTGTAATGTCACATCAGAGTTTCCTGCTACCTTACTGCAAAGGTTCAGCAACTACTGAAACGGACGTTCAGCAATATTACAAATGGTATATGCCATTATCAATTATTCCAGCAAGGTTTCTGCAACATTGCATATATTATACAGGAAAATTGCAAATGTGATATTAAAAATGACGTCTTATGACAATATTGCAGCAACCACTGAAATGGATTGATGGATGTAATCTTTCATAATTAGTAATTGCAGCAAGGTTACCGCAACATAGAATATAAATTAGTGGAAAATAACATATTCAGTATTTTTATATAGCAGCAACTTACCACCAATCTTGTCTATTCCTTTTCATAACATAACAGTAAGATTTCATAAATTATGTTCCAGTAGGTTTGTTCGCTACTGAATAATTTTTGGATTTTCACTACTTGCTACTAATATTGATAGAAAATGAATACAATCTTCATGGGAGACAGATCATTCAGTATTGATGTGTCCTCTATGGAAATCAGATTCATCATTTTCTAGTTTTTAGAAACAAGCAGTGAAACCCAAAAAATCTTCTGAAATGATACCTATTAAATTGAATATCCATTTGAATCTTGGAGATAAAAAAGACAAAAATTTGATATTGAAACCTTTAATTAAAATATCACAAAAAAACAAATAAGTACTCATATTGAAATGTCATATTTAAAATAAAAATATGTTTGGCCTTATCAGGTACCTGAAACAAAATGATCATTGAATTGAATGTGTAGCTTAAATATCGACATCTCGATCTACTACCTAACCCTACAAGTACCATGTTTTTGCGAATTGTAGCCATTCCATCACATTTATTTGAAATGCATTATCTCTGATGCATGGAGATGAATTTTTCACTGCATCTGGAACAAAAATATTATAAATAAATATATAATTAGTCAACTCGACAATTATGGTCTTATTTCAATATAGAATGTACAATTGAACTTGTCATTGATTATGACACTATTGTGCTTACATATTTGCTTTATATTCGAATTGAACTGACTCGAATTTTAAAATTTGTTTAGATTTCAATTCTTTGATTCTGAAATTGTCTTTTTTGTTGATCCAATTCCAAAACATGGCATAATGATTTGTGAAAAAACGTTCAAGACTTGTTCCAGCACAAAACTTTTCATTCAAGCCACCAATATATTGAAAAACCTGCAACTAAAATCAAGATGTAAAAATATTCCACATCATTTACAAATGTAAAAGTACCTTTCAAATTGACACTACTACCAGATTTATTCGCAATATAAGGAGAAAAAAACATTCCCCTAATAATCGCAGAATGAGCATACCAGACCATCCTAACCTAAAATAATATTTGATGTATCGCCTTACCTTACATGAAGATGCCTTAAATTTATTAGCATTATCCATTATGCTGCTTCAACACTGCTTCAACACTAATCAAAAAACAAAATTGCAGAAGAATATGTACTTTACTTAGGTACCTAGGTTAAGAACGAATGAAAGTATCAAAACGAAACTAACGCAAAGGCACGACACACACACACACAACAATATAATTTTCCCGCTGCCGACACTGTAAAGAGTCCATACATGCTTAGCAACAAAACAGGTAAATGGCCTATATCATTCGTTTACTAATTCATCTTGACAACGGAACTTAAAGGTGTCATTTACATGCCTAGGGTAATAATGACTTTGACTTTGACAAGTAATACCTTCAGCTTCATTCATATCAATTTTTAGGTTATGAGACCTTTTGAATATTATTGTTGTCTGCTTATTCGGTAACTTAGTTACACGCACAAGCAACTTAGAATGAAATAGCGAACGAATAATCATGAAGGAAGGGTAAGAAAACAAACTTCAATTCAGGCAAATTTTGAGAAATGTCAACAAGCAGCGGGAAAAACGTAATAAGTAACACGGAATGTATCGACTGTTATCATCCTCGGCAAGCGACAAGCCTCGGCTCGTACTCGCTCACCTCGAATGTTAACACGTCTTTACATTCCTTGTTACTTAAATAACTATTAAAATATCAAAATGGCGCGAGACGCGTGCTTGTCTGGGATCTGGGTTACTGGGTCGCCCCGTTAGGTGGCATATCTCATCAAGACCGGGAAATTCAAAACTGGTTGGATTCCTGATGAATGAAATATTATTTCAAGTTTCTTTATACTTATCATTTAAAATTGTCCTAGCGTATCATTTTGTATATTTCTGCGATGATGCAATCGAAAATTGAAAGTGTATTGTGTTTTCTAAATACTGTCAATATTGTTAGTAGTTAGCTTATGTATGGTTGTAAATATCATGGAATTTCAAACTCAGTGCAACATTGCGATTTGAACTTGTTCGATAGTTCCAAATGTAACTTGCACTCACATTGTTCGTAGATAGTTTCTGTATTGTTCCATTTACAATGAACTTTCATGGATCATGTAACATTGCACTTGAAACTCATTCAATAGCTTGCTTTATAACTTACAAACAACTTGTCTGTAGTTTATTCTGTTATGTTAAAAACTTAAATATAGCAATGAGCTTTATGCAATATTATATTTTCATTTTACGATGGCAAGCCATACATAATATTGTGGCAATATTTTGTAACATTACATGTTTAGTGGGTACCTATTGAGGAATTGGTTATGGCTCATTGCTTATTTGCTCATTGCTCATGGGCTGATTGATATTCGCGGTGTTTAATTAAGCGTTGTTGTTTACTTATTGTTATTTCTTGTTGTTATTTACTGGTTGAATACTTATTTGAGGTTTAGTTGCGCAATACTCATATAATTGGTAAGCTCACTGCTTTCATTGTTAATGCATTATAGTCACTAACTACCTACATGCTTAGTGTGCTTGCTGCCGACGTTATCACTGCTCATTGGCTAATTGCTCAATTACTTTTGCTCATATTGGTTTGCTCACATGCTTGTACTCAAATGTTTTGGATTTCACTCAGAGCTTTTATTGATTAACTGCTCCGTAATATTTCAGCCATTGTTTTTCGCGCTTTTATCAGTAGAATTTATTGTTTGATACTTCAACATTAGTTATAATCGTGGATTCAATGTAGCCATCATTCATGTGTGCTGTATATTTTCTCTTTTGTCAATAAATTCAATTTAGTTTTACTAGGCCATTTTGTTTTGGACAATCCTTTTGGTAGATAGGAAGATTGTCTATTTCTGATTTAGGTATTTGCTAGGGGACTAAATTTGTCTGGCGCCCTCCCAAGATCTATAATATTTTCAGTGTCTACTCAACGAACCTCCCCATCTTCACTGAGCTAGAGGCAAATACCACTTGTCATCTGTGGTTTAAGAAACTTGTACATTTGAAACGTAGTTGTACGGTTTCAAATGTTGAAATAGTATATTTTGAGAACGTTTGTGATTACCCAGGTAAACATTGTACAGATTGGTCGATTCAAGGCCATCCAGTCTAAAGTAAACTTAGAAAATCACGCCTCCTTAATAATAACGTCAATTTACAAATCGCCACCTGTAAAGGCTGAAGAATTCATTGGTGACCTAAACATATACTTGGAAGAAACAAAAAATAATCTAAAAATCGAAAACCACTTACTAGTAGGAGATTTAAACATTAATATCAAATCAGACACTGCCTTGGCTTCTGAATATCTAGACATTATTGCTGAGTATAACTTTGTGTCCCTGATAAACAAATACACAAAGATGCAAGGGAATTAATGTAGCTGTCTTGATCATATTTTCTTTTCCACTAAAACCATAAGTATTGAAGATTCTTGTACTGGTATTGTTTTTGACACAGATATTACGGATCACAGAGCTTCTATTGCATTTATTCCTCTTTGCTTGACAAAACCGCGAGAAAACTAAACGAAACATGTATTTAAAAATGTAAATTATCAAAAATTTACCGAAAACATTCAAACTCACGACTGGAGTTTCTTCTACGAGGAAAATAATTTAAACATTAAAACTAAATGTCTATTAGATACACTGAACCAATTAATTGAAAATAACACTTTAAAAATTAAAAAGAGGAGCCAGGAAATCAAGCGGAAAGAGTGGATAACTCAAGGAATCCTAAATTCAATTGATCAGAGAAATAAACCACATGCAGAACATAAAAAAAATCCTGCCAACTTAGCGAAGAAAGATGCATACCTTACTTATAGGAAAATTGCAGACAAAGTAATCAGAGGAACAATGATATTTCAGAAATAATTTCAGATACAGGTGAAAAAATAACGTGAAAAAAATTACAGACGAATTCATTAGTTTTTTTAATGACAATACGAATCAAACTCAAAAATTAATTTTTTCTGAGTCCTATCAGAGAGAAAGATGTTATAGAAGTAATCAAAAACTAAAGAACAAAAAAAGTGCTGGTGTGGATAGAATACAAGCGGAAACGGTTAAAGCAATCAGTACCGACATTTCACCACTACTTACCCACCTCATGAATGATATATTTGAAAAGGGTGAATGTTCACTAGAGTTCAAAAAAGCTATAATTACTTATACCATTGTTTAAATAGAACATAGTCAATGCCTGTGGAAACGGTATTGGACACAAACGCGAGTGTCATCTAGCGTGATTAGTTACAAACATGAATATTTGACGTCATTTTAATGCAGGTTTCTTCAAAAAACCCTGATTTTAATGCTTTTCCATTGTTTTAATCAAGTTGCGACATGACTTGGAGGCCAGATCACTGAAGTTATAATCCCATAAGGTTGACTAACTATCTTCTATATAAACAATGCCTATACCCATATACAAGAATGGAGAAAGAAAAAATCTCACTAATTATAGACCTATTTCTTTAATAAGTACCTTCGCAAACATTTTGAAAAATTACTAAAAATTCAAATTACTTCGTTTTTTCATAAATATAATATCATAAGCACTATAGCCAGTATGGATTCAAGGTGGCGGGTGTATCAACTACGGATGCAATCGCTTCGTAGACAAGTCTAGTATATAAAGAAATTGATAAAACGTCACCCTGCCTTTGTGTCTTTCTGGACCTTGCAAAGGCGTTTGACACTGATCTCATTCACAGTTGTTGGAGGCCTTGGAGGATGCTGGAATACGCGGAACGCCACTAAAATTATGTGAGAGTTACCTGACAAATAGAACTCAAGCGGTGAGAATACAAAACGAAAAAAGCAATTTTAAGAAGGTTAAGTTCGGAATACCTCAGGGAACAGTCTTGGGACCACTTCTGTTTTTCTTGTATGTTAATAACCTCTTCTCATTGCACACCACAGGCAAAATTATTAGTTTCGCTGATGATACTGCCATAATCTACGCCGACAATACCTTAAGCACAAAGCAGAAATTTTTTTTAAAAAATTACTGAATGGTTCTTACATAAGCAATCAACTATCAATTACAATAAAACATGTTGCCTCCCCTTCACAAGTTACAAAAATAACCGTCCAAAGTAACAGAACTTAAAAATAACCAGTGGAGATGATGAATGTGAAATCAAGGGAAAAATCAACTGTAAATACTTAGGTGTCACTATAGACTCTCAGTTACGCTGGAATACACATATAAACAACATTACAAAAACACTAAGATCTCTAATGTATAGATTTAAGTACTTACGAAATATTTTAAACATAACTTATCTAAAAATTCTGTACTTCGCCCTTGTAGAGAGTCGTCTTCAATACGGAATATTAGCATAAAAACACCAAGTTTCGCTATTTATTTCAACTATAAATTGTTATTTAGCACTGACTGTTTATAAATTGATTGTTTATTGTTCACTTCTCTGAATATTTTAGCACTCTACTTTCACGAGTAATTCACTAATTATTAATATTATATTGATGTAATGAAAAGAATTGTAATAATATTAGATAGTTCTATGACAAGTTATTTAAGGTTGTAAACCTACCTATCCTTATACCAATTTACTATTACAACTAAACTCACTCATGCCCATGTGCGACCCTCTGGGGTCTCAAATGGGCTTTTCATTGTTTTGTTCAACGTAAACAGGTATACAGGGTGTCAATTTGAAAACTTCCCACCCTTAATATCTTCCTTCCAGTAAACAATATGAGTAATCGAAAAAACAGGTCAATTTTATTGTCAAGGGGGACACTTTCACGGACTATTTGTAGCCCTCGTGGTTCAACCCCCTAGGAGGGGTAGATGTTACCCTTAGAATTTTAAAAGGGAAGGGGGGTCAAGTGGCACATCATTTTGATGGGCGTTCAATTCTTGTTCCAATGGTACCCTGACTTATTATTTTGTGATGAGCATTTTCCGAAAAATTGCGTTCTAAACTAACAGAAGTAATTATTAGAACGCCTATACTGAGATGCATTATTGTATTGACTCCCTTTAATAAAAATGGTTAGAAGAGTAGGTGGTACCGCTCCAACCCTTGAATGACAGGAATAAATTTATTACGCATGGGATTTTTTATTTGGTGGTTATTTTCCTTCTACACAATAAAATTTAATTTGCGAGAAAGACATTTCCAACATAAAATCTACTTACGCTTATCTTATTAGCTGTTCGAAATGTTGTCCATTTTGCTCTAAACAGTAATACAGTCTGTTTTCGAACTCCCCTCTAACATTACGGAAAACTTCACTAGGAATTGACCGGCATGCTGCTGTAATTCGTCTTTTAAGTTCGTCAATATCAGAAGGTTGTGTTTTATAAACAACGGATTTAAGATGCCCCCAAAGAAAGAAATCTAAGGGTGTTAAATCCGGTGATCTGGGAGGACATTCAACTGCTCCCCTTCTGCCAATCCATCTACCCGGAAATCTCTCGTTTAACCACTGTCGGACGGGAAGAAAATAATGAGGTGGAGCACCGTCCTGCAGGAAATGTAACAGATCCTCCTGCAAAAGTTCATTACCTTCTGCATCAATTTGAGTTTCTAGCTCGTGAGTTATAAGAGGATCGATAGTCTCTTCAAGCATATCAAGGTACAGATTGCCAGTCAAGTTTTCTTCCAGAAATAATGGACCAAGAATGGCATTTCCAAGAATACCAGCCCAAACATTAACTTTTTGTGGGTGTTGTGTATGCCCTTCCCAAAAAATATGTGGGTTTTCGTCACTCCAATAGCGACAATTTTGTCTATCAACATTGCCATTCAGAAAAAATGAACACTCATCGCTGAAACAGATGTTTAACAGAAGATTAGGGATGGTATTGACTCGATGAGATATGATTTCACAAAACTCTATTCTTCTATCATAATCATCCTCGTGGAGCTCTTGAAGAATCTGGATGAAATTTATGCATTTTCAATGCTTTTCTTATAGTCTCGCGTGACATTCCCGTCTGTTCTGATACTGATCGTAAGGAGCTCGTGGGCTCTGCAGCAAATGTTCCCAAAACTTCAATTTGAGCTGCTTCATTTAGTACTCTGGGGTTATTTCTTTTTTTATTTGTCACTGAACCAGTTTCGTAAAACTTATTCACCAAATCAAGCACATACCGGTGACTTACATTACAATTTGGATGTCTTTCGTTAAAAAGACATGCCGCCTTTCGTGCGCACTTTCCAACTTCGCCATAAATTACAATCATTTCAATTCTGTCTTGAAGAATGTAAACCATTTTTACACTTTCATACACTTATTAAAGTAATTCCTAAACAGCCCAACAGGTACAACGGTATTCACAATACTACCACATAGTTCAAATTTGCTAACCAATTTTTTGCCGGAAAACAGAAACTTTTTACAGCAGAAGTAGCAAAAAAGGAAGGCTATCTGTACAATTTCTGCGATGACACTTAAAAATTCAGCATTTAATAAACACAACTTTACTACCATCTACGTTTTACTGTTAGACTACTTTTTTATGTAAAGTGTTTGGAGCTAATGGCTAATGTTACCCCTAATAAAGGGTTGGAACGGTACCACCTAATATTCTAACCAGTTCTGGCCAAACCATGCATCTCAGTATAGGCGTTCTAATAATTACTTCTGTTAGTTTAGAACGCAATTTTTCGGAAAATGCTCATCAAAAAATAATAAGTCAGGGTACCATTGGAACAAGAATTGAACGCCCATCAAAATGATGTGCCACTTGACCCCCCTTCCCATTTAAAATTCTAAGGGTAACATCTACCCCTCCTAGGGGGTTGAACCACGAGGGCTACAAATGTCCCCCTTGACAATAAAATTGACCTGTTTTTTCGATTACTCATATTGTTTACTGGAAGGAAGATATTAAGGGTGGGAAGTTTTCAAATTGACACCCTGTATATGATTGTTATACAAATTTATTTTTCCACTGATATGATTGTTATACATATTTCTTGTTTTTCTTACTTGAATAAGAAAGTTATTATTAATAATAGTGCTGCGTTTCCATAGGCATGACATATTTAGGACCAATCATGATGATAAACTAAAAATAGTCTCAATTTGTGATAAATTACATTAATTTTCTGTTTTTGTAACTACTTTTGAAATCACCCTGTTTCTCCGAAACTAATCATATGATTTGATTATGGTCCATTTGAAGAGTTACCAATACAACGTGATCTACAACATACTAGAGTTTCATTGAATTCCGCAATGAACCAAAATCCCATGTAATCCGTGCGGGGTCCTTTATTTGTGAACTGTAGGTAATAATCTTCTTTGGCACCACATTATTTGACTCCTGCTTGAAACCTGCTGAGAACTTTTTCCCCACTTTTAAACAGGTGTAGTCCTTCTTAAATGGTCGGTTTCAAAAACTCCATCATTTTTTAAATTCAAACAAGTAACACTGGATTGGTCAAAGTTGAAAGTCACTGTATCGTGTTCATTATGTGCACTAGGCGAAAAATCACCATTTATATAATTGTCAAATGCCATATCTACAGTTGTACTCACTGTGTTTGCGGTAATATCTCTTGGAAAACCATTTAGTATCTTCAAATCGTCCATACTCCAGTGATGAGCAGGCATATTATGTGATACTATTGAAGAGGGAGGGGGGATATTATAGAAGATTGATATATCTTTTAAAGAATTTGTATGAGATACACGCTGATGAACACTACAAGGAACAATATGATTCTGGTTCCTGGTGAAATAATTGTCCTTATGTAGAACTGGATTTCTACTGTATCTTATAGCACTATTTGTTTTGATGTACGCCTTTGGGTGACGCTTACAGGGGTACGCTGAGGGGTACACTGATGATTCCCTGAGATGTGGAAAACTAGTCTCTGGTATTATAGACGAGATATGTTTTTTCGTATATTCTATCTGCATTATCCTCCACTCATACCGGGACCTATATACGTATAAAAAAATACATGATACTCCAGATACTTTGGTGAATACAATACTAGTGATGTAAACGATGAAGGAGTAACCATAATAATACTCGAAGGCTGCAGGTTGGAGTTGTGATTTTGGGCGTAGTTTGCTTCCAACTTCGGATTTGAATATGGCGATGTACATGACGAGACCACAGAGCATGACCAAACCTGCAACAATACAGTAAAATCAGGATCAGAGGACAAGTGTAACACACAGATTGGCAATTTCTATTGAAAAGTTAAACTGTCGGAAATAATGGTTATCCCAAATATTGAATACTTAGATACTCTTTTGATTAAACAATAATAGACCGGCCGATAACGACACATTTCTTGAAACGTTTTTTTACCGTATGCTTTTTTAAAATCATGATTATTATAGATTAATAAATGTTCTCACCAAATATCAGTGGCGGCACCAACCAATTTTAAATTTACAAAAAAATTGATATCTGAACGATTTTTTGATGTATGCAAGTGGTTTTTCCGACAGTTTGAACTGAAAAACCCACAAAAATTAAAAAGCATACTGTTCTCTCGTGTAGAAGGCCTCGAAATTATCAACTGAACATGTACAAAAAGGTGGTATCTCAAAACGGTTTTTTAACGTGTGCTTTTTCACTGGCTGACTTTTGGTGTTATATGGATCACGAAATTTAAAAATCATACAATCGCGGCGTGCACATGCGTTGCAAATGTTTTGTTAATATGCAAATTTTTTGTAATTACTCGAAACAATTATTTAACACTTAAAACCGGGTTGAATATAAAGTTCATATGGCCCATTGAAAGTATATTCATTTGCATACTGTTCTGGTGTGTAGACTATTCAAAAGACAATTCAAAAGTTGCAAAAATTTCGGCAATCTTTGAAAAATTACCTATTTAACGTATGCTTTTTTACAGGCTCATTTTTGGTGTTATATAGACCATGAAAATCAAAAAGCATACAATCGCGGCGTGCACATGCCTTGCAATTGTTTTGTTAATATGCAAATTTTTTGTAATAACTCGGAACAATTATTCAACACTTAAAACCGGGTTGAATGTAAAGTTCATAGGCCCATCGACAGTATATTCATTCGCATACTGTTCTGGCGTGTTCTATTCAAAAGACAATTCAAAAGTCGCAAAAATCTTTGAACAATTATTTAACGTATGCTTTTTGGTGTTATATCGATCACGAAAATTAAAAAGCATACGCTGCTCTCGTGTAGAAGGCCCCGAAATCATCTACTGAACATGTAAAAAAAAGGTAGTATCTTAAAATTATTTTTTACGTATTCGTTGTCAGAGGCTGATTTTTGGTGTTATATGGATCACGAAAATTAAAAAGCATACTCTTTTCTCGAGTAGAAGGCTCCGAAGTTATCTACTGTACAATTAAAAAATAAAAAGAATTCAACAAACGTATCCGAAACTAATTCATTTTGGTAATAATTTCATTCTTCTATATAAATTTTATCATTCATAACAACATTCACAGTAACACATATTTAATAACTATAATAAACTATAGTTTTATTATAGATAATACGAAGAATTTTCATTAATTATCGGCTATATCAACTTAAAAAAAAATCATATTTGATGTACCTAGTTTCAATCAAGTGTACTTCCGCGAGCCAGCTCCCAAGTGAAACATCAACACGTGAATAGCAAAGATTTCATCAGACATTATACAATAACGTGTTCTGTTGTGTTACTTCTTACTATAATAGTAGTGAGATATGTCACGGATGCGGTAATTCAGAGAGTTTCTGAAAGACACCTTCATTTATCAAAATCACCAAATGGTTGTGAAATATTACTTTTCCGTCGACCGTCCATTTAAGATGTATTTTAACGCGCTCAAAATCGTTGATTTATGACACCTATTGATGAATGATTTTCTATTAATGAACGATTTCGATAAATCATGCATAAGTGACCCCTATTAATGAACGATTTGTCATTAACGGTCGATTTCTGTATGAATAGGTGCTGTAAAATTTTGAAATTGGACACATCATTTCCAAATCCAAAATGGATATTGACGATAAGTTTACGTTGCCAGATGTTCCGGAAACTGCTGAAGTAGCATTTTTAAGTTGGTCGTCAGAAAAAAAATCAAAATTCCATTATTTCAACAAGAGTGAGGACGACGGAAAAATTTTGTAAACAAGTCTCATATTAAAATGCGATTAATGATCTCGAACATTAACATATACAGGATGTCCCATTCGAAAATCGAAAGTTGATGTCATTTCCGGAAAAACCGGAAGTTGAATTTGTTTTAGAAATATTCCAAAAAGTGCCGCCTAGTGAGCATATTCAATGTTGTAAATTTCAGAAATATAGCCAGAGAAACAAAGGAGAAAAAGGAGGTGGATCATGAGTCTGTGTCACACGGTATGACTTCAGGGACGAGTATGCTTTTTATTTCTGTGAACCATATAACACCAAAAATCTGCCTGTGAAAAAGCATACGTTAAATAATCGTTCTTAGATACTACCTTGTTTTTGCATGTTCAGTTGTTAATTTCGAGGCCTTCTACACGAGAGAAGAGTATGCTTTTTAATTTTTGTGATCCATATGACACCAAAAATTAGCCTGTGAAAATCATACGTTAAAAAATCGTTTTCAGATACCACCTGTTTCTACATGTTCAGTTGATATTAATTTCGGGGCCTTCTACACGAGAGAAGAGTATGCTTTTTAAATTTCGTGATCCATATAACACCAAAAGTAAGCCTGTGAAAAAGCATACATTAAAAGATTGTTTAACATTACTGTTTTTTTTTGCAATATTATTATTAAAGAGCAAATACTACCTTGGTAAAACGGAAATTCGTTTTAAGCCCACAGTTTTCGTTTGAAATTTTTTTAATTTTTTTTGCATTACTCAATGTTAATTCCGGAACCTCAGTGATTTTTAATTATGATGATTTTTAAGAAAAAAAATTTAAATGACATGATGAATTGAAAAAATTGAGAGTTTCCGGAATTCTTATGGGACCACTGAGCCCATACAAAAAATATATCTTCTTTGAAATCAATGGTTTTTGCAAGAAACGGATTCTACGATCGGGAAATTTATACCTGATTGGCGCTGTAATCGAGAACGGACAGGTGCTGTGTTGCCAATGTTCATCGAGTTCATTATCTCCACCCCCACGTTTGATAAGTATGCCAACAAACCTGAGCAGGAGGGGATAAGGAAGAAATTCGACTTTTCGGTGATGGTGGCTCTTGATGTACATACCAGAATTGTATGCAAATGAATATTCTTCATCATTTTTGCGTCATTAATCACTATTTCAAAAAGCATACGTTACATAATTGTTAAATTGCATAAATTATTTTGCAACCTTGGCTAAATTAGCCAAATCAATAAATATGATAGGAATCCACCAAACCAAAAACTTATGATAAAGCCCACATCCTCAAAACCATTCGAAATAGTACATATTGACACCTTCCAACAACAACAACAACAACAATGTCAGAAATTTTTAACAATAATCGATACATTTTCCAAATATGCTCAAGCATACCCCCTTTCAGGAATATCAGGATTAGAAGTTGTAAGAGCATTTTTAATTTTTATCACCCATCACGGTATCTCCGCTCTTGTGATAATGGATAACGGATCGGAACTGAAAAATTCCGTAAGTGAAAGAGTTTTTCAGAACACATCAGATCAGTATTCATTACATCACAGTCAATAATTCCCAATCGAACGGTGCCATTGAAAGGTTCCATTCGACTCTGATCGAACACTTACGAATTATTAGATCCAAAGATAAAAATAAAATCGGTATTTTGAACCAAATGCCTTATGCTATTTTAGGTTCAATCATTCGATTCATACATCGAAAAAACAAAAACCAATCGATATCATAAACGGACATTTGAATACCAAAGATCCATTTGACATTGACATCAATGAAAAACTCATGAACAATTACATTCATGAACATCGCGAAATGACAAAAGAAATATACAAAAACCTAAACGAACAAATGACAAAACGCAAAGAGAAAACAATTGAGAGACATAATCAAAATCGAGAAGAACCCTTAGAATACACCCCAGACACCGATCTTTATCGAAAAATAAAATCGAATACGAGAAATAAACTGTTACCAAAATTTACGAAAGCAAATGTTGTCAAAAATAAAAATATTAAGGTCATTGCCCTTCACAAACAAAATTTAAAAAGACCAAAGGCTAATCAGAAAAAATTGTTACAGGTGCCACCTACTGGTACCAACAGTACCACAGGAGGTGATAATAACCAACCTGAACAAGAATCAGGGATTCTACCGTTTAAATTAGAAACGACCAGAATAAAAATCAAAACCCATAGTTTCATCCACTATTTCTTCCTTCAACCTATCGAACACCAAATTCAATCAATAAAAAATCTGTACAAGAATATAACAGTTGCAATTCACAAAAAACAAAATATCTCCGAAATTACCGAACTTGTAAATTTTGATCGAGCACTTTTGTATCAAATAAATTCAGCGGAACAAAAATTCAATTCATTGAGTCCAAATGGACGAGTAAAGAGTGGACTCATAGACGGTTTAGGATCAATTATATTTCTGGAAACCTAGATGCGAATGATGCTGTCCACTATGACGAGGCAATCAAAGATCTTCAAACTAATCAACAAAAAATCATTAAAAAATTGAATAAAGAAATTTCTCTTACTACCGGTATTATCGAAAATTTCAATAAAACAATCGCAATAATTGATCAGAATGAGAAGGCGATAACTTCCACCCTAAAAAAATTGAATACCAAATTGAACCAGTTCATATTACATTTCGATGAATATTGGGAAATTAATATTTCACTAGAAATTATCTTGCAATTATTGATGGATACGCAGTTTCATTTGACAGACTCAAAACAACACAGCAGTATATTGAAAATTGATTAACTGCAGTCCATAGTTGAAAAGATTTCAAGTTATTATTTTCTAAATCAATTTATTTTTCCAAATGATCCAAAATATACTCATAAATACTATGATCTATTAGAAATCGAAGTATATCATTCAAATACTAAGATTGTTTTTGTGCTCCACTTTCCTATTGTCCACCCAGAAAGCTTCCTTCTATATCATCTGTATTCCATCCCAACTAACAATTCAACTATGATTGTTATTCCACCCAGTACCTATCTGATAATAAACGAGAACTTCTACCAATATACATCATTGCCATGTATCGAACTGCGACCAAACTACTATTGTCCAAATAACGACCTTGTTGACGGCCTGAGACAACCAGACTGTGTATTTCAATTACTTCAACTGTCGTCCACCTACATAACCTGCCGACAGACACCAGTAAGGACCACAACCAATTTGATAGAGCAGATCGATGAGTCACACTACATAGCGATACTTCCCAATCAAACCAAAATCCAAACCACTTGCAAACGAACTGATTTCACAACACTTCGATTGAACTACCCAGCGGCTGCAGATTCGAAACTGATGAACGCAAATTTGTCCAATGTTCCTTCCAGAAATCACTCTACCACATAGTCCGCCCAGGAAGAACGTCTCCGAAATCATCATCAAAGATATCCCACTGGACAAGATTCATGAACTTCAGAAGCAACAGCACAACCTAGGACCGATCCACACTTTCTATAGAGAAAATTCGTCAACCACCTACTGGATCATCCCAATCTACATAACAATTATTATTGTGGGTTCCTACTTCAGCTTCCAATTCATTCGTAACAAACGAAGACCAAATCCAGCAGGGCCAACAGAAGAACAACCCCCGGCGAACACTACAGCATTTTTCAGTCCTGAAATATGCTTCCATTTGGTGATGGAGGAGTTATACACTTGAGCCACCCTGTTTTCCAGCATCGGAGCACCGACGAGATGCTGACACAGACTTTTGTGCATTCAATAAACTTTGCGGAAACGCAAAACGTGTAGTAAGTATTTTATCCAGTCTTGACGAACTATTCACATTGTTCAGATGTATTTTTATGACTTCTGTCTTTTCCGATTTTGAAAACAAAACTTTTTAAAAACAGTCTTCGACGTTCCAAGTATTTAAGTGGCGCCAATACTTCTGAAAACTATTCACTAAAAAAATTCAATTTTTATCATATTTCAGTCTGAAGGAATTTTATGGAATCTGACAACGTTGCATTGTACTCTTAATAGTGGACGCGCATATGTATTTTCGTGGGCTTGGAATGATTAAAGCAAACGACCTATTTTTACTGATAGTACTCATTGTATAGGACGTCACACCACTTCTTGGCCACCCCAGATACGCGTCGTTCACCCCAGATACGCGTCGTTCACCCCCTACAACCCCTCAAAGGGTGAAATCTTCAAATGACCGTATCTCGATAACTATTTGAGCTAGCGAGTTCGTTCTGATGCTGAGATGTTTATTTTTTTATTGCGAATAAAATTTATAATACTTCATTTACTGTTTTTCCAAAATGGGTCGAGATATTTTGAAAAAAGGAATATTTTCATATAAACCCTGTAGATTTTAATTTAATAACCTAAAAACAATAGTTTTTTCGACAAAATACCTGGAATAAAACTGTTTGCTTATACTCTCAGCTTCATTTTGATATCAACATAAGTATGCTTCCGATTGTCTAAACTCGTATTAATCGCGGTGATATCGGAAGAACGCATGTTCTCGAACATGATAAAGTAATTTCGACTTGTCTAAACCGATGTCTGCCGGCGTCGTCTTGCATTGCATTGGCTTTTTAGTCGATTTATTACTGTCGAGATGTGAGGTTGTGTATACAACTAGTTGAATTGTCCAAAAGTTTTTTGAATAATAATATTATTAAGTAAACAAAAGAGTCCAATTATATTAAACATGGAATCGCTATCAGAATTTAACTTTGCTTTGTGCATTATTTGTCAAACTAACAATAATTTGAAGTTAAGAATAATGTAGCTGCATCGGAAGTAGAATTTTTAAGTACGTTGCGAAGTGTTCTCTACGCTGGTACTATGATAAATATGCAGGAAGTTTTGAAAACCAAATTTTCCATAAGTATTTTCATTTTGACGAGATACACTTGATTTTCGATACCTAAAGAGATAATTCTATTAAAGAATTGACTAGACAAAATCGATACAAATCGAAAAAGATGAATAAGCACTTCCATCGAAAGTTTTTTTGTGACTGGTACAGGTATTCACAGAAGAAAACTTGATATACATATTTTGTCAAGAAATCTGACTGAACTCCAAAGAGAATCACGTCCAGCATTACATGCAATTTCTGGTTGTGATAGTACTGGTGGATTTTTCAGAAAAGGTAAGTGATATGTTTCCTTGATTAGTTTATGAACTTCATCTCTTAATTTTACAGGTAAACTGACGTTTTGGAAAATATTCAAGCAAGCTGATGACGAAATTCTCAATGCACTGATTTCTCTTGGGGATAGGCACGCTGATTTGAATATGTTATTAGATATTTTGGAGACATTTATTTGTAAAATTTATGCACCGACATCAAACATCTGCTCTTTAGCCAAGTTGAGGTGGTGGAGTTTTGCGAAAATGCAACAGCAAAGTGATCAATTACCACCTACTAAAGGCAGTTTGTATCCAGCTCTGCAAAGAGCAAGATTACAACTTTTAATTTGGACCAGCTCTCACATATCTAAAAGCGAATTGTTGAACCCTACGGATTATGGATGGCAAAGTAATGAGGCAGGACGACCGAGAATTGCGCACCACCAGAAATATTGAACTTAGTTCGATGTGGATGCAGAAAAAATAAATGTAATACGAAACACTGCAAATGCGTAACAAATCAATTGAAATGTACAGAAATGTGTGAGTGCGAAGCTGAAGAGAAGCATTGCGAAAATTTGGAACGACCCAATATAAATTTAGACTTCGACAACTCTAGTGACGAAGGAGAAATTTAAAATGGAAAATATCCGTGTGCGACCTAGATAATATTTTATCATGTCAATGAATGTTGATTGTCGTATGATTATTTCAAAAAATAAAATAATTGAGACATGTGGCGTGTGTTTTCTGAAAATGTGGATGAGTTACGAACTATTATTTTTCAAATTATTCCAATTTGAACAACAGCAAGTATAAAAGTGGTTACATAAAATTGAAGCTTATAGAATGGGAAATATATCCGAACTGATGCATATTTTTTCTAGGACAGTTTGTTTTAAAGTTATTTGATAATGTTTGAAAGGGTGCACTTAGATCATCGTTTTCTTTCAAAAAATCTAGCTAAATATTGAACATTCAGTATATATGGATATGATCGAAGTTATTTATTTTCAAAATACAAATTTTTCACCGTTTGAACGAACCCGCTAACTGAAATAGTGAGCGAGATATAGTCATTTGAATATTTCACCCTTTGAGGGGTTGTAGGGGGTGAACGACGCGTATCTGGGGTGGCCAAGAAGTGGTGTGAGGTCGTAAATAATGAGTATAAACTATTAAAATAAGTCGTTTGCTTTAATCATCTCAAGCCCACGACCGTCCTTTTTTGAACATATGCGCGTCCACTATAAACAGACATACAGTTTCAATTAAAGACACTGAGAAAATTCTTGATATTAATATTTTGAATGCACAAAAGATATTTTTCAAATAGACAGAGCATGTAGGAGGCATTTTTTGTGAATAAATAATTACTTAAAATACGTGTCGGATCACATTCATCTTTGGTATGTGCCCAAATAGATATAGGAAGACGCAACCTAACCGTATTGTAGGTATAGTCGGGTACAGAGCATTTTTTAACAAAAATTCACAGCGTGGCCATGTGCACTTTAAGGCCCTCCTCATTAATCTCATTTTAAGTTTTTTAGCGTAGGTACAGAGTACACAAAATTGTCAGCAGATAGTACTTAGTGACGGTTTATAATTTTGTATGCTCTTTTAAATTGGTAGTACCTGGGCGACCGAGCTTCGCTCGTTTTGCAACCTAATATGAACTACAGTCATTCAAATAACGAACGTAAAAGCAGCAGTGTCACAGTGACAGGTCTCAATTCCAACAAACGTTTCCCCAAAACCTATAAGGACCATTCCAACGGTTCCAGGTGATTTTTATCTTTGGTTAAAATCTCTTCTTTAGTGGATTAGTGAAATTCAATGTATTCTTTCACAAAAAAAAATCGAATTCCTAATTCTTCGATTCGAACTAATTTTTGTTTGTGTAAAATCACGTTGTTTTCATAAAAAAACGCCTATATAGTGGACCTTAAGGGGTAAACTCTTATGTAAACACTTTACTGTATTCAGATTGATGGTAGCACATACCGCCAATATGAAGACAACAAATTCCAGGTTTGTCGATGTGTTCTTCAGGAAAGTCCCGCAGAGTTACGTACTTTTTTTGTGGGTGTAATACAAACCAAAAATTTTGGAACAGAGAAGTTATTGCAAGCTGTTATTAAACTTTCTGAAACTACCGGAATGTCACTAGAAAAATTAAGAGGGATCACGACAGATGGAGAGTCAGCGAATACCGGAAGAAAAACGGGGCTTTGGAAGCTAGTGGAAAATAATTTGGGGCATGGTTTAATAACCGTTTGGTGCTGTTGCCACTGTTCTGATCTTGCCATGGAAGCCGCACTTAGTAGTGTTCCAGAATTGAGAATCTGGCTTTCAAAACTGAAAGCGATACCATCCTATTTCCGAACGTCCTTTTCGAAATTGAAATTGCTACAGCAAAAATTTATGAACTACAAATCTTTTCCCACTTAATTTGAAGTTAGGCTTGCGGAGCATGTCAGAAACATAATAGTTGTGGTTTTACATAATCTACCAGAGTGTAGACTCAACTGGGAACATCTTGAATCCGACCCGAATGTTCAAAGATCTGATAAAGCAATTGCACATGGAACAAATTCTACTGACTGTTCTAATAGCTGAAATCACATTTGTTCTTCAGAGCTCACAAAAGGTTTCTTAAAACATCAATTTGAATTTGCCCGATATTATCAGTACTAGAGATGCGGCTTTGAAAAAACTGAATGTTATCGAATCTGGCCCATGGCCCGGCGGTGCCAAGAAAGCACGTCCTGAAAATGACGGTTTTCAAGCTAATTCAGATTCTGGACCATCTCAGAATACCAATAATAGTATAGAAAAACGTAATGTGCCCAATTTATACGTCACTACTGAAAGACGTAACTGGTCAGCTGTGAGAAAAGAAGTGGTGTTATCTTATCGCAATGAGTGTCCGGTGACACTGGTGAGATGGTATCTTTCCGTTCCTCTTGAATCCATTTCATTCTTGGGTACCATCTTTGAATAAGAGCCACTGCTGCCGCCGTATCCACTAAACAATCAATCAACACTCCATTCACACGAACTCTAGTAATATGAGGTATATCCAGTATATCTTGTGGGGTTACTTCCGGTATGACCATAACTCGCCGGTTTCCTATTCCTATATTATTGAATCTTACCTCATTCTCCGATCCTTTTGAAGCAAATAAATATATCTGCCCCCCAGTGCGCAATTGGCCTCCATCCTGGCAGGAGGAATTTGGATTCCACAGTTTAAATTCACGTTGTTTTGACTGTTCTCGTGCGGCCCTGAAAAAAAAGTCGATGGTTGCTCTTGCCTAGGTATCGCACCCGTGAATTGCATCACTCCCCTGTGGACCTGAGGCTCCGGATTCTGAGGTAACCCTCTATCTCCAATCGCTTCCCTTCTAACTGAACTCCAATATTGCTGATGAAGCCCGGCTCCTTGTTGGTTCCTCCTATCAACTTCACAGAATCCTGGTCTTTCCCCACTTCTATGATTTCTTGGACAATCCCTTGCCCAATGATCTCCTTGATTGCACAAAAAGCAATAACTTCCGGTTCCTCGTTGTGAATTACGGCAACCTCTGGCAATATGTCTTGATCGACCACATGAATAACAGCCACCTCCTGCTCTGGGATTGGGTGCACTGCCAAAACCTCTGGGACCCCTAAATGCATTTCTAATCATTTCTCTATTTTCCCCCTCCTTTTCCCTAGCCATCTGGTCAGGTATTCCACCACGGGTCTGGTACTCGCATTCCGTATATCTACTGAGGAAATTCTCATATTCGCACATCTTCCTTGGATCATCATCAGAGTTGTCTCCTGTAATTTTACGAACGTCTCAGCCTTCTCCAAATTTATTTTATCCTCACGCAACAATAAAACACCGGTTTCTCTCAAAAGATCTTTCCACAGGCCAACCTTAAATTAATTTAATAATGATTCTCTTTTTTTCTTCTTCATGCCTGACTCCTCTTCAACGGTGGCTCCTGCCAAATCCTCTTTGAGTAAACTAGCACCTAAAATCCTGAACCTAGTACAAAATGACGACACATCCTCATCATGTCGTTGGAAGCACCTACTTAGATTCCATTGAATTTCGCCAGGCAATTTGAATGGGGTGAATTTCTGCAACAACTTAACCTCAAGATCTGAATAATTTAGCGGGTTCAACCCTGTATCTGACTTAAAATAGTTATAGGCATCACCAACTTGCTTGAATTTCAACAATTGGAGGGTTTCATCCTCCGACCAACCGTCTGGAACGCAATTCCAACTTCTCTAAATACCTTGCTGCCTCCTTTCCTGAAAAATCATCTAGGGTTGCAGCAATCATCCCTAACGAGTATTGTGCAGCCAACCTAACGCCGGCGCGGGGATAGACACGGGTGCAACCCCTTGTGTTCCTACTATAGGATTCATTGTGAACATCAAATGAAATACCGGTCCTGGAGCTGCAACTTGGGTTCCCTTTCCTATCCTGAAATTCCCTATCTCAATCTGAGATTGATTAATTGATAACCCTATCTTACTTCTATTGCATAAAAAAAATATTAGAAGAAATATTGAAGATTAAAAAAATTATATTATTATTATTATTATTATTACTATTATTATTATTATTATTATTATTATTATTATTATTATTATTATTATTATTATTATTATTATTTTTTTTTTTTTATTTTTTTTTTTTTCAATTAGGCAGCTTTCGATTACCATGATCATTTAGCTGCTAGAGTGATTTCAGATTCTATCGATTACACGTAACTGTTCTAGATAAAAAAGAGCTTTCCTAATATTTCCGTCATTTATCAAGGTATTCTCAAATTCAGGTCCCATTCCAATATTCCTCCTAAGAAACGTATACCTCTGGCAAGAGAAGATATATTATTATTATTATTATTATTATTATTATTATTATTATTATTATTATTATTATTATTATTATTATTATTATTATTATTATTATTATTATTATTATTATTATTATTATTATTATTATTATTATTATTATTATTATTATTATTATTATTATTATTATTATTATTATTATTATTATTATTATTATTATTATTATTATTATTATTATTATTATTATTATTATTATTATTATTATTATTATTATTATTATTATTATTATTATTATTATTATTATTATTATTATTATTATTATTATTATTATTATTATTATTATTATTATTATTATTATTATTATTATTATTATTATTATTATTATTATTATTATTATTATTATTATTATTATTATTATTATTATTATTATTATTATTATTATTATTATTATTATTATTATTATTATTATTATTATTATTATTATTATTATTATTATTATTATTATTATTATTATTATTATTATTATTATTATTATTATTATTATTATTATTATTATTATTATTATTATTATTATTATTATTATTATTATTATTATTATTATTATTATTATTATTATTATTATTATTATTATTATTATTATTATTATTATTATTATTATTATTATTATTATTATTATTATTATTATTATTATTATTATTATTATTATTATTATTATTATTATTATTATTATTATTATTATTATTATTATTATTATTATTATTATTATTATTATTATTATTATTATTATTATTATTATTATTATTATTATTATTATTATTATTATTATTATTATTATTATTATTATTATTATTATTATTATTATTATTATTATTGGTTTCACATGTTCTATTTAAAACTCCTCAAAATAACCACCCACATTTTTTTATAGCGACCTAAGCTCCACCTCCTAGATTGCGGAGGTTTCACGCACTTTTCCAAACTCGCAGAACCTGTTTAGTCTATCTACTGACTTGAAACTGTTCAGTCTATCTAATTTTTATTTATCATTAAAATAAATGAATTTGAATTCAAAATAGTAATACCAATTACAATTGTAGGAAAACCTTCTGTACCGCAATTATTTTCAAACTAGTAAAAAAAAAGTAAAAAAAAAAGATTTACAAAAAAATTATTAAATTCGCCCTCTACACGAAATTTTCCTATCAACCCTCTTTCAACCCCCAAAAAAATTCATCCCACCGCTGCCACCAGCTGTAACAACCGACGGTTGTGCGACGATAGCCCTTCGGTTCAAATCCTCCAAAGACTTTGTCGCCCCTATCGTCGTCACGCCGAAGAATTGTTTTTATTGAAGGTAGCTTTCTGCCACCAGGTCGGAAATGTGTTTTGAATCCGCTCTGACCACACGGATTGGAAGTTGGTGGTTGGTTAGCGTTACTTCACTATAGCGGTTGGCTAGGTTCTATCACCAAGTGTGTCCTTGGAGGGTGGACTCCGCCACGGCATGGACTTTTGAAGGTTTGAAGGGATGGTGAGACCAAAGAGTTAGACAATTTAACTTTATTAAATATGAAGTGGTCGAAATAATGAACAAAATAAATACTAACAATATAAAATTTACGAGAGTATTTCTCTCCGAATCTAAATCCTAATCCCGATCAACGATCAAACAATCACACAATTAATTAAATTAATCGTAAAATAACGGGAGTATTTTTCTAGAATCTAACTATCGCAAGTAACAGAGAAGCTCCTCTTGATTTTTGTAATAAATACTACCTACTCTACTCATGTGGATAACATTCGCTTGCGATAAAATAAGCTATCTAAGTATACAGAGAAGTATTAAGCGGCCCGGCCCTCTTAATTACTCCTGTTGAAGAACTCTTACAGCCGTATGCATAGTCAATACCAGCGACTCGCCAGAGTTTCGCCGCTCGCTACACAAGAACTATAATGCACAGTCGACCTCCAAAAAAGTGGTACATCGCCAGAGTTTTGCCAAAATGTGTCTTATCGCGTAGTTGTCACTTTTTGGAGCTCGACTGTGCATTATAATCCTTGTGTAGCGAACGGCGAAAGTCTGGCGAGTCGCTGGCGATTGACTATGCATACGGCTGTTAATGTGGTCGGACTCTGCCGAAATCTCAGGGTTGGGTTTACTGGATTGAAACTCGGTTTCCTTTGCCAGTCGGTTTTTAATAGTATGCTTTTGTGGAATGCTTGTAATTGCGGTGACAAAGTGGAACACAACTAAAAATAAATTTAACTAGTCAAAACTTACAGTGAAATGGAACTACTTTCGTACCCCTAGCAAGTCCCCCCTTTATATTTTTAACATACAATACGATTTGGAACGTGGCCTGAAGGGCGTAAATTTAACATGTGTTGAAAAACTAAGACAGCAATATGAAACTCTATGCTTACCTAAAAATAAATTGCGGGTGCAAGTGAAAATGGTGATTTTCCTTTGAAAACCCCAAACAAAATAATTCAATCGTGCGTCCTGTCTGAGAAAATCAAGCGAAATGGCCTATCGTTCAGATACTCTATTTCGTTCAAGAATGTGATTTTTTGCAGTCAAGTTTTTCTGTTGAAGCCCAAATCCAAGAGAAAAACATATATCTTGCATGATAGAATGGGGTGCGCCATCTACCCGGCAATAGCGTAACCCTTTTTAGAAACCGACCTAGTTTTCTTCTCCCCGGTCTGGCATTACCATTCAGTGATCTAGTAGGCCAAACTCCTCTAGATGGCGGAACGATGTCAATTTCATGTTTGATTTACCTTTTTTTAAATTTTCAGCTCATAACAATAAAATAACCAATAACCACCGATCCGATAGCTACTACAAATAGATCCAGATTCCAGCACCTTTTCATACGAATATTTAGTAACTGCATATGTTTTGCTACACTCCTTCCCGTATAATATTTATATATACCTACTCTAGTATGAGAAAAAGGAACCTTGATCATAATCGGATATTTGTTAAACAGTACCTCATATATCATTTTGATATCAAACAGGTACTCTCACCAAATTCTAGGAGCGGGAACTCTTCTAGTTATCCAAACGCAGAACCGTTTCACCAAATACTATGACACTTAAAAATTTGAATGGGATTCCAAACGTCCCTACAAATAAACACTAAAAACAAGAAATCGCTTTTAACTCAATTAGAAAAAATCGCCTTGCGTTTACGAGCCTTGAAGCACCCCGTACTCCAAAACTGCCACAAAATTCTGCGTCGCTAATCACAGCTGACTAAGTGTCAGTGGGAGGGCCAGGCACAGAACTCATACTTATATCTTATGGCTATAAGTATGAGTTCTGTGGGGCCAGGTAGCCGAGTGGTTAAAGCGTCAATGTTTAAATCACTCACGCTGCCGGTCGCCGGTTCAAACCACAGCGACTGCAGAATTTTTCTGATGGCCCGAGAAAGTGGTACGGTACGATACAATGGGCATCTGCCTACGTGTCATCGGGTCAGCCTTGGGTGGCTGGACGAGCCTACCACGCACGAGGTGGAGTGTTTAGTGGGTATACCTGAGGGGGAATTCGGACTCAGGGATGGGATGTGCGTGTCGGGCCGGATAAGGTGCCCATAAAGGGTTTCAACCACCTTGTGAGAAAAAAAAAAAAGTGTCAGTGGACCGGTATTGTTCGAGCCCTCTCTGTCATTTTTATCCAAATCTAACCTCAACTCCAGTCAGGGTGTCTTATCTTTCGTAGACTAAAACACTTTAAGATAAACCCTTGTTGATGAAAATATGCCCGTTTTTACGATGTTCAGATGGTCCTTATCGATGGCACTAACAGATACTCGGTTCCATTTTTCGTTAAAATTAAACTAGGATAATTCTTCTATATTCTAAAATATATTATAACACCTACAGGGGTTACAATTCCATTACTGAAAAAGTGATATCCCATTATAATAATATAAAGATCCCGTCTAGAGTATCGTTAAAAGGGGAAACGTAGAATGATCGTCTGATGATTGCTCTAAATGGCCAGGAAATTTCATATTTCGAAGCCAGATCTGCCGTAGCCGAGTTTTTCAGGAGAAAAGAACGCCGATACAGAGAGCCAACACAAGAAATTTATCGGATAGAGACTTTATTAAGAAATTCTTCAGGAAAGAGAAAGAGTTCGATTTTTAAATTGGAGTACAATTCTTCATTTTCAATTATAGAGTTATGTAGACAGTTTTTTTCATTTTGTTTTTCAGACGTATATGACAAAAGATAAAAATGGAAATTCTTGTCATATTTTATGTATGTGTGTATGTTCTTATTTAACTTTTCAAGTGAACCGTGTGTCTTGTCCCCAAGGCCCGATTTTGCGCAATTGCCAATTCACAGCGTGTCCACCCTTAAGGACCGCGTGTCCACTTGGACACGCAATATGTACCTTAAAAAATGCATTGGTCGGGTAAATTGTCTGTCCTGCCCTGTCCAAATCAAAACATAATTCTGCTGTTTGGTCACAGAGGGCAATTGCGATCTCTGATATTTTGAGGAACGTTGCACAAGTATCTGTTAGATTTAATTCAATTCCCGTCGTGGTCTTAGCCAGGTGAGTAGTTGTTTTCTGTCAGGTACTTGCCTTAAAGCCTATTCAGTAGGTGTATATGGGAGTAAAGGGTTCATCATCGGTCGGTAACGACTGTTCGTTATTAAACGATCTCCCAAAGAATTCTGTTTTCTTCACATAAATCTCTCAACCCGGAGATTCGGAGGGTTCTTCCTCTGCTCGCTTGGTGGAGCGGCCTAGAAAGCGCTTTATCGCGTGAATCAGAGTTGACCAAGCAACGAAGTGTGTAATGGTTTGGACGGGGAACAGATGGCTTCAGTGCTGTCTGTGTTAACCTACCCTTTACACTGATGAGAGGCAACAACCTCGAAACTAGTCTGCAGGTGGTCACCCTGTCCAAATCAAAACATAATTCTGCTGTTTGGTCACATAGGGCACTTGCAATTGCGTCCTCTGATATTTTGAGGAACGTTGCACAAATATCTGTTAGATTTAATTCAATACCCGTCGTGGTCTAAGCCAGGGGAGTAGTTGTTTTCTGTCAGGTACTAGCGTTAATGAGCCTATTTAGTAGGTGTATATGGGAGTAAAGGGTTCATCATCGGTCGGCAACGACTGTTCGTTATTGAACGATCTCCCAAAGAATTCTGTTTTTATCACATAATTCTCTCAACCCGGAGATTCGGGGTGTTCTCCCTCTGCTCGCTTGGTGGAGCGGCCTATAAACTGCTTTATCGCGTGAACCAGAGTTGACCAAGCAACGAAGTGTGTAATGGTTTGGACGGGAAACAGATGGCTTCAGTGCTGTCTGTGTTGACCTACCCTTTGCAATGATGAGAGGCAACAACCTCGAAACTAGTCTGCAGGTGGTCACCCTGTCCAAATCAAAACATAATTCTGCTGTTTGGTCACAGAACTTGCAATTGCGTCCTCTGATATTTTGAGGAACGTTGCACAAGTACCTGTTAGATTTAATTCAATACCCGTCGTGGTCTATGCCAGGGGAGTAGTTGCTTTCTGTCAGGTAATTGCCTTAATAAGCCTATTTAGTAGGTGTATATGGGTGTAAAGGGTTCATCATCGGTCGGCAACGACTGTTCGTTATTAAACGATCTCCCAAAGAATTCTGTTTTCTTCACATTATAATTACCGTTGTTTCAAATGTGCAGTTGAAGTGTTGATGGAAAAATATAATGGTTATATCAACTCATTTTTCATACTCATTCACTAAAATATTCCACGTGAATTAAATATGTATGGAATCACATTAATCCAATCGGCAGGTTGGAGAAAAGGAGTGTCACTACGAAAAATTCCCAAGTTAATGAAATTTTAGTATGTTGTTTACACATGTTCAATAATGTCAAATCCAAGTTTTGGAACTCGAGGAGGTCGTGGAAAATTTTTAGTGGCTGAAAAACCACGAAATTTTTGGACTTTTTTTAGTTTTTCACCTATAACTCGAATAAGGTCAATCTTAAGTGAAAATTCACTCCAAATTAAATTGAAGAAGACAAAATTACCAGTCAATTAAAAATTTATTCGAAATTGGTTAGATAGTAAAGTTTTTACGATCAAAAAATGTATTTTTTTCCAATTCCGGTAAAACTGCTATAACCTATTTTCAAAGTGCTGTAGCCCTACACCATAAAACAACAATAGAAAAGGGTAAAACTGTTGAATTAGGGTGTTTATAATGTGCTGGTGAAAATAACGAGGCATTTGGGTGTGTTCATCAAAGAAGAAACGTGTGCTAGAAAATGCCAGTTATCAATCAAAAAAAGGCCCGTATCTCCGAAATTACTTTAGACCGCCTAAAATTTCATTTGGATTTTTTGTTCAGGAGGTCAGAATACGTAAGGTCAACAATTTTTTGAAAATTCAGATGCTCAATGTAACGGAAGAATTACTGCAGTTTTTGAAAAGGAATTCGCAAGGATACCAGGCAAAAAAATCCAAAGTCTTAACTAAAGACCAAATTGAAACCTTCTTGTCAAAAGCAGATGATAACGAGTATTTAATGATTGAAGTAATATAACAGCAGCTACTTATTTGCAATTTTAACTGAATTTTTTTAAATTTTCTATAATTGCTCTTATCTTTGGAATTGCGGGTGCATTACCTACGTCTAGATGAATTGACAAAACTCACACTTGATGATATCAAAGACGAAAGTACATTTCTCATTGTCAAGCTGCCGAATACAAAGACAAAAATAACGAGAAATTTTATAATTACGTAGTGAAGGAAAAATACAATTTATTGAATTATATCGGAAGTATGTAAAACTTCGCCTTTCCAATGTCAAAGAAGGCCGATTGTTTATATTTTATGAAGAAGGAAAATGCACTTCTCATCCAGCAGGCAAAAACACTTTTGAAAAGACTTTACTCGCAACACGTGTGTCGATCAAAAGAATCTAAATGTCACATCCGAGGAAAAAGTAGTTTTTCCAGCTAATATTAGTTTCAGTAATTGTGCTTCTGTTTCATTTATTGTAAAAGTAAATAAGTTCTTGAGTTTGCATTCATACTATTACTTTTATAATTGTCAAATGATGATATAAACTCCCTAGGGAGAAAATATGTCACATTATCTTCCTAGGGAATAATACGCCACTTCTGTTCCTCTTTTGTTACCGGAGAAACTAACTCCTTCCGCCGGCGTGAAAAATTAAATGATAATCAAAAAAACTATATTCCTTCAGCATGTAAATGAAAAAGATAAAATATGTCATATCATATATGGGTCTTTATAGGATGGAATTTTTTCAGACAGACTGAATATGTCAGCAAATACCTCTTTTCAAAAAAGGCACTTTACATAATATGAAAAATTGCAGACCAGTAATATCCAATTTTTGAATATAGCATGCTGAATTATTGGATGGGATTCCTGTTGAAGAATGATATATTTCATCGAAGCCTACATGGGTTCCATGAAGACAGTTCAACGATGACTATTATATACTCTCTTTATGAAATATTTTTAGGACGTGTGGAAGCGAATAAAATGACTACAGCTATATTCTGTGATATGAGTAGAGTTTTTGACTACTTGCCACGTGAGCTTTTATTGCGAAAACTTAATAATTTTGGAGTTGAAGGAAAAGCTCATGATTTGTTCGAATCGTAGGTATCTTCGAAATCGTACTCAAAGTGTCCAAATAAATCATAAAGTAGAAAATATTCAAAATCAATTATATGTATCGTCACCTAGACCCAATGGAATGGAATTATCACAGGTCTCCATTCTGTGGCCGGTGATGTTTATACTTTATATTAATGAGTTGTTTGTAATTTCACCAGAAGCCTCCTCTTGTTTACAGTGTAGTGTATATGGCTGCTTATCTTGCCATTCTCTATTCCTCAACCCATGCAAAACTCAATGTGTCTTATGAAAACCGTGTAGAGTCTCAGGGTCGGAATTTGCCGAAATCTCAGGGATAGGGTTTGCTGGATTGAAACTCAGATTCCTTTGCCAGTTGGAGTTTAATCGTTCGCTTTGCAGGAATGATTGTAACCATACACAACTTTGTGAACACAACTAAAATCAATTTTACAAATTCAGAACCTGATGCTGCATAGTGTGAACAACTTTTATTTTACACCCTGATGAAAATTTTGAAGGGGAAAGTAAAAATGGCTAATTTTCCTTTGGGGACTCGAAAAAAATATTCTCATTCCGTTCTATTTGACACAATCAAGCGAAATTACCACAGGTTCAGCTTTTATTTGTCGCTCAGGAATGTGAACTTTTTGCAGTGGTTGTTTTTTGAGAGGAAAGACAAACCACGGCTCAACTGAAAATTTTTTGTTTGAATGGTGGAATAGGGTGCGCCATCTATCCGATGATCACGCAACTCCTACAAGAATAACTAGTTTTCTTCACAGACAAATCTCGGAGGGAACCGCAAGTTGCGATACGATTACGTCGAACGAGCACCGCTAAATAGAACCGCGATGTAGTTTCAGAGATGCCAATTTTATGCGATCCTTTATTTAATTATTTAATCATATTATTATTCTATTAAATGGACGCTAAACACTTTTCTGCATTTGCTAGCGAATATCAATTTATCGGAGCGGTTTTGCTACAACCGCTATCGCAATAGTACAACAGAACTAGATATAAACATTGCCTAAAGAAGAATAGTCAAACCATTGTCTATATAGAAGTGAGATAGCTAACCTTATGGCATATGGCATTGCCTTAAAGAAGAATAGTCAAACAATCCCTGTGCAAAATGCATTGGATGGCCGTCACCTGAGACATCTATACTATTTTACTGGAAACATTGAAAATGTATCCAGTAATGTGGCGCCGTCATCGGATGGCACGCAAAACTGGGCTTCTGTCTCTTTTAAAATAGAACGCCAGTTTTCATTCTCTTCATTCTCAAATGTGCAGAAAATATTGTCATTGGTGAGATGTTTAGCAGAATAAAAGACGAGTCAAAGTTTGCATTCGGATGTTTCGAATATCAGTGGTAATTTTATATTGCTGCAATTAAGCCTAATATAATGAGACACGTAATGTAGCAATATTCTTACTAAAAAATGATGCCTAAGTATACCTAGGTACAAAAAAATATTTTATTACGATATTCTATCGCAGTTATACCTATGTTTTGAAAACACATGAAGAATATTCATTAGTGCTTGAAGTTACCTAATAAGTAGGTAATTAATAATATATCAGTATTATTTGTACAAGATTTTGTTTAGTTTCACTCACACGTAACAGGTGTGGTAACTATCTACTGTCTTTGACGGGGTCAAAACTTCAGTGGAAATTTTGAGCCAATTCCATGGAAATTTTGAGCCAATTCCACTGACCCAATCATCTTTAAATTTGGCAGGTGTCCATTAAATTCATTCAGGTTCGTTACGAGATTCACCAGAGAAAAAAACAAGATAGCGAACAGTTTTTGTGATTTATTGTCCAACTATTCATAATTCGAATCTCGAGTAGATTTTGTATTTTTTCAAAATTCGAAATCGCCAATACGATTTTTGATTAGATTCTTTCAAAATTGGTACCTATACAGGGGCTTGTTGTGTTGGAGACCAATACGAACATTCACGATGGATGACAAATTTTGTGATTCATGTCCGATTGCGTCCATGTTAGATATCCAGAATTATTTGGGTATGACACTGGAAAATTTGAAAATTCAAGTGTTGGCGGACATGTGTTCTTTAATTGATTGTTCGATGTTATCAATAATTTATGGACATATAAGGAGAGTTTCAAAGGGGGTTGTCACCAGAAATCATTCATCTCTTACACGGGCCTAAAATACATTTTTTGTTGTACAATATAGTTATTTGTGTATTTAGAGCGCAAGGAGCGCGGTAATCTTTGGGGAGCGGCAATGGCACTTTGTTCTCGAAATAAACACATGTTTTTTTTTCTTCAAACGCTGCTTTTAAACATAGAAACGATAGACACTTCATTCAACATAGACACCTAATATTACCTATGAGAAAATATAAACACTCAATAGTAATCCCAAATGAATAAGCTTTCCAAATATCCAATAATTTACATATCTAACAAAACAAGATAACTTGCTTGTAAAAAAAAAACTAATTTCGAGATCGAATCACAGGCCTTCAGCTTGATAGCAGCTACGCTCTCAACACCACCACAGTTCCTAAGAGTGTTATGAATTTATTGTCTATCATCATGCAACAATAAGTTCGTTTTCAACAAAAGCTGCGGAGATCGACCGTTTCTTCAATATTTTCGCTCTAAAGCTAAAAAGCTGTCACAAAATGACATTTCTGAGGAAACATCAGCTTTGCGTTGAGATCTAAAAGCGTCAAAGGCTACCTACTTTGTAAAACGTGCACACAGTGCCTAAAGTGATACTTTTCAGCACACGTAAGTGAAAAAATCAAAAGTTATGTTTTACGCAACGTTCAGATAATTCCAAAAGACAGTATTTTGCGTCAGATTTTACTCGGAAGTCATCAAATGAAAACTTCATAATAGACTCAACAATTGCTACAATTTGCCAATATAATAACAGTCGTAGAAATAAAATTGTAGATACATTTTCGTAAAGAGCTTTTTTGTACACGCTCATAAAAAAAGTACTAATTTACGAACTTTTGTATCACATATAAATAACTATTTCATTTTCTTTATATGAGTTTTCTGTGCATATTGGTCATGAAGTCATAAAATTTCATTTTTGATAAGGATATCCACTTATAGAGGTTATTTCGAACGATCGACTGAAACTTCAAATTCATTCGCAGATAATGCCATTATCTCAGTACCTAATTTCGAAAGAAAACCCATATTAGGTTTTACAAATTTGACTTTATGGTAAATAAATAAACTTGAATAAAAAACATTTTAGAGAAAAGCTTCTATTTAAATGTACTAAATAGAAGAAAATAAATTTTAAAGTGAATGAACCCATCATTTTGGTACATTATAAAATTCTTAATGATGTAAAAGCTTGTCGCGAGAAGTATATATGTAATTCTTACAATAAATTAAATTTAAAATTACCTCAAGATGTATTCACACGATAAGCTTTTATATCATTTAAAATTTTATAATGTAACAAAATTATTGGTTTTTAGCTTTAGTGCATTTAAATAAAAGCTTTTATCTAAAAGGTTTTTTAAGTTTGTTTATTCATTTATTTTTTAGTTTTCTGTGAATATGTGTCTTAGACTGTTCATTTCAATCAATGCGCCATTGTTGCACGGTCGCTTGCCTTTTAATTTACCGTTGGAAATTTTTCCAAATTTCTACGTGTTCTCTAAATAGCTTTAGAGGGGGGCAGAGGGGTAATTTTTTTTAATCCGTTTCATTCAATGGCCAGATAATTTTCACTATTTTTACTTTTTTTTTTTATTTCTATTCCGCGAGTTTTTCTATTTTTTTTGTGACAGGAAAGGAGATACTTTTTTAAATTTTGATTTAAATGCTCCAACCACCCAGGTTCCCGGGCACGGAGAATAAGGTATATTTTTTCTATAGTTTTTATATATGTTCCCACACTAACATACAAATTGCCAAAATATTGCTCCCGGTATCGACCATAGCGAGAAATTCTATATCACATAACGTGACCAAAATAACGGGCGAGCGAGTATCAACTGGGGAGTGGTCAAAATCGCATTCTTCCAACAATTCTGAGCGGGGACAATTATTCACGTTTGCGGCTCTTCTTAAGATTACTCCTACACTCGAGCCTGTGCGTCGGAATCCTCCTCGTTTTCTGGGGACGGTATCACACGGTATCACACAATTTCGAGACTTGCAATTTTTTTTTTCTGGAATTCCCGACTAAAGTTTCTGTTATCATTATTTCTAAAGTTTGATTTTTGTCCACCAAATGTCGACTGATTCATTTCATTTTGTTTCGGTTTGTGTGTTGGTGGATGACTAAAAGCGTTTGAAGGTCCATAAGATGTAGTTTTTCTGTCGTTATTAAAATAGTAATCGGCCTGTCTAAGTCGGTCTACCGCGTTTAAGAGGGAGTTTGTACCTACTAACACCACCGATATATTTGGCGGGAAATGCCGCGCGATCGTAGCGATCAGCTGTTCGGAATTATACGGGTGTTGCAAATGTTTTGCCAGGACCACGAACTTATTGAAATAATCCACGAATGGTCCTTCTCCGTCCCTGTAGCGCCCAGATTCCAATTTCAGTTTGACCTCCAGCTGTTTATTTGCCCCCCAAAATTGTTCAAGAGGGGCGGCTCGAAATTCTGCATAATTTTGGAAGGTGTGTATATAAACTTGAAACCAAAGTTTAGCTGAATTTTGAGATCGGCTGCTAACCATCAATGAAAATATGTTGATGATCACGTTATGAACATCAATGAAAGTTTCTACGTAGTTTAGAAAATCAAGTGGATGAATCGAGCCATCATTATTGTAAGTAGGTAGTGATTCACATAATTTCAAGTCTTTAACAGTATGCATCCTATTGCTAAAAACATTTTCCCTTGCAGTAGGTACCGTTTTCAAATTGGGGTTCCCTGTCTGCATATTTTGAAATAAAACATAATTATTTCTTTCGAAGGCAGCGTTGGCCCCTTGACTATTATTTACTCCTGTAACCGGTAAAAATGGATATTAATTATTCAGATTACTTGCATAATAATAATTTTGTGTATTGGGTAACTTGAGTGTTTCAAAATTATTGTTAGTACCCATACTCCTTGTATTCGCAAAATTATTAGACATTTGAAAAGTCGGTATACAAGTTTGTTGATATGAATTTTGATTATAAACTGAATAAACGGATGGAACATTATTTTCTTTCTTATAAATTGGCAAGTTCAAATTAGGGTTGATAGTTGACATATTATTATGCAGCCTTTGTGTATGCATATGGGGTTGACTTTTATTTACTGAAGGTAAAACATCATTATATAACCTTCGTTCTGGTCTGTGATTGTTCATACTATCAATATTGCCTAAACTTAACCTATTCAGATTACTTTCAAGTGTAGTAATAGTATATTACGTATCAAGTGTTGTAAAAAGCATATTACGCACGAATGGAAAAATTGCGCACGAGCCGCGTAGCGGTGAGTGCGGTAATTACATGAGTGCGTAATTGCTTTACAACACGTAATACGTACTATACTTTTTCTACGACTCTTATATACTGGATGGTGCGTTTGATTAAGCTTTAAGTAATAAAAAAATGAAGGTAACTAACGCAGTTTATGGTTTAATTTCCAACAACAACAAATTAAATCTAAGAAAATACAATTTTGTACTATATAGCATAGAAATGATGAACAGAGCGAGGAGGGTTTAAATGTTTTGGTCAATATATTAAAATAGGCGAGCAATACATTTTCGGAGTACGTACTCACGTGGTTATCCATACTCCATTCCATAAATTTTTGATAGGCTTTTTCATATCTATCCTTTGATTTTTGCGGCAGAATATTCTCCATAGCAGAAGCAGCCTGAAGAACAATTTCCGGTGGCGTTGCGCTCATTTCATTATCGGAGTTGCTCATATTTGTAGATATAAAATTAAAGATCGGATTATAATTTATGAAGTATCGATTTGAACTTCAAATCTCAAAAAGTGACAATGTCACTGTCAAATATTTAAAACGCAAGACAGATAAATGTCACGATTTGAGTGGTTCAAGAGGCAACTTGATTGTTACCTATTATACTAGCCATCATATCATGACGCACAGTTGTGCGTTTTTATTCTTTACGCACAGTTGTGCGTAAGAATGGATTTACTTATAGAGTGAACTGTTTGTAAAACAATGTTTACTAACATAGGAGTAGAAAAAATTGTTTTTTGGGGCTGGTATTGACCCTGTTTCTCGCGAGAAAGCCAATGATGTAGCTCCAAGTGATGAAAAGTCAGCTTCCCTGTTTTGTGTCTCAGGAGAAACAACCCCCAAAGATGAAACGACGGGTGAACGTGGCACCGTCGAAGTCACTTGCGCAGTCGGAACAGGAACGTTTGTCCTTACAGGTGAATTAAATGTAATATTGTTACCTTCATTTCGATTGTTTTCCATACTTTGATTTATGATATCGTTACCCATTCTTCGACCACTTCTCGGTTCGTATCTCTTAGGAGTGTTTTCTATCACCATTTTTCGCAGGAAAACCGAAAGAAAACCAGGACCGAGTTGGTCGCCAGATGTAATGGACCCGGTGGTATCTCAGGGCTTTTAATGGGTTTTTGAACCTGGTTTTCAAAATGAGAAATTGTCGGCTTTGGTAATGGCTTTTATTGAATACTGTACGTGTTTGTAGCGGACAGAAATGCCAAACTAAAATAAATTAATTCATTACAAGCATACAATTTAAATGATGGGTCTCTTTACCTACCTAAAATAAATGCAGGCAAACACCAAATAATGTTTCGACTATTTGAAGTCTTTCAAACCAAAGGCACTCACAGTTCAAGCACTTCGTTCAACTTTACTCAGAAATCAACGCCGAAGGGAGGAAAGAAACATTTTATCTCTTTGCTTTTTTGAGTCCTGAAAAACCGCCAACAATAATTGTTGGATGCGCTGTGGTAGTCCGGGCGGTTGCTTACCAACCATACGTGTCAACGCGATGTGAGTTGCCTAGTCCTAAGGTGACTATTACCGCGTGTTTTGCTACAGGGTAAGTGGTCCTAAGTCAGCTTCCAAGATTTTTTCCCATCTAACACAAACAGAGCAAGTTAAATAAAAGCTTTCAATAAAAACAGAAAATAAGGTAACTGTCGGAAATGGCATTATCACCTTCATAACTTGAAACCAATCGTCGGTTGTCATCATGAACATTGGACATCTTCCCCCAAACACAAGTCAAGAGAAATAACCCTGAAAATATCTACCTATGTGAATTCGAAAACTGACTGAGACCTAACTAGACAAAAACAATGAAATGCCAAACACCACGAAAGTTCGCTACTTTGCGTGACTTTGCTCTCTCATTTACATGCAAATTGCAAATGGCAGGTGGAACGGACACTGAGTCAATCAAAAACACGAAATATTGACCATTCATTATTCACTTTACGCGATTACTATGACACTTTCCATCTCATTCGTTTGTCTTCTTTTTGGAGGCAACCGTGCTGGCGCCGTCGACTAATTAACCCCATCGTCATCCAATAATAATCCCATAAGATTGACTGACTATACTTCTTTAGACCATCAACATTGTTTATAGAGAAAGAAGATAGTTAGCCAATCTTACGTAGGTACTTTCAGTTGGATTCAAATGGAGACCATCACTAGAGGTCGCTAGTCCACGAGTCTCCAGTCACGTCTTTTCTTAATTTTAACGTATTTATTTGATCAGTTCGTAAAATATGATTTATTGAATAATCCGATATATGGCTCTGAAATATGATTTTGACACATGCATCCTATCCAGCGTTGTACCATTGTCTAAGGAAGTATAGTCAGTCAATCTTATGGGATTATTATTGGATGACGATGGGGTTTATTAGTAGATGGCGCCAGCTCGGTTGCCCCCAAAAAGGAGTCAAACGAATGAGATGGAAAGTGTCGTAGTAATCGCGTAAAGTGAATAATGAATGGTCATTATTTCGTGTTTTTGATTGGCTCAGTGTCCGTTCCACCTGCCATTTGCAATTTGCATGTAAACGAGAGAGCAAAGTAGCGAAGTTTCGTGGTGTTTGGCATTTCATTGTTTTTGTCTTGTTAGGTCTCAGTCAGTTTTCGAATTCACATAGATATTTTCAGGATGATTTCTCTTGACTAATGTTTGGGGGAAGATGTCCAACGTTCATTATGACAACCGATGGTTGATTTCAAGTTATGAAGGTAATAATGCCATTTCCGACAGTTACTATATTACCTATTTTCTGTTTTTATTGAAATCTTTTATTTAACTTGCTCTTTGTGTGGTAGATGGGTACAAATCTTGCAAGCTGACTTAGAACCACTTCCCCTTATCCTATAGAATTGAAATTTTACGTGTTCGTTCAGTTCCGATGACAAAACATTAAAGTCGAAGAAATTGTCCCCTCTGCCCCCCGATAGTTAGATAGAGAACGCGTAGGGTTTCGGAAGTTTTATTGACGGATTTGGACGTCAGAAATAACAGCGAAAAAAAATAAGTAGGGGGAGTTGCCCCTCTTCTCTCGAAATGTTGGAAAACTAACTCGTGAAATTAAAATCGGAAAAATCTGAAAGAATCGTGAAAAATAACTGACAGTCGAATGTTATGGTTTATAAAAAGGAATTGCCCCCCCCCCCCCGTTCTCCGAAAGCTAGATAGAGAACGCGTAGGTTTTCGGACGTTTTCTTGACGGATTTGGACGACAAACATTACAGCAAGAAAAAAATGAGTAGGGGGTACTCGCCCCCCTTTTTTCTCGAAAAAAAATGGAAAACACGTGAAATTATAATCGGAAAAATCTGTAAAAATAGTGAAAAATATCTGACCGTCGGAAGTAATGGTTTAAAAAAATTCGCCCCTCCTTTCCACCCTCAAAAGATAGATAAAGAACGAAAAGGAATTCGGAAAATGTTTCAACAGTTTAGGACATGGAAAATAATGATGAAAACTGAAATATATCGGGGGGCTCGCCCTCCTTTCCTGTCACAAAAAAAATAGGAAAACTCGTGGAATAGAAATCAAAAAAATCCGTAAAAATAGTGAAAATTATCTGGACATTGAATAAAACGGTTTAAAAAAAATTTTTGTCGTGTGAATAAATCTTGAGGTAATTTTAAATTTAATTTAATATAAGAATCACATATACAGTACGATGCAAATGTATGGAATAAATTCTTATTACTGAATATAAACAAGTTTTGGAAAACTCCTCGAACACGTCGATTTTCTTTTCAGATTGTCCAATTTTTGAATCCCACCCAAAATATATAGGGTTATTCGTATTCGAGTAAAAATTACTTTAGAGATCGTCATTACAAATCCAGTGATACCAGGTTTGATGGGATTATGTCAAACGGCAGCGGAGATATGAGCAAAAATCTTCTCAATATTACCAATGAGTGCGACAGACACTTTTGACCTTCCGAATCGTGTGGAGTCTCAGTCATACTCATTGGACAAACGAGGAAGTTTTTTGCCTATATATCTGCAGCCGTTTGACATAATCTCATCAAACCTGGTATCACTGGATTTGTGATGACGATTCCTAACTAAATATGAAAAAATACAAATTTCCAAAATATGTTTATATACAGAAATAATGAATTTATTCCATATATTTGCATCGTACTGTATACTTCCCTCGACAAGCTTTTATTTCATTTAGAATTTTATAATGTAACAAAGTGATGGGTTTATTCACTTTAAAATTTATTTTCTTCTTTTTAGTACATTTAAATAGAAGCTTTTCTGTAAAATGTTTTTTTTTTCAAGTTTATGCATTTACCATAAAGTCAAAGTTGTAAAACCTAAGGGTTTTCTTTCGAAATTAGGTACTGAGATAATGGCATTATCTGCGACTGAATTCGAAGTTTCAGTCGATCGTTCGAAATAACCTCTATAAGTGGATATCCTTATCAAAAATTAAACTTTATGACTTCATAACCAATATGAACAGAAGACTCATATAAGGAAGATGAAATAGTTATTTATATATGATACGAAAGTTTGTAAATTAGTACTTTTTTTATGAGCGTGGAAACAAGTGAATACAAAAAACCTGTTTAAATGTATCTACAATTTTATTTCTACGACTGTTATTATATTGGCAAATTGTAGCAATTGTTGAGTATATTTTATTCTATGAAATTTTCATTTGATGACTTCCGAGTAAAATCTGATGCAAAATACTGTCTTTTGGAAATATATGAACGATGCGTAAAACATAACTTGTGCTGAAAAGTATCAATCTAGACACTGTGGACAGTGCGTGAAACCATAAATATTTCCATCTCCCCGATGATCCCAAAGCTGATTTTTTCTCATAAATGTCATTTTGTGACAAATTCTTCGCTCTAGAGCGAAAATATTGAAGAAACGGTCGATCTCCACAGCTTTTGTTGAAAACGAACTTATTCTTGCATGATGATAGACAATAAATTCATAACACTATTAGGAACTGTGGTGGTGTTGAGAGCGTAGCTGCTAGCTGTAGCTGAAGGCCTGTGATTCGATCTCGACATTCGGTTTTTTTTTCAAGCAAGTTATCTTGTTCTGTTAGAGATGTGAATTATTGGATATTTGGATAGCTTATTCATTTGGGATTACTATTGAGTGTTTATTTTCTCATGGGTAATATTAGGTGCCTATGTTGAATGAAGTGTCGATCGTTTATATGTTTAAAAGCTGCTTTTGAAGAAAAAAAACATGTGTTTATTTCGAGAACAAAGTGTCATTGCCGCTCTCCAAAGATTACCGCGCTCCTCGCGCTCTAAATACACAAATAACTATATTGTACAAAAAATGTATTTCAGGCCCGTGTAGGAGACGAATGATTTCTGGTGACAACCTCCTTTGAAACTCTCCTTATATGTCCATAAATTGTTGATAACATCGAACCATCAATTAAAGAACACATGTCCGCCAACACCTGAATTTTCAAATTTTTCAATGTCCTACCATAATAATTCTGGATATCTATCATGGACGGATTTGGACATGAATCAAAAAATCTGTCCTCCATCTTGAATGTTCGTATTGGTCTCCAACACAACAAGCCCCTGTATAGGTACCAATTTTTAAAGAATCTAATCAAAAATCGTATTCACCATTTCGAATTTTGAAAAAATACAAAATCTACTCGAGATTCGAATTATGAATAGTTGGACAATAAATCACAAAAACTGTTCGCTATCTTGTTTTTTTTTCTCTTGTGAATGTCGTAACGAACCTGAATGAATTTAATGAACATCTGCCAAATTTAAAGATGATTGGATCAGTGGAATTGGCTCAAAATTTTCACTGAAGATTTGATCCCGTTATAGACAGTAGATACTACACCTGTTATACGTGTGAGTGAAACTAAACAAAAGCTTGTACAAATAATACTGATATATTATTAATTACCTACTTATTAGGTACCTTCAAGCACTAATGAATATTCTTTATGTGTTTTCAAAACATATCAACTGCGATAGAATATCGTAATGGAACATTTTTTTGCACCTTTACTTAGGCATCATTTTTCAGTAAGAATATTGCTACATTACGTGTTTCATTATATTAGGCTTAATTGTAGCAATATAAAATTACCACTGATCATCATCTGAAATTCGGAACATCCGAATGAAAACTTTGACTGGTTTTTTATTCTGCTAAACATCTCACCAATGATAATATTCTGCACATTTATGAATGAAGTGAATGAAAACTGGCGTTATATTTTAAAAAGAGACGGAAGTATAGTTTTGCGTGCCATCCGATGACGTCGCCACATTACTGGATACATTTTCAATGTTTCCAGTAAAATAGTATAGATATGTCTCAGGTGACGGCCATCCAATGCATTTTGCACAGGGATTGTTTGACTAAGATGGTTGTACTGGCATTGTCTAAACAATGGTACTGGTAAACTCGAGATACCATTCATTCAGTTTCAGTGTTTCTATTTGATGTTACCTGGAACTTGATGTTATCAAGACCATTCCCAATGAATTTTGTGTTTATTTGTTTTGTGCCGTTATCTTTTTTTTCTTTGGTTCTTTGTCATCGACTGCTATGGTCATTAGCCATGTGTTCTGGTAGGCCTTGTTACTAACTTCATACGCCACCTTAGGAGCAGCACTGTTAATTGGAACGCAACAGTGAATCGTGCAGGACTCACCCTAGTCGAGCCACGAGATTTTGATAATTTAATCGGTTAAATTAAATTTATAAATCCCAGCCCAACCAGGGTTGTGCCGTTATCATTTGTGAAATTGTCACGTTACCCTTCGTGTATTGTTGAATATTATATTTGTTCAACACTTCTGCAATTAAATGAATATACAGGGTGGGGCACCGAAAACGAAACAGATCGAATATTCAAAACGCGTGTGTTGTGAATAAAATGCTGAAACACGTCGATTTTTAATCCAAGGGGGGCATTTTTCTATCATTACCTCAACTGTCATACCTCTCCCCCCACCCCTTGTGCACTATCACCCAAACAATTTGAATAGGGAAAGTAGTAAGTGTGACACATCATTAAAAAGGTAATTTCATAAGGAATTCAGCCATGTCAATATTTGCCACCTAACTTTTCATTTTGGCGTCCTCTTGCGGGAGGGATAAACAACTGTTTCGTATTCCAAATTATGATACTGCATTTGCAAGCTATTCTGACATAAATTAGGTGACGATGCATTATGGAATTTTTCTAAATGAAAAAACAAAATGGCGGCTCAAAATGGCGGAAATGATTTGCAATTATGGTGCGATTCGATTCAAAATTGATATGTGGTGGTTTCCAAGGTCGGAAATTATGATTTGTTTGTCAATGCGAAAATATAAGATGGTGGCTCCAAGATGGCGGACGAAATTTTTAATTCTGGTCTGATTTGAATCAAAATTAGTATGTGGGGATTTTCAGTGTGAAAGATTATGATGTTTTTGTCAATGCAAAAAACCAAGATGGTGGACGAAATTTGTAATTGTGGTTCGATTCGATTCAAAATTGGCATATGGGGGTTTCACAAGTTTTCAGTATGACTAAAATGAATTAATCAAATTGATAAAAAAAATTAAACAAATGCGCTAAAAAGGAAATAATATATTTTTTCGGATGTGTGACTGAGGTTATTCTATACGTACAGAATCAAAATTTTACCTCGCAAAAATACCTATTTTGTACTCGCGGCAAGCTTTCTAATATGTTACGCACAGAGTAAACTATACGTTACACATCTAAAAAAAATATGATTACCTTTTCTCTCTTTTTCGTTTATTTGCCGTTATTTCCTTTTAGCGCATTTGTATAAAAGCCTTTTTTTATCAATTTAAATAATCCAATTTATTCATGCTGAAAACCCCTATCTGCTAATTTTGACTCTAATCGAACCACAATTACAAATTTCGCCCACCATGTTGTTATTATTATTGTATCAAACGCGATTTTTACAGGCACTGACTATCTTCTTTCTCTATAAACAATGCCATCAATGTTTAGACAATGATCGCGGGTCCATCTAGCGGTGCTCGTTAGACGTAATCGAAACGCAACGTGCGGTTTCCTCCGAGATTTGTCTGTGAAGAAAACTAGTTCGTTATTCTTCTAAGAGTTGCGTGACTTGTCGATAGATGGCACACCCTATTCCACCATTCAAACAAAAATTTTCCAGTTGAGCCGTGGTTTGTCTTTCCTCTCAAAAAACAAAGCACTGCAAAAAGTTCACATTCCTGAGCGACAAATAACAGCTAAACCTGTGGTAATTTCGCTAGATTGTCTCAAATAGAACGGAATGAGAATATTTTTTTCGAGGTCCCAAAGGAAAATTTGCCAGTTTTACTTGCACTTTTCCAAAATTTATTTTATGCACTAGCGGGCGGTAAAGTACACTTTACCGCCCGGTTCGCCGGGCGTAAAGTGGAACTTTACCGCCCGTGGGCGCATTATGGCCCGGCGGGCCGTAAAGTAGACAAAATTCTCAAATTATCTATACTCACACATATTTTCATGCAATTCCTAACACGAATTAGAATCATTTCAGTTCAATAGACCAATACTCTTTCTAACATTTGTTCATAATCGTTGGCAATTTTTCGGTGATGATCTATTTATTTGAAATAGATTCTCCAATATAGCACTCAGCTACTATAGTTTCACATTCCTCATATTATGTTACCCTTAATTATTGTATGCATAACGTATGAAACGTGTAGACCATTGCAATTCAAGTCAGTATTTGTGATTCGCGCTATAAAACCGCTAGTGCATAACATTTTGTATGTATCACGTGCGTAAAATGCGTTTAAGGCCTTCGGCGTGTGATGGCTCTCGGCTAACGCCATCGGGCCATCATCCACACCGCAGGCCATAAACGCCTATAGTCTTTCCAATATCAATTGTAGATCATAAAAACTCGTTTCTAAGCCTTACCGACAATTTCGTTTGATATGCCGACACCTCATTTACATGATGATTTATGACTCTCCCCTAATATTTTGCATTGTGCCGTATGTCAATTAAGGTCACGTGGGCCGCGGCGTTTCCTTTGAACCTATACGAGTTGTTGCAATTGATATTGGAAAGACTATACTTTACGCCCCAGTAGTGTTGCTGATTTGGTATATCAATATTATAAAGGGGGGTTTTCATCAGGGTGTAAAATAAAAGTTTTTCACACTATGCAGCATCAGGTTCTGAATTTGTAAAATTGATTTTAGTTGTGTTCACAAAGTTGTGTATGGTTACAATCATTCCTGTAAAGCGAACGATTAAAGTCCAACTGGCAAAGGAATCTGAGTTTCAATCCAGCAACCCTATCAATGAGATTTCGGCAAAGTCCGCCCTGAGAATCTACACGGTTTTGAAAAGACACGTATTGAGTTTTGCATGGGTTGAGAAATAGAGAATGGCGAGATAAGCAGCCATATACACTGTAAACAAGAGGAGGCTTCTGGTGAAATTACAAACAACTCATTAATATAAAATATAAACATCACCGGCCACAGAATAGAGACCTGGGATAATTCCATTCCATTGGGTCTAGGTGACGATACATATAATTGATTTTGAATATTTTCTACTCTATGATTTATTTGGACGCTTTGAGTACGATTTCGAAGATACGATTCGAACAAATCATGAGGATGTAACGAATCATCTTGTATGTTCATGCCGGTTTATCAGTACGTATCACTCTTGGCAAAAAGTTATCTATATGCTCCATTCCACAGCGGGCTAATAGTTTTTGACCTAGTGTGGAGGTGTCGCTACGTGTACGATTTTGAGCGGAAATTATCTACATTTGTACCTGGGCCCACGCGAGTATTTTTTGCGTATAGAAAAAACGAATATCAAGATTGAGAAGTTGAACTCATATTCGTTTCAGGCATTTGCTATTCAGAACCCGTTTAAGTCACTTTTCACGTTGTGCTTTCAAGTTACCTGTGCTGGGGTTTTCTGATCTGCTGAGTATTCCTCTAGCAGTGTGTCTGCCTTTTAGGTATGTACTTATTTCATTTCTCTGGTACTCAGCCTCACTGAGACATTCATCAATGTGCTTACGTAATGGTATGGTTTATTATGTTTTGCCTTTTAGCTTGTTTTCAACGTATGAATAACAATCGACTTATACCTTTACCGAGCCAAATATACAGTGAAACTCAGAAAAGTCCATTTTATTCGGAGATCCAAGTCATCATCCACGAAAACCCTGAGAATATCGCTACATCTTGACGCCCAACAGTGCCGCTTGGTTTCCGGAAGGATGGTACTTTCTAAGACTCCACCACATCCACTCAGAAAAGTTTTGCAAAACTTAGAGGATCATGAGGGGACAACGAGAGAAGTCAACTCAACTCCAACCGACACAGCTGGTATTATGCAACAAAACCAGGCTCAACAGACCGGAGGTAACACTTATCATAATTTTTCTGTGCAAAATGAGGAAGCTGAGGTGTCTTTCGTAAATTCAAACTTGCAGCCAGCCATTACCGCTACAATAGCTCAGGGAGCTATACCCAGAACTAGTAATACAACAACATTTTGTTCCATTATATCAAAATTTATCAAAAAATAGTAGTTTGTTACACAATGAGAGTATAGGCCAAATAAACAAAAACATTCCAAATTGTCCACCAGCCATAACAAAAATTGTTGAAATGGAAGTTGCAAAGGCATTTCAAAATTTATTTGCTAGTAACATGGGTGCAGGGAAATTTGATAATAATTCTAATCAAGTAAATCATATTTCTTGTCCAGTTATCAGAGAAAGCCATCAACAAAAGTCTGGCATATCTGAACCTTGTGCTCAAAACTACAGTAATATAGCCAATGTCCTTAAAAGTCAAAATTGTTCATTTCCTCGTTGGCAAGATCTTGGTAAATCACATGTTCCTACCTCACTAAATCTTTCAAGTTGGACTACTACTACTCAAAATGCAGGAAATCTGGCTCAAAACAATCAAAACAGAAGATTAGATATAAAAAGTTGTTTATCATCTATTCCACCATTCAGTAACGAAAATCGTTTGCACCCAGTGAATTTCCTCATTTACATAGAAAATTCTGTTGATGTGAATAATATAAACATGCAACAATTCGCTTTTCTTACATTTAATTTATTCGAAAAATCGGCTAAAATTTGGTTCGAAGCTAATATGCAAAATTTTCTCACTTATACAGATTTCAGAACAGATTTTATTGATCAATTTTGGGGCCCTACAAGGCAACACAAAATTAAATTAAAATTGGAAACAGCCCGTTATAGGGAAAGTGATGGTACATTTGTGGATTATTTCAACCAACATGTAGCAATGGCAAGGCATCTTCAGCCACCATACTCAGCTGCGCAATTAATAAGCACAATTGCCCATCATTTTCCTCCGAATATATCAGCCACGTTAGTAGGTACTGATAATCTGCTAGCAGCTCTAGATCGTTTGAGACAGGCTGACCATTATTTCCACAGTAATAATAATTACGATTCTGAAAAAAGAAATAAAAACTTCGGTGATACAAATCATCAATTTTTTAGGCAAAATACCAACCATAACAATTATAACAGTAGAAATTTTCCTCAAAAAAGTAAAATTTCCCATAAGGACATACAGGGTGAATTTGAAAATCATGATATTTTGGGAAACGAGTCGGACTCCCATATATAGGCTCAAATGTGGGAGCCGTTTTACATAGAGCCAAGGCTAAAATAGAAATAAATAATAATCCTCTGGAAAATCTCACGGAAGAGTGCAATTTCGATCATTCACCTCTGGAAAATCGTACTCCAATAATTTCGTTAAATGTTTTTGGGCAGGTATTTCCTGCTATGGTTGACACTGGTAGTACTGTTTCAGCTATTTCCGAGAGTGTTTGGCTACAAATTACAGAATTTCATAAATATATTCCTACATTTCCCTGTACTGAAATAAGAGTAATCGGAGCTTTCAAAGGAAAATTTCAAAAATTGGTTTCACAGTCACTATTGACACTTACCGTGGCAGATCAGACATTTTCACATGAATTTTTAATGATCCCAAACTTGTTTTTTCCCATAATTGTAAGGTGAGATTTGCTCCGCCTGTATACTGCCACCGTAGAGTTAGAAAAAGGGGGTATCCATCTGAAAATAAATTCCGAAAATTATTTTATTCCCGAAATAGATCATAACCATGAATATACCGGTTTACAAAGTGAACGAATTCAGCACTTGGTAAATGATTCCATAAACAAACTCACCTATATACTAGTGAACACAACGTTTTTGGAGCCTGTAATGAACCGGTAGATTTTAAAACTGTCTTGTCCCTTTGTAAAATTACAGATGCTGAAAAAGAAAATTTTCAATTATTATTAGTCAAATATAAAACAATTTTTTCAAACATCCCTGGAAGAACGCACCTATACGAACACGAAATTAAACTAAAAAAAAGAAGGATTTTTTGTAAAACCGCACCCCATAGCAGTAGCTCATCGGGAAGCGGTGCAAAGCGCGATAATTCAGATGGACAAGTGGGGGGTTATAGAACGAGCCAGCTATGTATCACCCCTTATGACTACCATGAAGAAAAATGGGCAAATTCGCATTTGTCTAGATGCTCGTCGACTCAATTCCGTGTTGGAATTGGACAGGGAACTCCCTCTGCGTATAGAAGATATAGTACGGGGGCTTGGTGGAAAAAAAATTCTTTCAAAGATTGATCTTTCCCATTCATACTGGCAAATACCCCTGAAAAAAGGACATCGTAAGTACGTCGGTTTCATGGTTGGTACAAAGACCTACCAATGGACAGTTCTCCCCTTTGGTTTGGCAACAGCGGTTAGTTCTTTCACCAGAGCTATGGATACTGTTTTTGGGCCGGATTACTCTGACTTTTTACTTACGTTCGTAGACGATTTGCTTGTAATGAGTGAGAGTTTTGAGCAACATTTAATTCACCTTGGCAAGGTTTTCTCCAGATTACGTGAAGCTGGTTTCACCATCAAGGAGGAAAAATGTAGTTTTTTTCAGCAAACTATGCCTTTTTTAGGTTATATCGTAGGTCCAGAGGGCATTCAGATCGACGAAGACAGGGTGCAGGCGCTGAGAGACTATAAGGCGCCAAAGAATGTCAAAGAAGTGCAAAAATTTCTTGGTTTGTGTAACTATGACCGCCATTTTGTGCACAAGTTTGCAGAGTTGTCTGAGCCTTTGACAAGATTGCTCAGGAAAAAAACTCCCTTGATCTGGGGCCCGGAACAGAAAGCTTCTTTTGAATTCCTTCGGGGAGCTTTGGAAAAAGCATGTGGTCACAGATGCGAGTGACTACGGAATAGCTGGTTGCTTGTATCAGATTGTCCATGGCCAAAAACAAATCGTAGCCTGGGTTAGTCGTCTCCTTCTGGATCGAGAACGGAACTACCATGCAAATGAGAATGAAGTGTTGGCTGCCCTCTGGTGCATCCAACGCTGGAGGATGTATCTACTAGTGAAAGAATTCATCTTACATACAGACAGCCGTACCTTGGTATATCTGAATTCTTGTCGTCTCTTGTCTCCACGGATCACAAGATGGGCACTAGCTTTGCAGGAGTTTTCGTTTCTTGTCGAACATATTGTCGGAAAAGAGAATCACCTTGCTGATCCCCTTTCTCGTTATGCTTGTGTACGTTTCCCTACCCCCGCTAGTAAATGTTTCCAAATTTTCTCGCTGAAATTACCTACATCACTGAGCGCTAACCTAAAAAACATAAAAAATTCACAATTAGAGGATGCGAAGTTGAACAACATTCGTCAAAAGCTTGCCACGGATAATTCATTGAAGAGTCGCTATGTTCTTCATAATGATGTGCTCTACAGGAGAGGTTCTGATGAATATTCGTTTGCCTAGTGCATCCCTGAAAAACTGATAACCCAGGTAGTTACTGGTTATCACACGGCCATTGGCCATTTTGGCGTTTACAAGACTTTTGCAGCACTAAAACAGGAAGTCCACTTCGCCAACATGCAACGGTCCATTAAGAAGATTATTAAAGCCTGTGACATTTGCCAGAGGGCTAAAATCTCTATCTTGCCTTCACCTCCCCAAACTCCAATTGTCCCAACCTCAAAAAAAGATCTGCTTGCCATTGATGTTTTGGGTCCATTGATAAAGTATCGTGCGGGCGTACAATTTATTTTTGTTGTATTCAACGTATTCACAAAGTACATAAAATTATATCCTTTGAAAAAAGCCACCACAAAATCACTCTTGAACCGTATGCTGAAAGATTATTTTCCCGCCGAAGGGACTGTCGGGCGGATATTGTCGGACAATGCTACCCAATTCCACGCTAAAAGTTGGAAAGCTGCACTTTCCGATATTATGGGCATAAAGTTAACGTATATTTCTGTACGACATGCCAGTGGAAAACCTGCGGAAAGGTGTATACGTGAGATCGGACGCATATTGCGTACTTTCTGCCATGACAACCATGGTAAGTGGGCAATGGATATAAAACTTTTTGAATCTTTCATGAATTCCGTGGTACATGAGTCGACAGGATTCACCGCGGAGGAACTCCAACATGGATCGGGCCCACTCACGCTGTTGCCAGAGCACCTAAAACTACCTAGACCTGCCACTATATCACGAGATGAAAAACTTATTCTAGCCGAGGCTACCCTAAGGTCAAAGGCCGCGCGCAGGGCAGTCGCTCATCCTGGGAGACCATACCGCCCTTTCGTAATAGGTGATTTAGTGCTTTTGAAAGCAAACGTGCAGTCTTCCGCTATTCGTACCGAGACGAAAAAACTGTTATTATTATTTGAAGGTCCTTACTGGGTGAAAAAAGTAGTCCGGGAACACACTTACCTGTTGGAACACTTCAGTGAGGTGAGAGAACGTGGCATTTTCCACGCTGGCCATCTAAAGCTATACCACTCGCCGCTGCCATGACAATGTAGGGATTTGGAGAGTCAAGTTTAAGGTCCAATTCACTACTCAAAATCGTAAACTTTTGTGGAGGGGGGTCAGATGTAACGGATCATCCTGTATGTTCATGCCGGTTTATCAGTACGTATCACACTTGGCAAAAAGTTATCTATTTGCTCCATTCCACAGCGGGCTAATAGGTTTTGACCTAGTGTGGAGGTGTCGCTACGTGTACGATTTTGAGCGGAAATTATCTACATTTGTACCTGGGCCCACGCGAATATTTTTTGTGTATAGAAAAAACGAATATCAAGATTGAGAAGTTGAACTCATATTCGTTTCAGCCATTTGCTATTCAGAACCCGTTTAAGTCACTTTTCACGTTGTGCTTTCAGGTTACCTGTGCTGGGGTTTTCTGATCTGCTGAGTATTCCTCTAGCAGTGTGCCTTCCTTTTTGGTATGTACTTATTTCATTTCTCTGGTACTCAGCCTCACTGAGACATTTATCAATGTGCTTACGTAATGGTATGGTTTATTTGGCCTTCCCGCTCATGTGGTAGGATTAATAATATATTTTTGTATAGTACTGCTTTATTTTCCCGTGATACATTATTTAATTATCAATTTGTGTGTCTCGAAAGAATTGGAAATTATGCTTTTCATAATTTTCTTGTTTTGCCTTTTAGCTTGTTTTCAACGTGTGAATAACAATCGACTTATACCTTTACCGAGCCAAATATACAGTGAAACTCAGAAAAGTCCATTTTATTCGGAGATCCAAGTCATCATCCACGAAAACCCTGAGAATATCGCTACAAGGTTTTCCTTCAACTCCAAAATTATACAGTTTTCGCAATAAAAGCCCACGTAGCAGGCAAGTAGTCAAAAACTCTACTCATAGCACAGAATACAGCTGTAGTAATTTTATTCGCTTCTACACGTCCTAAAAAATTTTCATAAAGAGAGTATATAGTAGTCATCGTTGAACGACCTTCATGGAACCCATGTAGGCTTCGATGAAATATATCATTCTTCAACAGGAATCCCATCCATTAATTCAGCATATGCTATATTCAAAAATTGTTGATATTACTGGTCTGCAATTTTCCATATTATGTAAAGTGACTTCTTTGAAAAGAGGTATTTGCTGACTCTCAGTCTGCCTGGAAAAATTCCATCCAATAAAGACCCATTTATGATATGACATATCTTATCTTCTTCATTCACATGCTGAAGGAATATATTTTTTTTTGATTATTATTTATTTTTCACGCCGGCGGAAGGAGGAGTTAGTTTCTCCGGTAACAAAAGAGGGACAGAAGTGGCGTATTATTCCCTAGGAAGATAATGTGACATATTTTCTCCATATGGAGTTTATATCATCATTTGACAATTATAAAAGTAATAGTATGAATGCAAACTCAAGAACTTATTTACATTTACAATAAATGAAACAGAAGCACAATTACTAAAACTAATATTAGCTGGAAAAAACTACTTTTTCCTCGGATGTGACATTTAGATTCTTTTGATCGACACACGTGCTGCGAGTAAAGTCGCAGAAGATCTTCGTAGAGAATGACCAGTGTACCTCAGCGGAGCTGTTAATCCCAAGTAGGTTTCAACCATGCTTGGTATCTTCCCGAAAGTGTTTTTGCCTGCTGGATGAGAAGTGCATTTTCCTTCTTAATAATAATAAGTAGCTGTTTTTATCTTACTTCAATCATTGAATACTCGTTATTTTCTGCTTTTGACAAGAAATTTTCAATTTGGTCTTTTGTTAATACTTTCAATTTTTTTGTATGGTATCCTTGCGAATTCTTTTTCAATTTCTTTCCGTTACATTGAGCATCTGAATTTTCAAAAAAATTTTGGAACTTACGTATTTTGACCTCTTGAACAAAAAATCCAAATGAATTTTTTGGCGGTCTCAAGTAATTTCGGAGATACGGGCCTTTTTTGAATGATAACTGGCATTTTGTAGCACGTTTCTTATTTGACGAAATGCCTCATTATTTCCACCAGCACATTATAAAAACCCTAATTCACCAGTTTTACCTTTTTTTTATTGTGAACAGTTTTTTATCCCTGTAATTTTGAAAGTTTTCAGTCATTTCCAAGCAGAATGGTACCAATGTTTTCAATACAAAATCCCGCGAACTTGGAAAATCCTCCCTACGGTATGAAATTCTATTCTAGGGTTCTTAAGCAATCATGTACTATTACAAAGTATATTCGTCCTCAATAAAAGCACTTTGAAAATTATTTTTACTATACATGAGTCATGCACACCAATTTTCTCCAAATAATTAACACTCTACATGATTTTTATTTTAGAGACCTCTTGTTTGATTTACAAAAAATGTAGACTGAAATGTATCAACTTCAACAAAAATAGACATACACCAAACTAAATCAAAACTTTCTCACTTCAAAACTTTCCCATCTCCCAGATCAACCCTCATGAAACGGTCTTTAATTCAAAGAAGTATCAGATTAATCGTTCTGAAATATTTGAGAGATGAACTTAGAATACTTCTGGTAGGGAAACGCTTCTACAATTCAGAGGAATATCTTGCATAAATATTACAGTCGTTCTATATTCTATAATTACCTGTTTGTATGAATATTAGTCCAGATATCAATGTATAAAACGATTTTTGATCCAAACATTGGCCCATTATGAAAACGATATATCCAATCGTCACAAAAATGCTTCCTAGGAAGATGAAAATGATCGATTTTGTCACTGCATCTGTGAAAGAAGAAATAATAATGAACAATGAATCGCATTTATTCATCTCAAGAAGTACATGAAATGGTGAAATTTCAGGTCAATGTTGTTTTTCATCTTTCAACTTTCAAGAAATATAGATATTATTTCACAATACTTATATACACAAATAATGAAAAGAAATCGTTTGATCAAGGTGGAGTGTCTGCGTACAATCTATAAAAGTGAAGAAGGGCAAATTAATCAATTCAATTCGAAAAGTTGCTGCATTTACAAATCTTTGGTCTTGAAATGATGATTTCACGTAAACATTTTTCATTGCACCTGCATCGTAATTCTTGTCAAAAGAACTAATAAGCTTGCAAAAGTTTCAATCAATAACATTGAAAATTTCTTCATGTTTTTCTTCACAAAAGCTCCTATCAAAATTTTGATACTCTGTATAAAACATATGCATACATCTATAAAACAATATACAGGGTGTCCCACGAAGATTGGGATAGAGTATATCTCGGAACTCGAAAGTAGTGGAGAATTGTAATTTTGGGGTTCTGAATTAAAGTAATTGGTGCAGCTGTTTTTGATATTATGTGACCCAACGAGCTTTTTGTTTTCGGTCACGTGACATCAGATTCAAAATTATTGATGGGACAACCTGTATATTTTGGCATTTTTATGTTCCTCCCGACAAAACAATTTCAACGAACCATCACACTTGTGGTCTTAAACTAGAAATACAGGTACTTTAATATAATTTGTCCCACAACGTCTGAAACGAGCAATTGCCAAATTATTTATGTTTAGGGTCACCATGTATTTTTGGGCAGTCCCATATTCTTTGTGATGATGAAAACAATGCAAAATTATATTAATCATCCATATTTAATTAAAAAACGTCGTGGGACAAAGGATATTGAAGTACCTCTTCTTAAACTAATCGTTTTAGATCACAAGTGTAATAATTTGTTGGAATCGGTTTAATAGGAGGAACATAGAAATTACAAAATATACAGGTTGTCATATTGATAGATTTGAATCTGATATCACGTGACTGAAAACAAAAATCTCATTGGTAACATAATATCAAAAAAAAACTACACCAATTTCTTTAATTTTCAACTACAAAATTACAATTTTCTAATACTATTGAATTCCGAGACATTCCATGTCCTATCTATAAAATTATGGATATGTAATTTTTAGCATGAAAATCGTTGAAATTGAATTTAATCAATCAGATAAATGATATACAATACAGTAACCACAAAAATTTCAAATGACCAAATAAGTTTTTCACTACTAAGTAAAAATACAGTGAATATTCCATCCCAAACATTCATGAAAGATGCAAATCCTGGGATCGTATTATGGAGACAGTCATGCCCTGTTTCCGAATACATCCGGAGGGTGTATTGGTGTCATTTACCCCGAAAACCACTCCCCACGTCCGTGGGGTAAGTGACTATTAGGTCCGAGAATCATGTGCCCTTAACAGACGTGAACCAAGTATGATGGCCTTCTACAATCGCCATGGTAACATGTCTGCTAAATTACGGCAAGTCGGCATAATTTTCGGGTTCAAGAGCATTTTAACAAAATAGTTTAGGTAAAGCTTGCGGAAAGAGTAGACCTCGATAATTAGACCGTTTATACTGCTCTTTTCGGACGATGTTCGTTTCTCCACGAGCAGAAAACTCTATAATAATAAATAATAATAGAATAAATGCGTGAAGCTGAATACACTTGTTAAATAAATGAAGCGAAGTTTTGTATAAAAGTGTATAAATTCTCTTTATTGCTCTATGACGAAAATCATCTTACTTTGTTGATCGAAGAGGACTTCTTCAGGCTTATTGGATTGTATTTGCCTGAAAGTGGGGAATGGGTAGTTCCAATAGATTTGACACTTCTCATAGTTCTTATTCTCAACAACGGACTCAATATCCCCTGGCGCATAAGGCATCAGCGCTGTCTCGTCTATATCGTACCAGTATCGTAGATGGTGGTACAACAGTTGTAGCACCGCGTTATGCCTGTGTATTTATGCTGAGACCACATGAGCTGGACAAGCTGATAGTAGATACATTATGGTCTTAGCTGCCCCATGACACCCTCTGCATCTAGTTTCAGGGATCTATATGCCCATTACACGACTAGGTGTTGAAGACGCCATCCTAGCAGGCCATTATTACTCTCCAACTTCAGGTCACTTGATCTAAAAAATGAGAATGACTGGGTTTTAAATAAAGTTTTCAAGGTTCTTGAAGGAGACCCCATGCAGTGGCTTACTCTTATGCAGCTGTAGGAGAATCTCTGACTCCGCTGCTTTGGTATGAGCTTTTATCTGACCAGATTCCAACTCGGTGACAGAGTTTGGGTTTCCCCGTTCAGTGTCAAATGCGAGTGCAAGTTCTTTGGCTGCACGGACTACTGCCTTGACAGAAATGCTCCAATCCCTGCTTTTTGGTCGCGGACCATGCAGAGAAGGGTATCTGAACTTCTGATGACTTTGCAGGCTCCATCTTGGACCATTATGTTATGTAGAAAGTCCACTGCCTTACTGTTAAATGTGGAGTTATAACCGTGGAACGGACGATTTAGGATGCAAGCTCCTGTAAAAATGCATTTTTTTGCGAGTTTTATGATTATAATAATTTCCATGCTGAATGTTCCATTCTCTGGTTCTTATAGGTTGACAGTTGTAAATCGTAAAGTCAAGGGTATCGTCCACCCAATTCCACCAATGTTTCATCATAAGTAAATAAAACTTTCGACATCGTACAGAAACGACTTTCACAACTGGCGGCTGACGCTTGACTGCCTCGAGAGGGGTAGGGCCGCGGCGTCTGCAGCCGCCGCCAGCGTTAGACGCTCGAAAAGAAACGGAATAATGAATTTGTCATCTTCGGCCGAATACGTGCCTTATATTCTCAAACTTATCTCCTACAGAAAAGCAAATAATTAAAGGTTTGGCAAGCGCCATAATTCATGTTTTTGAATAAAAATAATGTTTGAAATCAAGTGTATCAAACACTCAGGATTTCGAGTACGGGAACCTGAGCAGTTCTCCACTCCTGCCGTTCGTGTCATCTACCGGCACATAATCGCCTGGTTAGATACAAATACTATTCTTATTTAGTCAAAAAGTAAAACATCAGAGTATTTTTAGCTCCAATTTCGCGAAAATAACTTGGAAATCGGAGTATATCTGGATTTCACATTTTCCTAGGCCACGCCCACCCTCGAAACAAACGGAGTCAGCGTGCGGCCTCATGTAAAAATATGGGCCTGTCATAATCTGCCAGAAATACTACTATTTTTGAATTTTGGAAAAATACAGAGTATATCTGGAGGCGGGAGTTTTAATAGGCTCCGCCTACCAGCGATTTGCAAGATCATTGGCCGACTCAAATGTTCGGCCAGTGTATAAAATAAAGCTCTTTTGGCTGTTTTAGGCAGCCATCCAGGAGCCGCCCGAGGGCTCGGACAATTCCCAGGACAGAAGCTCTCACTTCTGGATGGCTCAGTAGTGTAAAGTGAAAATAGTATTTCTGGTTTTTAGGAATCTACGGCCTGGCATGCGAATTAATGGAACCTCGTTAGTTGGCAACAACAACCACATTAAGAAAGAATTCGTATGTCAAACACGTTCCCGCTGGTTATTCCGAATAAATGAAGAGCTCCGGAGTTTCTGAGATTTTGCGACTATGCTGTACTTCGGATAGGTGGTGTGAGCTAGCCGGAAGAGGCGAAACACCCTACTTCCTACTGTCCGAGTACACGCATTTGTTGACAGGCCGAATTTTGCCCGAAGTCAGTCTCACTCCGTCGCTTAGACGTACCGGAGTACGTCAATTTAGTTTTCGAGTCCTATTCCGTCGCTGAGGCGCACCGGAATACTTCTCACTTCGCACCGGAGTATTGTACGAAGGCGTAAAAGGGCCACGGTTTTTTCCTATTTTTAATCCCAACATCTAAGTCGGGATCCCGACTTCTATCTCGGGATCTCGAGATCCCGACATCTAAGTCGGGATCCCGACTCCTATCTCGGGATATCGAGATCCTGACATCTAAGCCGGGATTTTGGCTATGATCTTTGAAGTCAACTTTAGTCGTCAGTCATCACGCGTTCGAGGTTGTGAACTTATTAGTGTATTTGGTTCCTCTCGTACGAAGGCGTAGAAGGACCACGGTTTTTTCCTATTTTTAATCTCGACTTCTATCTCGGGATCTCGAGATCCCGACATCTGAGTCGGGATCCCGACTTCTATCTCGGGATCTCGAGATCCCGACATCTAAGTCGGGATTACGACTTCTATCTCGGGATCTCGAGATCACGACATCTAATTTGGGATCCCGACTTCTATCTCGGGATCTCGAGATCCCGACATCTAAGTCGGGATCCCGACTTCTATCTCTATATCAGCCATTGGTTTTTTACTTTTCCTGAAGAAAGGAACCAAATACACTAATAAGTTTACAACTTCGAACGCGTGACGACTGACGACTAAAGTTGACTTCAAGGATCATAGCCAAAATCCCAACTTAGATGTCGGGATCTCGAGATCCCGAGATAGAAGTCGGGATCCCGACTAAGATGTCGGGATCTCGAGATCCCGAGATAGAAGTCGGGATCACGACTTAGATGTCGGGATATCGAGATCCAGAGATAGAATCCCAGATGTCGGGATCTCGAGATCCCGAGATAGAAGTCGTGATTAAAAATAGGAAAAAACCGTGGCCCTTCTACGCCTTCGTAGTATTGCCTGGAGTGAGCATTTTCAGTGTTTGGAGTTTATCTCGTCGCTGAGGCGTCCGGGATATTTCTCCAAGTTTCAGTCGAGTCTCGTCTGTTCCGACGTTCCAGCGTACAAGTGCACCGACGATTTACGCGCTACTGTTAAGCATTCCGAATAGGTTAACACTATTCACAGTTTGATTATTTGTATCAAGCTTTCCCAGTTGAAATACCTGGAGTATTTCAACTTTGCTTGAGTGATTCAAGCTTGGATTTCTGACTTGTGCCAATAAAAGCAGCTTTTTATATCCAAAAGTATTCTTCGACAAAGTTAGAAATATTTTGCTTTTCGACTTTTCTACGAAATAAACTGTTTGAGCAATATCTCAAACAAAAGCTCAACGATCTACGGCCAGCACGTACAAAGTCACCATTTTGCACCTGCTTGCAGTGGGAAAGACTGGAAAAACCAGAAAATACTTCCTTTCATTTTGATTCCTGTTTCCTGGTGGAGAAATTATCAAAAGTGAACCAAGCAGAGACTGAAGAAGTTCCAAGACGAAAAGAGGACAAGTGTAAAAACAATTTTTATTTCTTATAATCTTTATCCTCCTGAGTTCTCTCGCCTTCATGCAGGTACTTGCACAGCCACACAAACAATCCAACAAATGATGAAGAATTCGTTCGGCATACGACCGTAAAAGCGTCCTATGGTGCAAGGCCTGTCTCCTCCTTATATGTTGAAATTGACAATTTATAGTTTTATAGTGTTGATCAGTGGACAATTTTAGGCATAATTTATTTTTAATATCTGTTTTAGTTTTTCCACAATTTTTCGATTGATCGGAAAAACTCAGACTCTACTCATTGTGATCTCTGCCGACCAGTGGCGGTCGCTTTAGAAAAAGAAAATGTATTCAATTTTATTTTTTTATTCCACTCTTCGTTTTTCCTTGGGTCCAGATCTCGTTGTAAGAAATCTGATATGGACCAACGAAAGTTGCATCGTGCTGTCTTCGGTGTTGAGCCCCGAGCTAGCTGCGGAATGCAGAATATTTTTTTAACACCGAAGTCCAGCCAAGACAACATTATTGAGCGTGATAGCACAGCTTACTGTGTTGATAGACCTTGGGCTATACACGCCGATAGGCTCCTTCCCCGTGGCTTTTCGACCGCGAGAGCCGGGGACTGGGAAGAGCGATTTCTGTCTAATCCTATAAAGGAAGTCAAGATTGTAAATTTCGCCAGTATTCTTCAGCGTTCTGCTGGAGTAGTACCGTGTACTTTTCATTACTTGGGGGAGTGATGTACTGTGAAGTTGATCAGAGTTTTAAAGAGAAACATTCTCAATTGAAAATTGAATCAATACATGACTCCTCTGGAAATGGAAAAACCCTACGATAAAATTGAAGTTATTTTTATGTAATATCTAACAGAAAACAACTACTTTCCCGGCAAAAGCCACGCTGGACATTGAACTTCATCTGATAGATATTGAGAAAGACCCTATATAACTTGAGAGAAAAAATCTGAAAGTGAAAATTTGCATTTTCATTCAGATAGTTGATTATTTATTAAATGTCCAGTTTCCATTGGAGATTTTTGTCTATGAATGAGATAAGGGAGAATGTTATTCAGAAGTATCACTCACAGAAAATCGCTCATTTCATTGACGCGTGGATTGCATCACTTTCGCTAGGCCTCCAATACATTTTGGTCGACAAAAATCTATTTCACTCTTCTAAGATCATCAGGGAGGTCGGAAGAATTGGAAACATACTCTTCAGAAGCAATTCCACACTGTAATGAGGAATTGTTGGACTATTTCTTGTGCGGTGAACTTTAAAAATATTTTTCTGACATAAAACCTGTCATGGGTATGGCATTTTGATTTCATTGAAAATATGAACAGGATGTTCATAAAGTCAGTTGTGGAATCATCTGCGACTGAAAGTTGGAATTTAGTCGCTGTTTTCCATCGTACAAGATAACCTCTCTTGTAAGGGATTCATGTTCTAAAGAGAAACATTCTCAATTGAAAATTGAATCAATACATGACTCCTCTGGAAATGGAAAAACCCTACGATAAAATTGAAGTTACTTTTTTGTAATATCACAGAAAACAACATGAATCCCTCACAAGAGAAGTTATCTTGTACGATGGAAAAAAGCGAATAAATTCCAACTTTCAGTCGCAGATGATTCCACAACTGACTTTATGAACATCCTGTTCATATTTTCAATGAAATCAAAATGCCATACCCATGACAGGTTTTATGTCAGAAAAATATTTTTAAAAGTTTCATCGCACAAGAAATAGTCCAACAATTCCTCATTACAGTGTGAAATTGCTTCTGAAGAGTATGTTTCCGATTCTTCCGACCTCCCTGATGATCTTAGAAGAGTGAAATAGATTTTTGTCGACCAAAATGTATTGGAGGCCTAGCGAAAGTGATGCAATCCACGCGTCAATGAAATGAGCGATTTTCTGTGAGTGATACTTCTGAATAACATTCTCCCTTATCTCATTCATAGACAAGAATCTCCAATGGAAACTGGACATTTAATAAATAATCAACTATCTGAATGAAAATGCAAATTTTCACTCTCAGATTTTTTCTCTCAAGTTGTATAGGGTCTTTCTCAATATCTATCAGATGTAGTTCAATGTCCAGCGTGGCTTTTGCCGGGGAAGTAGTTGTTTTCTGTTAGATATTACAAAAAAGTAACTTCAATTTTATCGTAGGGTTTTTCCATTTCCAGAGGAGTCATGTATTGATTCAATTTTCAATTGAGAATGTTTCTCTTTAAAACATGAATCCCTTACAAGAGAGGTTATCTTGTACGATGGAAAACAGCGACTAAATTCCAACTTTCAGTCGCAGATGATTCCACAACTGACTTTATGAACATCCTGTTCATATTTTCAATGAAATCAAAATTGATCAGAGTTATTTTTCAACTTCGCGTTTCTAGTACTGTTTCCGAGTAGATCCATACTACTCAGGGTTTCATCCTTTTATATCAAACTTCTTCAAGTAATACTTGCCAGTATTGCCTTTTTCTCGATAATTCTAGCACCACTTTCTGGTTCTAGCAAATAGAACAAAAGTTGAGAGTTAAAAACTTAACTTCGATTAGCTTTCCTTAGTGGAATGCCCACTAGTGCTAATATAGGATACGAACATTGCTTTCCTGTGGAGTTTCTGGGGTCTCCAAATATCGACTTGATAAGAGATCTACAGCCAGCACATTGAGAAATTTCATACCCATTTTGGGCCTGCCTGCAGAAGCATTGATAGAATTTCTGGAGAAAAGTTCTTTTATTTCCTAACCTGTCCAGCTCTTTACTTTGAACGTATCCATAAGCGGACAACTAGAACTTCAAGAAATCGTCTAGATCGAAGGTAGCTCTGCAGCTAGTGGTGAAAGGACACGCAATTATCATATGAAAGTGACTATAAATTTATGTATCCCTCATCCGTCTTCCTTCGTACTCTGTACTTGTTCAGGCCTTGTTCAGGTTTTGTCAAATCACTATTACAAGAGAATTCGGATAGTGACGATAATAAATCATAAAAGCATTCAATCGACGAACAAAGCCTGAGTTCTGCTCCCTTTGATGACCCATTGACTATATTAAAATTTAGTTACTGATTTTATTGAACAATTCATTTATATATATTATTACATTTCAATTTGGCCCTCATCATTCTCCGATTTCTCAGAGATACTCAGGTCTTTTTATTTAGTGCAGACGTTGTAAAGTATAACGTTAGCATTTTTCCAAACAAGACTTTAAGTATAAAAATTCCACTCTCTTGGGTACATGCTTGATCCATCCGGACTTGACATGGAACCCCGAAAGCAGCGTCAGATCGATTTCGGAGGGGAACCACCCCGAGCTAGCTGGAACTGTTTGGCTCCCGAAACGGGAGACCAAATTCCAATTTTTTCCAACTCCGAATTACGACAAAGACTACAAATTAACACATGAGCAGTACTAGGCGTCAGACGCTGTGCGGTAGCCGTGTGCGTCAGCCGCCCCATAGAAAACACACATTTGATGTTCCTGAAATAACTATCGGAGGAATAATATTTTTGAGTGTGACTCACCACGATTTCCTTTTAAATCCACCAGTAACAAGCAACCTCGACAATTACTTTTATTTACAACCCTATTTTTCAACTCTTGAAACTTCAACTTACCTTCTCCAACAGTCACAACTGAAGGCGTCATCTAATGTACAATTAGTGAGTTTTGAAATTGTGGCAGAGGAATGACGATAATAGCTAGGGACATTGATTCTCACTTAATTTACTAAAAATCCCAAAGAGAAAGAGTGAAATAATTTTCTGAGTCAGTTTGATTTATATTCAAGTGTTTTATTAGTTATTGACTTCTATGAAAGTTACTTACTAGTGCCTGGACAGTAGAAGCTAAATTATACTATAGCTTCAGTACAGTGACAGTCAAGAAAAATCTTTTTTGATCACTTTGCTTGAACTAATAAAATATTTTAGTAGAAGGACCCTGCACTAAAACAAATGGGAAATTGGCTCTCGGTCAAATTTGCTGAAATTTTAACATATTGTAGTGGAATGGGTTATTAGAAAAATTGGCGAATTCAATTGATTTTGTATGTGTCGTTTCTGAGATACGAGGATATATCGAAAAATTCTTAGCCTACTCTAGAACCAAACAAAATTTCAATGTCAAAATACTTTATTACTCAACATATTCTCCTCCTAATTAGATACATTTATTACAGCGAACCTGCAACGTCTCAAGACGTTTCAAAAAAAATGTCTCTTCTTGCTCTGCAAACCAGACCTTTTCTCTTTAATTCTTTTCTCGTAGAGTGGTCAGTAATGTCGAATAGTAATCTCCAGTTATTGATCTACCCTCATCCAAAAAATCAATCCTGATTACTCCATGGCAATCCCAAAGCAACTGAAGCAAGAACGTTTCCAGTAGATTTTTGAACATGAAACTTCTTAGGTCTTGGAGAACCGGAGTGTCGCCATTCCAGCGATTGTTGCTTTGTTTCTGGATCGTAGAAATGTACCCAAGTCTCATCCATAGTAACAATTCGGTTTAAGAAGTCTACATCGTTTTCAAATCGAGCACAGATCGAACGCGATGCTACTACCCTTGCACGCTTTTGGTCAACATTCAAACATTTGGGGATACATTTTGCAGCAATTTTTCTCATGTCCAAATTGACGTGAACTATATGATGAACGCGTTCGTATGGAATATTCAGTGCTTCAGATATCCGTTTTAGCCCAATTCGACGGTCTGTTAAAATCATGTCATGAACTGCATCGATATTTTCGAGGACTGACACAGAAACTGGTCTTCCCAATCGGTCATCATCTTCAGTGGAAAATTTACCTCTTTTGAAGCTTGCAGTTCAATTTTTCACGGTCGCATAAGAAAGACATTGATCACCAAGGGTATTGAGCATATCTTCCTAAATCTGCTTACCTCTTAACCCTTTTAAATACAGGTACTTGATGATGGCTCGATACTCCAATTTTTCGATTTTCCCATTTTCGGTGGACATATCTTTTCTTTTAATTTATTGCGTAACTCTGGTTTACTTTATTGACTTCAAACTTCACACTGACACTTCTAATAAGTTATTGTTCGTTGCTATGGTAACGCAATATTTTGTTTATGCAGGGAACTGGTCTAGGCTAACTAGATATCAATACATCCTCGTATAAGCTGTTAAATTTCTCAAAAACGTCGCCTTTGGATAGAATTGACAAAGAAAAAAATTATTTTGTTAGTCGAAATAAGACAAATTCAGAATGAAAATGTACGCATCGGAACTCGTTAATATGTCCAATTTTAATCTTATTGATGAAAGTACATTAGGGTGAATACGGGGAATAGTCAGAAAAGTAGTTTTTCGTGTTTTTTTTCTATACTTCTAATCCAGAACCAACAAGTTATATTTTGGCAAGACATTATTGTTTCAGTCTATCCTAGCTGATTAAAATGTGTTTTGTTTCTTGATGTCTCTCTCTGTTTGGAATTTTGAATGAATACCCATATACGGATAAGCCAATGGTCCTCGGAAAACGGTCTCGAAAGAGAATGCAAATAAAACATTGTTAATATTTATAGGGACGAAAACTCACACAAACAGAGCAAAATCTCTCCAAACTTGCGAAATAACTTTGAACAATACTGTGATAACACTTAGTGAGAAAATGAGAAACTTAGGTATCATAATGGACAAACAACTTACTTTTGAATCGCACGCCACTAAGAAACTATGTACCTGCTACATGAAGTTCAAAGCTTTGTGGAGGTATAAAATATGTGTTACGGTCGGATGTTAAGTGGCGTCATGTTAATGCTGTGATCTTGAGTTTCCTAGAATATGGCAGTTGTGTATATTATAATTATTTGAGTAAGACCTTCAAAAGTAAACTTCAGAAGTTTCAAAATTCCTGCATGAGATTCTCTTATGCTTCCATTGAGAAAGGAAATGAAAATTCTAAAATTTAATGTTACGTTTGAGCTATACTTTGCTGTTCTACTGTTCACTTTATTACAAACTGAGATAACCTCATATCTATTTGCTCTTAGGGTCAAAGAGATCAGATACACATGCAGTTGCACTGCGAAACAAAGGTGCATACTCAATACCTATGCATAAAACTGAAAAATTTAAATCTTGTTTCGAGTATGTCGCGTGTAAAATCATCAATCAACATTATATGATGTATGAACGATCAATGAATGTAACTTCATTCCGAAATAAATTTAAAAAATAACTGCTCATCTCACAAATCACACACTGCCGATAATGCCGATTATACATTTTTCTTAATTTTATTTCTCATTTACACATTTGTTTTAGAAACTTGTTTGTATGGTATGTATGATTAATGTTCTGCAATTTTATTTTTATTTTATTGTTATTTATTAGTCTATTATTATCTTTATCATGTATTTCAAAAATATTTGATGTACCTATTTATAAGGGCCCGACTGAAAAATGCCTTGCACAATATCGGATTCCTATTGTGTAATTTAACGTGCACAATAAAAATTATATATTATTATTATTATTATTATTATTATTATTATTATTATTATTATTATTATTATTATTATTATTATTATTATTATTATTATTATTATTATTATTATTATTATTATTATTATTATTATTATTATTATTATTATTATACTGAAAAAAACTGACTGATTGTTTTTTACTACAAAAAAAATTATTACTGATATTGGTTGAATAAAAGATAACGTAACTTTCTGAAGAATTCAGTTGTTCAATATTATCTTTAATTTTTTAGATTATTACTCATTTTAGATACAGGGTGCGTAACATTTTTTTGTTAGATCATTTACAATGCTTTTTTTGAATATGTCAAAAACTGTTCCAGTAATTTGGTCATAATTTCACTTGCACTATTTCGAGAATGTTGACTATTATACTTGGAAGTTTTGTCAACTTTGTATGTTGTCTTTATAAGATATGCATTTTCAAAGTTCACAATATTATGACATATGGGTATATTACTATCGATTGAATAAAACGTTAGGAAACCTTTCAATAAATCAAATTCTATTACAAAACTTTTTCAAATCAATTGTTCGATACTATAAACAACGCAAACTACACTCAACAACAAGACTGCTTCAATACACGCAAACTCAAGAATATATTATAATTGACGAATTGTTGTTGTTGTTGAATTGTTAAAATTGTTATTTCCGTCAACCGATTTAACAATTCAACAATAACATATGATATATGACATATGACAATTATGTACAAAATAGTTTGAGTGAAATTAGGTTCAAATAACGAAACGATTTTTGAGATATTCAATAAAAATATTGTAAATGACCTAAAAAAATGTAACGCACTCTGTATTTAAATGAAAGGCAATATCAAACAACTGAATTAATCGGAAAGTTACCTCATCTTTTGTTTAATCAACATTGGCGTTGAATACATTTTTTGTAGTAAAAACTGATCTGTCAACTGTTTTCAGTATAGGAGTATTATCCAAAATTTTAAAAAATCGTATTTCAAATACAGATATTATCAAGAAACAAAAAATGTTTTCATCTCCTAGAATTGCCTGAAACGTAGTTTTTATTGCCGCTTATTTCGTAAAAAATAAACTACTTGCCAGATGAAGTGGGACAGCCAAAAAGTTGCCTAATTTTGACTAGCTATAACTTGGACATTTTTTGGCCGATGTTGGATTTTCAACCGAAGGTGGAAAGCGTCGTTCTTGGTCTATGCGTCATTGGCGTCGGGTTTCCTTGTTTGCAATTCGTTCTCTTTGTACAGAGTGAGAATTTAGAGTCGGAAACATTTAAAATTTTTGACCAATAATTCTGGAAATGTGAGGGACCCTAGAATTTTTTTTTAGATATTGGGTGAACTGTTGGGTTGATACACTGAGATATCTTTGAAATAATTTTGATAAATTGCGTTGCTATGGAAATATCGCCATTTTTTTGTTCGCCAAGTGAAAAATTTCTTAATCGTAGGTATTTTTGACGAGCTAATAATCCCTGACCGTGTAGGGGCCTACTGGTAGTGTCAGTAAGCAGTAGTAGGACCTTTGTTAACTTCTATATTTATCAATTCTGCATTTGAAATTCGCGACATTTTTCGACTTAAAAATAATGCAATTTAAATAACAAAATTTTATTTCTGCATGTTGACGTAAATAAAATGTCACTAAGGAAATGAGGTTTTGATATTGGAGTGCATTTTAATTCACAATAAATATCAGTTATTGTAATCGTGCCACGACTTGTCAGTACAGATTTGGTGAAAATTTTAAAATTGCGGCAAAGAAATTATACAATAAGAGAGATTGCCGACTCACTTGATGTCAAAAAATCATCTGTAGGAAGAGCAAAGAGACGCTAACAACGGTAGGTACTGCTGCTTACCGACACGGCGGAGGAAGTCGAAAAATAACAAATCCCCGTTAGGACCGAGCAATAGTGCGCACTGTAATCAGAAATAGGATTTGGACCTCCAAAAGAATCCGAGCTTACCTGCAGTTAAATGTTTCAGCAAACACCACCAGAAGGCGCCTACATGACCAGGGATTGAATGCTCGTCGTCAGGCAAAATGTCCACTTTTAACAAATATTCACTGGGCGAACAGAAGAACACATGCATTGGCATCTTCGGTGGAGAGACTGTCTTTTTGCTGATGCATGTCGTTTCAACCTGTATAATTCCGACGGCCGATTGTTAACTTGGCGGAGACGGGAAGAACGTTTCTTATAAGAGAACATACGTCCCCAAGTTGCATTTGGCGGTGGTGGATTGACAGTTTGGGGCGGTATTCAACACAACGGAAATACACCTTTTGTGGTGTTTCGAGGCAATGTTAACGGCAGTGTCTACCTGAATGAATTTCTGATTCAGGAAGTTCTTCCGCATGCTCAAAATTATGGCGAAGATTCTGTTCTTGTGGACGATAATGCACGGCCTCATCGGGCATTATTAGTAAACAGGTATCTGCATGACCAAAATGTTAATCGTAGTGAATTACCTCCCAGATCTCCAGACTTGAATCTGATTGAGCACCTCTGGAGTTGGATGAAGTTGGAGTTGGAAACGTCAGCCAGAAACTCATGACGATCTCGAAGGGATGATTCTGGACCTCTGGGAGGCAGTTCATATAGAACTAATCAACGAATTATATTTCAAGCATGCTAAGTCGTTGCCAGGCAGTTATTCAGGCTGGAGGAGGTGCCAACGCCTTACTAAATAGGATAATATTCTTGTTTTATAAATATTTGTGGTTTCATTTTTAGTTTTTTAAATAACGTTATCTTATGTACGTAAACATATGGATCCTTTTTTGTTCGACGATGAATTCATTAAAAAGAAGTTAATTACATGTATGAACCTTGTAATAAATAAAAAAAAATTAAACTAGAATTTTAATTTGTCTGCAATACAGAATCTCCTTTTGCACGCCTCTGAAGTTGTCAGCATAATGCTAATTAAAGGTATGGCACCTTTTCAACTGTAACGATCAATGAAACTGTTGAATTTTTTCAATAAAAACGAATTTTCGTTTCTGTATATCCTACCCCCTTTTGCCGGCCACTGGTGTCAATTATCTTCAGTATAAATATCTCTTGTTACAGTTTAGATGGTGGCTGTTATTGTTTAACTAAAAAAGACTACATTTTAAAATATAAACGGAATTTCATAAAATGGCGATATTTCCATAGCAACACAATTTATCAAAAATCCTTCAGAGAAATCTAGAGGAATCGGCCCAACAATTCACCAAACATACAGTGAGCACGTAAAGGTTGGAACAAATTCGTTAAAAGCTCGATACGGCCATTGGGGAAGAAAAGCTCAGACACGTCGATTTTCTTTTTCAGCTGCTCATATTTTGGTATACTCAAATTTTTTATGACGTCATCGCTGTTCTAGTTATGACGTCAATATAATTTTTTTTGAATGGTATCACCCTATTTTGATAATACCTTCAAAAAGAACGCATTTTTCTGTGTATGGATGTCATATTTTTTCTTATGTTACATAACCGTATTTTCGAGAAATAAGAGATATTTCATTAATAATTAGGTCTATTAACGTAAACTTTCGACTTGAGGTATCCCCACAAAAAAAATCCAGTGGGATTAGATCAGGAGATCTAGCTGACCACTCTAAAAATCCTCGTCTGTGATCGAATTCCGGAGTATGAGGGAATTTTTCTCGAGTATCGATAGGCTACTCCATACTCTGTTGTAAAGCAAGTGTGATGTGAGTTGTCTAGATGCAAATCCCGTCGTCTGGTGTTTGCTCGAAGAGTGCAACCGACTACCCGGGGTGGGGCTGTAGGTTTTTCCGGGTTTTTCTGCAGCTTAAAAAAGGATACGCCACCAAAAATCAGAAAGTCCTCCCGAAGCGCCACGGCAAATGATAATAATAGCCGTCCTCTACCCGCAGACAAGGATTTTTAGAGTGGCCAGCTAGATCTCCTGATCTAACCCCACTAGATTTTATTTTTTGTGGAGATAGTTTCACTCAAAAGTTCACGTAAACAGACTTAATATTACATTATTATGAATGAAATATATCTTATTTCTCCAACATACGGTTATCTAACATAAGAAAAAATATGACATTCATACACAGAAAAATGCGTACTTTTTGAAAGTATTATCAAAATAGGATCATGCCATTTGAAAAAAATTAAAATGACGTCATAACTCGAACAGCGGTGACGTTATCAAAAATCCGAGTTATACAAAAATGCGCAACTGAAAAATAAAATCGACGTGTTTGAGCTTATTTTCCCTAAAAGCCATAACAAGCATTTAACGAATTTGTTCCAACCTTTACGTGCTCACTGTATAATAAACAATTCTAGAGTATCTCACATTTCCCAAATTATTGGTCAAAAATTTTAAATGTTTCCGGCTCTAAATTATCACCCTGTACAAAGAGAACGAATTGCAAAAAAAGAAACCCAACGCCAATGACGCATAGACGAAGGATGCCGCTTTCCTCCTTTGGTTGGAAATCCAACATCGGCCAAAAAATGTCCACGTTATAGCTAGTCATAATTAGGCAATTTTTTGGCTCTCTCACTTCATCTGGCAAGTAGTTTAGTTGCCAGTCAACCCAAAAGCCAGCAAAGCTGAATTTCTGCTGAATTACCTGATTATATACAGTGTATATAAGCAGATATTTGTCGCGAAATAAGCGGCAGTAAAAAGTGTGCTTAGAATGTGACTCTGTGTTGACCGCAGCTCGAAATGTAAATAACTGAGTCTAACGGTATTACGTCATTGACTATAACATAATAAGATTTCAGCTAATTTAACCCAGAGCCAATTTCCCATATATGTTTTCGTGCGGGGTCCTTTGTCGAATGTTTCTGAATGGAGTCTATTGGGAATGTATGTCTGAGGAGTATACCTCTATAATTACTCTTGTCGAACAGTTGCCGATTTTTTTTTAAAGACGCCTGGCATCAATAACATAGTTTCGGAGTTTTGACCCATATGCAGGTTATTCAGAGTTATTTAGTTAATGAAAATACTCACATGGAATTGCTTGTGATGAGTCGTTGGGATCGGGACTATATACCTCTTCGGTGAAGTACTCTATCATATTACATTGGTAGATATCTTCTCCAGCTGGAAAAAAAAACATGAATTTAAACTTTTTGCGGTAACAAAAAGTAGATTTCATCTTTCATAGAAATATCATTATGTGGCAGTTTAAAGTTTTAGACAATGAAGGTTTTTTGGGATTGTTTGCTAATAACTTTCATATACAGGGGGTGTCTTCGTGAACTGCTTCGATCAATATTATATGGTAAACTATTACTGGGATGTATTTGAAAATTTGGTAATTTATTATTGTAGATGACGGCTATCCGGCTAAAATATTTTCAAGAATCTGGCACTTCCGGTTGTTCTGGAAGTGGACCCAACTTTCTTATTTTAAATGGGAATTTCCATTCATTGGCACATTTTCAGATTCTTCACAAAATTTTAAAGATGTTTCATATGTAATGTTCTGAACCCAAGTCTAAGCGTTTTCGAAAAACTTCAAATTTTAAGTGGAAAATTGCGTATGCAGCAAATATATACAGGGTGACCCAGGATTAAACCGCCAAATGTTTAGGATCGAATTTTTAGGTAAAAAGAAAACTTTTTTCCCTTCAAGAAAGTGCCCTAACTTGCCTTGTTTTCGAAATACAGAGTGTTCAATGTTTTCAGAAAAATTAGTTTTATCAGTTATTCAAAAACCATTTTGCTGATTTTAATATAACCTGGCATGTTTATTTGCGGTGATAAGGGCCTTCTTTTGATGTACTTTCATCAAAATTATTAATTACAGTGGCTTTCTAAACGGTAATATAATTGATATTAAGACAAATTATTGTACTCCACTGTGTTTTTGTGTTTTAAATTGTTTAAGGATTGAGCAATTAGAGATAATTTTTTTTTCGTCTGTTTAATTTTTTTCGTATCTCGCTTTATTTATGAGGAACAATTGAAAGTCGTTTCCTTGCATGTAACACGAAAAAAGTATCGAAGTAATTGATATCGCCACAAATTTATTCATTTTGATTTGTTAGAAAACGGGAAAACAAAAATTCACTAAAACTACTTAAAATGACAACAATTTTTTTCAATGCAAAGTTCGCACCTGCGAACGACAGATTCTGCAGCTGCACGGTATGATATCTGGTGCTGCTTGAACAATTCTTTCCCGGAGAGTACCTGCTTCGATGATGGGCTCAGCCATATAGAAATATAATACATAGAACGCCAATTAGTTCAGAATAACGTGGTCCCCCTACGGCAGATACACCAACCTATGAGTATGCGCAATAGAGCGCAAGTGTCGCTAGGAGGGTCTTGGGATTTTTGAATTCCCGTTCCTGAATCTGGTATAAGTTGTCGGTAATAGCATTTGAAATATAACAGAGAAGGTCTTCTATTTTGTGCTTTCCCGCGACCAAGTAGGGAGAAATTATTGTGATCGTCAAAAAATTCAAATTTGATATTTGATGGGAATTGATTCCACTCAATCTGTGAATCAGAAAAAAAAACTCATATTGTGTGTCCATCGACTTCACGCCTAAACCGTTGAGCCTATTATAGTCGAAATCCATATCAGAGTGAGGAAACACTTTCTTCATGTAGTCGTGTTTTTGATTTTCAAAATTCTGGATGTTGAAGTTGGTTTTCTACTTCTACAAATCGATTGAATAATTAATTAGTTATTATTGCGAAAAGTATGTAATAATAATAATAATAATAATAATAATAATAATAATAATAATAATAATAATAATAATAATAATAATAATAATAATAATAATAATAATAATAATAATAATAATAATAATAATAATAATAATAATAATAACGACACCAGCGCGCCCTCCGGATGTATCGGAGCACCGGAGACAGGGCCTGACTGGTACATTTCCAACGGGAAAAAATAATAATAATAATAATAATATTAATATAGGCAGGGGGGTCAACCAACACCTAAGGCCCTGGTGAGTAGCGACACCACCTACCCGAGCAAAGGATGCAAAATCGGACCGGCAGCTCATGCGCATCCGGGAGGGAAAAAGCAACTTTCCCTCCGGTGTCGGCCGTGGGTTTACTGGGTTAACCCCCCAGTAAACTCTACTACTCGGTTCCCAACAATCGAGGAAGAGGCCCCCACAACCGACCCCCTCGGATTAGGGGTCAAAGGCAAGGTGGTGGGGCCAACGATGATTTGCCAAATGATGACGACCGCGATAACAACGGACGCTTTGAGTGGACGGACGAATTAAGGGACGGACTTCTGCATTGCTACGAGAGCAGTGAGCCCGCCCGGAGAGGATACATGGCGAGAATGCATGCTCTGTGGTGTGAGAGACACCCAGAGCATGCAACGTTTTCCGCACAAAATCTCAGGGATTATGTATCCCATCTTCGGGCTCGAGGCTACGTTAGAGCTCCTCCTCAGCCAGTTATCGAAGTGGCAGATATGCCACGTGTCGGTTTGGCTGTGGAGGAGAATCGCATTGTTCCACTGATGGAGGATATCAGAACCCGCAGGGCGCTTCACAATATGAAGCCCCTGAAGCCGCAAGAACTGGCACGGGTGGATGCGGAGATTGGCGATGTTCTTCCAGAAGAGGCTGACATCTGGCAGATCAATACTGTCGTGTACGACGCCGCTCATGCTCTATCCCAAACGGAGAGGAGGGACACCACCGCTCTGTTAGGGAGGCATGAACGACGTGTACACAAGATGGAAGCCAAGATCAAGTCGGCGAGACAACACGCGTCTCGTATCCAGTGTGTGGTGGACTTCGTGGCGGCCAATAGGCCTTTCACGCCCGCAGTGCGGCGAATTGCCGCAAAACTGAGACGAGCTCACCACACATTAAATCAAGGTGTGCTGTTCACCATCAAACAGCACTGCCTTGATAGGATACGAATGCTAGTGGCTGCAAAGAAGTCACTAGTGAGGCGGGCGAGAGGTATCGCGGAAAACAAAAAGTTCCGCGATAAACCTTCTCGCTTATTCCAAGAGCCTCCACGTGTTGTCGATAACCCGCCGGCTGCAGATCGGGTGGAAACATTCTGGAAGAATATCTATGAGTATCCGCAACCACTCAATGTAGATACTCCAGCCCTAGCGCAGTTCGAAGCATTTTGCAGGAGGCTTCGGCAGCCTGAGATCAATGATCTGCGCATTCCGATAACCACGGAAGAAGTACGAGGGGCCCTAAAAGGCTCTAAGAATTTCGCTGCTCCAGGCCCTGATGGGTTGAATAACTATTGGTGGAAAAAGTTTCCAACAACCCACCGCCATCTGGCCAGAGTTTTCAACTCATGGCTAGATGGGGAGCAGCAGATTCCAGAGTGGTTTGTCGAGGGGCGAACCGTGCTCATCCCCAAAAACGGAGATTTGTCTGATCCAAAGAATTACAGGCCGATAACATGCTTGAATGCGTGTTATAAGGTGTTTTCGCGCATCTTATACACGCGCATTCTCTCCGCAGTTGATCCGGTGTATGAACGGATAAATGAGCAAAGAGGGTCAAAGGAAGGGGTCGCCGGGTGCAAGGAGAACCTGCTCATCGATAGATGTATCACGCAGGACTCCGTGCAGTATAAGCGTAACCTTTCGATGGCCTGGATCGATTACCGCAAGGCATTTGATACAACATCACATGAGTTAATCATGCATTTGCTAAGATGCCTTGAGGTACCCGGTCAAATAGTGGAATGCATTGGACAACTGATGCCGCTCTGGAGGACTCGCTTCACCATAAGATCTGGTAGAGACATAGTCCAAACAGAGCAGGTCATCATTAGAAGAGGTGTGTTTCAGGGAGACTCCCTTAGCCCTCTTCTCTTCTGCATCTCACTATTGCCATTGTCCGTTGCGCTCAGGAATACCCGTGGGTACAACTGCGGCACCCCCAGCAACCGGAGGCATAATGTCACCCATCTGTTTTACATGGATGACCTCAAATTGTATGCCTCTGGAGAAAGGGACCTACATCAGTCCCTTAGGGTGGTGGAAGAATATACGCATGCTATCGGTATGGAATTTGGGATCGACAAATGTGCCACGGTTCATCTCAAAAGAGGACGATGCGAGGAATACGGAGAGGATGTCCAGCTCGTAGACGGAAGCATCCTACATCATCTGGATGCCGGAGAGACTTATACCTACCTTGGGGTGGAACAACGCCGCTCCCAAGAGGTATTTGCAGTTAAAAACTCTCTCCGCGGCAAGTATCAGCATAAACTCCGACAGATCTGGTCATCAGAACTGTCGGGGAAGAACAAAGTTGCTGCAACTAATATGCTTGCCGTTCCGATCCTTCTTTACTCTTTCGGAGTGATGAAGTGGACTAAGGAAGAGCTGCGACAACTAGACGTTAAGACTCGCAAAATGATGCATCTCAATAGGAGCTTGCATCCTAAATCGTCCGTTCCACGGTTATACTTTTCCAGACAACGGGGAGGCCGTGGACTTTTGAGTTTGGAGTGTCTGCATAACAGAATGGTTCTGGATGGGGCCTGTAAAGTCATCAGGAGTTCAGATCCCCTTCTCTGCATGGTCCGCGACCATGAAAAAGCAGGGATTGGAGCATTTCTTTTTAAGGCAGCAACCCGTGCGGCCGATGAACTCGGTCTCGTATTCGACACTGAACGGGCTAACCCAAACTCTGTCACCGAGTTGGGACCCGTTCAGCAAAAAGCTCACATCAAAGCTGCGGAGACAGAGGTCCTGCTACAGCTACATATGGATAAGCCAATGCATGGTGTCTTCTTTCATAACATCGAAGACCTTGGCTTATCCAAAAGCTTGACCTTTGCCTTCCTCAGGGCGAGTGAGCTAAAGTCGGAGATAATGGCCTGCCAGGATGGTGTCTTCAACACCCTCGTCTACCGTAGTCGCGTGATGGGTATAGACGTCCCTGACACCCGATGCAGGGCATGTCGTGGGGCACCTGAGACCGTAATGCATTTGCTATCAGCATGCCCATCTTATGCGGTCTCAGCCTATATCCACAGGCATAACGCGGCGCTACGAGTGTTATACTACCATCTACGACACTCGTACGGTATAGACGAGACACCGGTGTTGCCTTATGTTCCGGGGGATATTGAGTCCGTGGTGGATAATGAGAGGTGCCGGATCTATTGGAACTACTCATTCCCCACCCTCAGGCAAATACAAGCCAATAAGCCTGATGTTGTCCTCCTCGACCACCAAAGTAGAACGATATTCGTCATGGAGTTTTCCGCTCCAGGCGAAATGAATATCGTTCGAAAAGAGGAGGAAAAACGGACTAAATATCGAGATCTTCTCTTTGAACTCCGCAGGTTATATCCGGACCATTCTGTCAAAATGGTGGTTCTGATCATAGGAGTCCTTGGTGGAATGATGGACACACTGCTCTCCAACTTGAAGATAATACCTGCTTGCCGTAATATGGCAGAAATCTTAGCAGCAAGAATGCAGAAGGCCGTCATCCTTGGTTCGCTCCGTCTACTCAGGGCACATGATTCTCGGACCCAATAGTCACTCACCCTACGGACGTAGGGAGTGGTTATTGGGGTTAACGACACCAGCGCGCCCTCCGGATGTATCGGAGCACCGGAGACAGGGCCTGACTGGTACATTCCCAACGGAAAAAAAAAAAATAATAATAATAATAATAATAAAGGCTTTTATTGACCAGACAAATTTTTTTCAAACTACTTGTTGACTCTTGTTATTTCTTTTCCACCATTTCTTTGAAAAACAAAAATGTCATTGATTGGAGATATAAAATTTGGAAAAAATCTGTCAAATTTAGGATAGGTTCCGTATATTGGCCTGGTTAACCAAAAGATACCGAAGCGGTTCATCTAATTTTGACACCCGGTTACTAGTGTTTAAGGAACGGAATACCTCCGTTTCATCTGGCACCCGTCCGTCACTATTGTTCCTGCTTCCTAACCTATTTATTAAATTGTGTAGATGAAAAATTTGATCAAAGTGAATGTACATATAGCGGTTTTGTTTTTCAATGAACTGTTAGAGTCAGATAGTACTAGTAGTGATACGAAAATCCAGAAAGATGGCCAATTAGTGAGGTAAATTGATTTTAAACAGCAAGTAGGTCTATATATGCTAATGAGGGGGCATATCAGTTTTTTCCAGAAGCGATGTAGCATTTAAATTTGGGGTCCAACAATTGAATTATCTCCAGATTTGTATATTTTTGATCATTATAATTAATCGCGACATTGTCTACAGCTGATAGACAAACGTGGTGGGATGAAAGCTTGTTTTTCATCATCTGTGAGAGTGCTACCAACAGTATGCAACAACACCCATAAGGGAATATTTCATACATCTGAAAAAAAAACGGTTACTTAAATGAAACAATTACCAAGTCAACATATCTGAGATACGTTACTCCCAAAAAATTAATTTCTCTTTCAAATTCGATCATAAAGCTTGGAACGTAACTTAACCAAACAGAAATGATTGACATGAAGGAACCGCAATAACCACAGCAAATCGTTGGTTGTTTTGGTGACAGATGAATGACCGATTTCGTAGAAACCGCGTCCCGTAATTCACCCACTTTTCGGAGTTTTGACGTTTACGGTACGCTGAATTGTTAACCTGAACAACCTTTCACATTTACGGAACGTATCCATAGTTTCTCGGGTAAGAAACTACATTTTTGCTTTTGGTCACAGAAATGATTGACATGAAGGAACCGCAATAACCACAGCAAATCATTGGTTGTTTTGGTGACAGATGAATGACCGATTTCGTAGAAACCGCGTCCCGTAATTCACCCACTTTTCGGAGTTTTGACGTTTACGGTACGCTGAATTGTTAACCTGAATAACCTTCACATTTACGGAACGTATCCATAGTTTCTCGGGAAGAAACCACATTTTTGTTTTTGGTCAGAGGTTCTCATTTATCATTGTAAATATTATTGAATCGTATTGAATTCAAATGGCATTTTTTAATAAGAAGTAGATTATCGAATGTTAAGAGAAATAAATATAAAAAGCCAAAAATTCAAATTGTTACAGGATAATTGTTTCATTTTGTTTTGAATAAAGAGAAATGGTTGGATTGGAGAAAAAAGGAATAGAATAATTCTCAAAAAATTTTATTTTGTAAAGTTACAAACTTATTTCTATCAAACGAAAATTTTGTTTCTAAATCTATTGATGGGAAAATATCATGAATTATGTAAGCGTTCTTCACTTCAATTCACTTCTAATGTTCTCAATTTGTGACATTGCAATATTGAAAAATCTAATTCTGGTGTAAATTCTAGTTATTGCTTTTATCATTTTCAATTTGTGACCCACCTCATAGGGAGATATATCGAAAATGTGATTTATTATGGAGCTAAATAATTTTTCATCCTGAAATAATATTGAAGTTTGGTGTATGAAAGTTTCCATAAACTTCGTTTCATTTGGCATAAAATTATCAGTATTTGCAAGAACCTGCCGGATTTTTCTCTCATAGAGAATACAAATATCTATAACAGTTTGTGATGGCCTTATGAGACCACCTTTTCTTCTATTCAATAATTTAAAGTTTTCTGCATCTGCAGAAGGTTCGGTAATGTTTCAAAAGTAGACAAACATACTCTACATTTGATAAATTTTCTTATAGATTTAACAACAAATCCTGATATATAATATGTGTAACCACATTTGCAGTCAGAGTACTCAAAGAAAGGGGAGAAAATAAATTAAATGATAAAATGCCCCATATTCGATTAACATGTCGTTGACATCAATGTCATATTATCTTATAATGGACATATCATCCAAATTCAAGTCCGCATAAATTTTTTTTGCCTCTGTGTCGTTGCCAATATATTGGTGTTATCCAGATTCACACAGTTTCCCTGAACAACTGCTAAAACCTAACAATGCCAAAACTCAGAAGCCGACACTGTTATCTTTCTTCGCTTGATAAGCCTCGATAGGATATTAAGGCGGTGTTGCCAAGTTTACTGGACTTTCCACAATTACCTGCCTTAACCACAGATGATATTCCGAAACTAAGTTGGAACACGAAAAAAAAAAGAAATTTTGGCTAGGACGTGACTAGAAACAGCAATAATGCGCAAGTGCAAAGGTTGGTCATAATTCCCTGTGAGGGGTAATTTAGCTGAATCTCGGACAGCGGGTTTGGCGCTTTAGTGGTTATTATATTTCTATGGGCTCAGCATGAACTTTTGATTACATTGCAACTTGAACAAAAATCCATAGGGGTCAAGTCAGGAGAGCTCGCATGCCAAGGAAAATAGACGCCCTGTATCTCGAAAACGAAGCAAGTTAAGACCATAGACCAATAAATACGTCCATGGTTAGGACATATGATTATAGAAAAAAAAATCATATTTTTACCTAAAAAATGTATCCTAAATGTTTGGCGGTTTAACCTTCGGTCACCCTGTATATTTTTATTTCTGAACAGTATCATTTAATATTTTTTGTGTATCAATGTATCGCCACACAATGATATAGATGCGGTTAAAAAAACTATTGAAAGTCCAATTTTTTTAAATAAAAACCCCTCAACTTTATAATCTCATTCGATCCATGACCGAAAATGAGGACTATTTTGAATACAGTTCCATATTCAGCGGGAACTTGTGGTTGCATGCATTCTAAGAAATGGTTTGAAAACGTCGAATCGCTTTTTCCCAGAATGAAGAACCATGTTGAGCATATATTTTCGAAAAATTGCGTCCACATTGTCCTACTCTAAGTAGCAATTTAAATGTCATTTGGATGTATCCTAGTTTTATGAAAGTATTAGGAAGGTTAGGTTTTAGCCAATTTGATTTATGCAGGTCATAAATTGTTCCTAATACACTCGCAGAGCAAATAGGCCAAGATGTAGATAAAAATAAGAGGCTCTTTTCACACAAAATAAAAGGCGCAAACGGCCTATACTACTTTTTATAAGATAGTTTGTAAATGAAAACCCCGGTTTTCGCCGCAGCAAAATCTCTTTGTGGAATTTTTTAAACAAGAAATATTGAAAAAAAATATAATTTATTTGATTTTTTGCGAATATCTTGAAAAGTATTGTAGAAATCGTTTTACAGTCAATAGATCTTTTGTAGAAATTTATAAAACCTACAAAATTATTTTTTATAGTACCAGATGGGTTCACTTTTCACTTCGAAAATCCGTAAAAACCTCGAATGAGAGACCATTTTTCAAAAATTATTAATTTCTATAAATCTGAAGCTGGACAAACAATATTGCGGAAACTGATAGATAATGATACGTAGTTCAACTGTGCGCAAGATGCTTTCTGTCCAATGTGTAGTTTTTGCACAATCGCGTTATAAACAATTTAAGAGCAAATCTTTCTAAATGCGATGATTGGTGCAAAACCTGGGGCTTTCATTAACGGACTATCTTATGAAAATTAGTATAGACCATTTGCGTCTTTTATTCTGTGGGAGAAAAAATCTCTATAAATCGGTTCCAAAACACTCCTGGAGGCTGTAAGATGAAACCATTTAGCATCCAAGTATTTGTTTTTCGTGAAGGTTTTACTATAGCTGTATACACAAACACGATCAATCTTTGTGGTCTTTGAATTATCCATAAAGAAACTCAGTTTGATAATGGTTTTATAGCACTCCTCGAGTCCATGTGCCATGGTTCTATAATAAAACCAACAATTAGGCTTTATTGAAGTTTTGAGATGTATTTCCTAGAACTAGAACTGCAATAAAATTAGAGCATAAAACTGTTTCTCGCGATTGACCATTTCTTCCTCTAAACGGTAATGAATGAATCAAAATAGTGGCAGAAAGTTTTATAATCATTAAAATATTCATAAAACTGAACGGAAGTGATGTAACGTCAAAAGTCAAAATTGTAACTTGAAAAATAAATACTTTTCAAACATTTCACAATGGCTTAGTGACCAAGTACTAATCACGGGAGTATAGACACTAAGTACTTCCTAAGTGATCCTGAATCACGTCCATGGTTCCATCACGGGATGACGAATGTCAAGCAGTATTGACTTGAACCTCGATTTGAAGATTTATTTATTTGAAAGTAAGAAAATGTTTTGGAAATTGGATTAAATTTTACTAAACATTCGTATTTTTTGAGGAGAAAAGATTTTATGACGGCAATATGTTCAACTATTTAGAATAAAGGTAGGGTAGCCATATTTTACCACAACCAGCAGGAAGAATAAAGATATTTTCAACTCATGTTTCTTGCAATTTGATTTATGTGACGGAAAGGAAATATACTATTTTTGGTAAATATTTGTATTTAGATATAGTACCTACAGAACATTTCTGAAATAGTATATTGTGTATCTAGTAGTAAAAGCAATACATTCCCGGACGACAATGTAAATTGTTGGCCGAGGCGTTAAGCCGAGGCCAACAAGCATTGAAGTCTGGGAATGTGCTTTCACTACGAGGTACACATACTATTTTTTCTGAAATCGCAATCAGCATTATCAAAAACTAAGGAATTCTACATATTGTTTGCGTGAATTCAATAACTGTCTAAAATGTAAACAAGCCGTCAAAAATTTTCCCGTATCGTTTTCGATACGAGAAAGTACTTTTTCGGCAACCATCCGGGAAGTGTTTACTTCCCGGACACTTTTTCTCTGGGAAAGTAGCACTTCCTGGCCTGGCCTAGTCCGGGAAGTGCTCGAAATTTAACATAAATATTAATATAAATAAGAATTAGAATGTTTCTGTTGGTTCCTATCTTCTGTTCGAATTTCAATATATAATACAAATAAGAACTAAAATGTTCGAAATATTCAAATTTGGAATCACAGCCAGGGTAGTTTACTCTTGATCATAATTCAATTTTTTGTTCCCCCTGTACACCGTTGGGAAAATTAGAAGTTTGATAACTTGAATATAAGTATTTCGTAATGCACCAATTTTTATTAAGAATAAAATTTTCTGACAAATCGATAATAAAAAAGTTTCCATATGGTGCAAATTTTTGAAACTCACTGTATATAGTCATGACCACCTTTTCATAGGCAACCCATTTTAGGCGTTTTTGTCTATTTATGTAACTGATTACGGTTAACAAATGGGTGAAGGTCGACCTCTCTTCGTCTGTTAGACTAAATGCGTTTAATTGATTTGTTATTCTACATGGTTGCCGAAAAAATAGTGTACGCAACACGTCCGAAAACAGTTTTTTTGGACTCGTAGACATCCAGGACTCGCTAACGCTCGTCCTAGAATTTGGTCTACTCGTCCAAAAAAACAGTATTTTCTGGACTTGTTACGTAAATTACTATTCCCGTACCGTTTAGGTCCGAAAACGGTCTGGGAAAGTTCGTTGCTTAGCAACGGACTAACATACTAGATTATCGTATTTTGAGGCCTGAAGTTGCTCCGAGAAAGTGGGCATTCTTGAACGATTTTAGAAAAAATATGTGTCAGTATAATTTTTCAACTTTATTTGGTATTTTGTTTATTTAGTTCATGTCGCGATTGTTATTTACCTCTCCGATGTAATTTTGCCAAAAAAAAATAATAATACGCGGAGGATATTCTATATTTTACGTTGTTAAATGAACATATATAATTCATAGGTCTTTGTCAGGCTGTCATCATTATATTTTTGAATTGTAAGGCAATGAAGTGATTAGCAGTGACGTGGTGACGGCGTGGTAGACAAGTGGTAGGTGGAATTTCTGAAGCCTATGTAAACAGTAAAGTAGCGCGTATCAAAGCGGAATAGCGATGATGTGTTTTTTGCTACTGGCGTGGTTTCAGCTGTTCCACTACTATCCAACGTGTTCAATTTAAAACTGACAAGAGGGCGGTCACCACGTGGAGGTTGCATTGCCACTGCGTCTCAACACACTATTTTTGAAGTCTAGGTCTTACTTTTCTCAGTAACTTGAAATTTTAGTTTCTCCATTCGATAGAAAAGTTTAAAATTTTGAGTATCAAAGTTCAATTCCTTTTTATTATAAGCGTTAAATATTCCAAATTTCCTATTTTCCTGCAAGAGAGGATGAACCCAATATTGATGTTTTTTTTCAGAGTTTAGTTTAGTCAGTTGTAAAATTGAAGGAGCATCTTCATCCTCCGAGAACGACATTTTTATAACTGATGAAGTGTTTACCATTGCCGAAATAGTCGCTGTTCTTCTGTTGAAGTACAACAGAAACAAATCTGTTTCTGGTTGCCCTGCAGATATATTAATTTATAAGAAAACTTTGGCGTTGTTTTCTATCTTCCGAATTGTGGCTGCATTGAAACCATTATTTTATCCTATCTTAGATGTGGTATAAAAACGTAGAAACTTGTATCTCTCATTTTTCGTGATGATCTCCTACCACACACTAACGGCTACAACCATCATTTTACCATAAATATGCATTTTGAATTAACTATTCAACTTTGCCACCTTCTAGCGGATCTCCCGATCATACGATTCTTTGATAACTTTTTAAAATTGTGCTGGGTCCTGACTCAAACAAAATATTGAAATTTACTGAAAGCCATTTTCATCGGTTTTTTTGTACCCTGTCCTTTCACTGAAACAACTTTTTTTTTTAATTATTCCGCTTTCCAAAAAAATATTGTTTTGGCTCATCTTTTATCATTCTTACTCATTCACTCAAACAATCCCAAAAAAAAAATTAATAAGATTAATAAGAATGTCTCGATTGTTTTACAGTAACTGGTTTGCTCTTTGAAACATTTTTAGCCCGTCAGCCCGCTGCCAAAATGTGTAATGATTTTATAACATATGCCTTTAGGGTTTTGGTAGTTATAAATATAATGATCAATGAACAAGCAAAATTATGGCAAACCCCTGGAACGAAACGATAATAATAGTAATATTAATAATAATAATACTTTATTTTCTCAAAGACAATCGATGGGATATCGTTCGGTATGTTTGGCATACGCTAAACTATCATTGAAATACGAGTTTTCTTTAAGCATTCAACATCAGTCAACAAGTTTCTGACAAATTCTAAATGTGTTTAATAATTTAAGAAAAAAAAAGGATTATTATTATTAATTACGGGATAGCGCTAATTTTGCATGTTCATTGATCATTATATTTATAACTACCAAAACCCCTAAGAGGCATAAGTTCTAAAATCATTATAGTAGGGGAGGTAGCGTCAAATTTTCATGGGTGACTTAACTGAGAATGTCCATCCGTTTATACTTTAGTATTCTCTCTAAAAGTGAAGATTCCGTGACTTAAGATTGTGACTTAAGATTGTAAGAGGCTGCGGATCTCGCGATAAAACAATGATTTTCGGATTATTTTACTGAAGGTAATAATTTTCAGATAACTAAATGATTGAATTAGAATCATGAAAAAACATGTTAGCTGCATAATTTCTGTGACTTAACCTGTTAGCTGCGCGTATGAATACGTAGAAGAAGAACACAAATACCATTTCATTTGGTTCGAAGGAGATCAATTGCCTCGAATCAATGAAATTACCACTGAAGATATTGTTATAACAGGTATTGTTTGAAATTATTTTTTATGCTATTGAATACAAATATACTTATGTTTTTTTTTAGATACACTGGAAGATTTCGATGATGATGATCAACAGGAAGCAGAGGAATATCCTGTCATCGAGGAACTGTCAGATAGCAGCTCTGAAGAGGAGGACGGAAATGATTCCGATTGATGAATTACAATATAGTATTCATCGTAATTCATATATGTACATTTTATGATATGTAAATATATAATAATAATAATGATTATAATAATGATAAAATAATAATGATAAGTATATATTCAACATATATATTGTGGAGACGACTTCGAGTTCACTTAACTTTGCTGACATTGAAACTCCACTTTGAGTATGGACTACTTCCTTCAAATAATAATAAGTATTTATAATTACCATACACCATACAATTATTGAACTATTTACAAAATGGCAAATAACTGGTTGGATGTTAGGCCGAAGGAGCGATTCTTCCACATCAACCAAGGACTAATTCTTCCACATCAACCATTGATATGTGTTTATAATATATATTTTTGCATCAAGAAATACAATGCATTGGAATTGTTACATTTTATTTTCGGTACAGCTATCCAAGATAGCAATTATACCATAGCCGCAAATCTACTGATTTTTATCAATCTATAAATCTGTTTTTATCGATCTGATGTATATGTATAGTGTATTTATTTTCATTATAAATTTTAAAAAAATGTTTTTTATAATTTTCAAACTGATTACTATTCAGTATATCATTTTCTGCCTCGGTAAAATAGTCGGATTTTCCAACTTTTTCTGACATATTCATACGCGCAGCTAACAAGTCACACCTGAGCACCAGCTAACATGTTTTTTTTTTAATATTCAAACTGATTGCTATTCAGTACATCATTTTCAACCTCGGTAAAATGTCCGATTTTCAAACTTACATATTCTTACATATTCATACGCGCAGCTAACAGGTTAAGTCACAGAAATTATGCAGCTAACATATTTTTTCACGATTCTAATTCAATCGTTTAGCTATCTGCAAATTATTACCTTCAGTAAAATACTCCGAAAATCGTTATTTTCTCGCGAGATCAGCAGCCTCTCACAATCTTAAGTCACGGATCTGGACCAGCTAACATGGAAATTTTCTCTCAAAAACACTAGAAAATTCAGCTTCGTTAAAATGGTTCGGTGAAATTTGACGCTACTTCCCCTAATATTACACATATTGGCAGCGGGCTGACGGACCATTTTCCATTTAATGAAAAATTGACGTGTCCGAGAGTTTCCCTAAAATATTGACGCACTTCCAGATATTGGCTCTGGTCCCTTTTCGACTCGACACCCTGTATATATCGTTTGAATGGTGAAAACTATATTTCGAGTAAAATTCGAAGGACGATATTAAATTATTTACTGAATGCAATTGCCTCAATGGTTCCACAAAAACTGGTAATGAATATGATTATGCAGTTAAACTACTGTGGAATAACTCACCTGTAATTTCAGTAAATATTATTGCGTGTTCATAATCCTTCGCCTCAATACAAACAGCTCAAACCCTACTTACTAACTCAGCATCGATGCGAATAAGAGCATTTTCTCCACAATGAAAATGTATGAGAAAGAATATCGTAACGTTTTCAGATTGTTGAATTTCGTCGGTATGCATCCACTGAAGAAATCAATTAAACCTCTGGTGGTATTTAACAGCATTCTTACATTTTATGTTACGGTGCTTATTACTCTCAAACTTTTCTTGGGAAAAGAATTGGTTGCTGTGGAATCTTTCGGTGTGTTCTCTCAGGTACGTGTACGAATTTGATTGCCAATAGGAAGATAGATATGTTTATTTCCCAGCTATATAGGTACCTCTATCAGTGACAGTTTGAGGCTTTTTCGTAATCCCATACTGTTATTTTGATTTAACGGTATTCAGATGACAATTGAAAAGTTAATAGAGAGATATTGCAATAACGCCAGGCAGTATTTAAGGCAACTTTATTATGATATTGACGTCACTATTCTGAGTTTAAAGCAGAGATATTGCAAGTTTCGTCTGTTCGTCCCTTATTTACACGTGATTGACAGATGCGTTCTTAACCTAAATCTAATTTGTCTCTTAGATTTATCTTTCTACATAATTAATTTCAGAATTTATTCTGATAGAAATGCCCAAACGAACTTCTACGCCGGCTACTCGACTCTTGTTGAAAATCTCATATATTCATCACTCAGAGCCATGTCATATCCACTGATCATGTCAGTGGAAATGGAGGAATAATAATCCTCGCCTTTGAACGTCCACTAATAAAGGCAGGCAGTATTTTAATAAAGTTGTCCTTATTCCAGATATACACTGCACGTCGACTTTATTACTGCCTGATGTTATTTCTATTTGGTACTGCAATATCCCACTAAGCATGTAATGTTACAAAATATTGCCACAATATTATGTATGGCTTGCCATCGTAAAATGAAAATATAATATTGCACAAAGCTCAATGCTATATTTATGTTTTTAACATAACAGAATAAACTACAAGTTGTTTGTAAGTTATAAAGCAAGCTATTGATTGAGTTTCAAGTGCAATGTTACATGATCCATGAAAGTTCATTGTAAATGCAACAATACAGAAACTATCTACGAAACAATGTGAGTGCAAGTTACATTTGGAACTATCGAACAAGTTCAAATCGCAACGTTGCACTGAGTTTGAAATTCCATGATACCAAACATAAGCTAACTACACACAATATTGACAGTATTTAGAAAACACAATACACTTTCAATTTTCGATTGCATCATCGCAGAAATATACAAAATGATACGCTAGGTCAAATTTAAATGGTAAGTATGAAGAAACTTGAAATAATATTTCATTTATAAGGAATCCAACCAGTTTTGAATTTCCCGGTCTTGATGAGATGTCACCTAACGGGGCGACCCATTAACCCAGATCCCAGACAAGCACGCGCCTAGCGCCATTTTGATATTGTAAATTATATTGTTGTTGTGTGTGTAGTGCCTTTGCGTTAGTTTCGTTTTGGATACTTTCATTCGTTCTTAACCTAGGTACCTAAGTAAAGTACATATTCTTCTGCAATTTTGTTTTTTGATTAAGAGTTCACTGAGTGTTGAAGCAGATAATGGATAATGCTAATAAATTTAAGGCATCTTCATGTAAGGTAAGGCGATACATCAAATATTATTTTTGGTTAGGATGGTCTGGTATGCTCATTCTGCGTTTATTAGGGGAATGATTTTTTCTCCTTATATTGCGAATAAATCTGGTATTAGTGAAAGGTACTTTTATATTTGTAAATGATGTGGAATACTTTTACATCTCGATTTTAGTTGCAGGTTTTTCAATATATTGGTGGCTTGAATGAAAAGTTTTGTGTTGGAACAAAAGTCTTGAACGTTTTTTCACAAATCATTGTGCCATGTTTTGCAATTGTATCAACAAAAAAGACAATTTCAGAATCAAAGAATTGAAATCAAAACAAATTTTAAAATTCGAGTCAGTTCAATTTGAATTTAAAGCAAATATGTAAGCACAATAGTGTCATAATCAAGGACAAGTTCAATTGTACATTCTATATTGAAATAAGACCATAATTGTGGAGTTGACTAATTATTTTATTTATAATATTTTTGTTCCAGATGCTGTGAGAAATTCATCTACATGAATCAGAGATGATGCATTTCAAGTAAATGTGATGGCTTGGCTACAATTCTCAAAAACACGTTACTTGTAGGGTTAGGTAGTAGATAGAGATATCGATATTTAAGCTACACATTCAATTCAATGATTACTTTCAGGTACCTGATAAGGTCAAACAGATTTTTATTTTAAAAATGACATTTCAATATGAGTACTTATTTGTTGTTTTGTGATATTTTAATTAAAGGTTTCAATATCAATTTTTTTTCTTTTTGATCTCCTAGATTTACTTAAATGGTCATTCAAATTAATAGGTATCATTTCGGAAGATTTTTTGGGTTGTCACTGCTTGTTTCTAAAAACTATAAAATGATGAATCTGATTTCCATAGAGGACACATCAATACTGAATGATCTGTCTCCCATGAAGATTGTATTCATTTTCTATCAATATTAGTAGCAAGTAGTGAAAATCCAAAAATTCTTCAGTAGCGAACAAACCTACTTGAATGTAATTTATGAAATCTTACTGTTATGTTATGGAAAGGAATAGACAAGATTGGTGGTAAGTTGCTGCTATATAAAAATATTGAATATGTTATTTTCCACTAATTTATATTCTGTTGCGGTAACCTTGCTGCAATTACTAATTATGAAAGATTACATCCATCAATCTATTTCAGTAGTTGCTGCAACATTGTCATAAGACGTCATTTTCAATATCACATTTGCAATTTTCCTGTATATTACATGCAATATTGCAGAAACCTTGCTGGAATAATTAATAATGGCATATACCATTTGTAATATTGCTGAACGTCCGTTTCAGTAGTTGCTGAACCTTTGCAGTAAGGTAGCAGAAAACTCTGATGTAACATTACACATTACCATGAAAGGTTACTGAAATATTGAATGAATGTTACTTTGCTTAGTGGGATATCTCTCTATAATGTTAACAGCCTCCGTCACTTGTTCAAATATTTTTTTTTACATTTTTTTTACAATAACAATAATTATAATAATACTGACTATTTTATGTCGGGGCGTGGCGCAGTAGTTAGAGCGCCCGACTTTGGGTCGAAAGGTCCGGAGTTCAAGCCCCAGTTGCGGTTGGGATTTTTTAATTTAATTTTACCGATTAAATTATTCAAATCTCGTGGCTGAACTGGGGTGAGTCCTGCACGATTCACTGTTGCGTTCCAATTAACAGTGCTGCTCCTGAGGTGGCGCATGGACTTAGTAACAAGGCCTATCCAGAACACGTGGCTAATGACCATAGCAGTCGATGCCAAAACACCGAATAAAAAACAAAATACTGACTATTTATAAATTTGAAAAGTAATTTGACAAAAGCTATTATTTTAAATTTCTATTCCATCGATGATAGATTTACCATCTATAGCACCAGCATTTGAACTTGTTGTCGGTGTGCCCTCATTACAATGAAATAGTTGTCTGGCTATCTTCATTTTCTTTGAAACTGAATTTTCAATATACGACCCGGCCACCGCAGAGGAGTTCCAACCTCCAAGTTTTTTTACCGACAGTAGATCACCACCATTTTCTACAAGCACAGTAGCCGAGGATCTGCGAAACGAGTGCCTTGTGTAGAGCTGAGGATTTTCCAATTTCAAGAATACTGCAATTTTCAGCTCCAATAGAATATCAATGCCCACAACTTGTTTTACACATTTACCATTCCTAATATAACCAATGAAGAATCGCCGATTTTCCAAATTTGAAGACCGCAAATGTACGTATTTTTGGTATAAACCATAGGCATCAAATGGAAGTCCTTCTTTTGGGAATGACAAATACCCCGTTCTTTTTGTTTTTAGTATACCTCAATGTAACCAAAACTCTGATAGTGGAGCTTTCAAAATCATCCACAGTCAGCTTAACAAGTTCGTCACGTCTACAAGCGCCAAAAATACCACAGTTTAACAACCTTTTTAAGCAACCATGTATGATCATCTGCCTCCAACAAAAACTTAGCTAGTTCTTCTTCAGACAACATTTTTGCTTTCTTTGGTGCATATCCATCAGACTTTCGTCTCAAGAACAAAAATAATTTTCCTTATCTGAAAATATCATTTCTGTAGGTAATAATCAAATATGGTGTACGATTTAAAATAACTAACCTTAAAATGTCAATGTTGTCATAAACTTCCAAAGCAAGTTTCAACATTGAAATCTTGGTCCACAGCGAGTTAGGAGAATAAACCTCTGATTTTCCTTTCATGTAGGCTAATGTACATCTTCATTAACCACCTTTACTTCCTTGCTTTTACGCCACTTTTCAAAATTTTCATATTCTTTTTGATATCGGTTATGAGTTATTTTCAGCAGTAAATCATCACTCGCTGCACATGATTCTCCCAATAATTCTAAAGAAAATTGATATTGTTCCTCAATTTCATCCATGGTTGTTGTCAAAGCGAACTCGTGAACACAAAAAACTGACGTTGTTTATAATATTGTTAAGACAACAAGATGTTGGGGTTTTCCTGTAAAATTACGAGGTACGTGGTTAGTTCTTTCCTCGGAACCAAATTGTAATCTTTCAGCGGGATTACGAAAAGTCTTGAACGACACACGGCTGATACGCAAATAACGGATTCGGATGTTATAATCCTCGGCTGCGCCTCGGATTACAATATTCAACCTTAACCGTTATTTGCTACATATCGGCCTTGTAATGTTAATAACTATATCGGGCCCTAGGCCGCCGTCAGGATTTTGCCCCCCTTCTTGACCCATCTTTGGGAATAGAAACAAGGGTAGGTCGTGATTTCGAATAAATATAGAATGAGATTGGTTGAGAAATTGAACAAAAATCTATAAAATTATTTTACTTAATTTCTAATAGTTTAATGAAAAAAACAGTTAAACACTGAAAATATTATAATGCAATATGTAGATACTCGTTAATTGAACTAAAAATAAACAAATAATTATTTTCTAAGATCACTACCCTAATAGCACCATGAAGTCCGATGGAAATCCATAGGACATCCTCTCAGGACATTCGGGACGTCCTTAGGATGTGCAAAATTGGTACCGCGGACGTCCTTTGGACATCCGTGGGAAGCACCAATGTCTCGACTTCTCACCAAAATTGGACGTTCTATAAGGATATCCAATGGACATCCACCTGGGATGTTAATCGGACGTCCCCGAATTACATCAATCGAAAGTACATCTTGGACGTCCTTAGGACGTGCAGTATTGGTACCGCGGACGTCCATTGGACATCCGTGGGAAGTACCAATGTTTCGACTTCTCACCAAAATTGGACGTTCTATAAGGATATTCAATCGACATCCACCTGGGATGTTCATTGGATGTCCCCGAATTACATCAATCGAAAGTACATCTGGGACGTCCTTAGGATGTGCAGAATTATCAGATGTCTACATCTCTTTCAAGACTAAGATTATGATATTGTTTTGGATTATACCTACTGGAGATACCAATTTGGATGGAACCAGATTTACTTACTATGTAAGCTCAGCACTCTCTCAGATTCATTCAATTCGGTTTTGTACATGTTTAAGGATACACACAACTCTACTTGTCTTACGGAAACACCTTTTTCAAAACAGTGTTGAATAGGTTAGTAATAACTATTGAATAGTATACAAAACTTTTATTTTCATTTATAGATATAACTACACCGAATGAACACAAAATAACTTACAAAACAGTCACTAAACTAATTAATCACAAAAGACGATAGAAAAGCCGCCATAGCTGGTAAATACTCAACAATTGTCTGTCAGTTCGTCAACTCTTCACTTGAACACAGAACACAAAACACAGAAAACAACTTTATGCACGGAATCCATATATGAGGAATTGTTCGGTTTCAATCCGTATACTACATAAATTTTTATTTTCATTGTTGTGAAACAGTGAATCGTATTGGCATACGCATAAACTCGAGAATATGGCCCCTGATGACCACAATGATAGTGAAAAGGGTTTTATTTCAGATGGGTTGTTTTCGCTATAATTTTCAGCCCTATTGTAAATATGCGATCCATTTTATACCTCTTCTGTAAAACCACTAGCTGGGATGTATACACGGGTACTGGGTACACATGGAGGCCTAATTATTGTAACTGTTTTCGAATTTTGTTTCATTTTTATGATCATCCATCCTTCATCTGTGGATGGATGCACCTAGGAAACATTCCGAGAAGTGTTCAATCCAGGACATCCCAAGGAAGTCCTCACAGGGACATTTTCTGAAATTCACTGATTGGGATGACGTCCGATGTACATCCATCAAGGACGTTCCAGAATGTCTCCGTACCAGGACCACCATAGGAAGTCCTTTCGAAGACATGCCAAATACATGCCAACCAGGACATCCAATGGATATCCTAGAAAATTCTACAAAATACATCCGAACCAGGACATCCCAAGGAAGTCCTCGCAGGGAGATATTCTAAGATTAACCAATTGGGACGTCCAATATTCATTCATGTGGGATGTTCTTAAATGTCCCGTACCAGGACAACCATGGGACGTCCATTCAAAGACATGCCAGAATACTTACTAACAGGGACGTCCGATGGATGTCCTAGTAAACATTACAAAATATATCCGACCCAGGACATCCCAAAGACGTCCTCGCAGAGACGTTTTATACGATGTACCGATTGGGACATCCATAGGAAGTCCTTCGGGGAAATTCATGAAAATGCACTGAATCGGACGTCCCAAGGACAATGATTTTATGTCCCGGACATTCGGACATGATTTTATGTCCCGGACATTCGGACATGATTTGTACCAAATAGGGACGTCTCTGGGACATGATGTGCTATTACGGTATTAACTCAATACACTCTAGATGAGGAATATAACTAACATTCCCCTTCCCTTTATTTTCAAAATTTTCAAGGTGCTCTGCTAGGAAGCTATCAAATCCAGAAAGATATACTGAACGGCTTAAATCCTTGGGAAATCCTTGGGAAATTTAATTGTAGCTACTTCCCTTTCAAGAACCTCCTACTAATACTTACATTTCCTGAGAATATATTTTTTTTAGTTTCACATTCCCTGGAAATATTTTTTTCTAGTTCTTTATCTAGCTATGTTTACTAGAAACTCTAGCTAGAGAGCACATAGACTTTATATGATTTTTTGATTCTTCATGCAAAGTAACAATCAGTGATACATTTTTCCAGTCGCCATATCCACTTTTAGAAATTAGAGAATTTTACCTTTTACTTCAGAATTAGAAAACATGGAAAACAAAAAACTGAGTTTGATTTTGAGTCATAAATTAACAATATCTTTCCTCTTTATCTCCATTAGCCTATAAAAAACTGCGTTTGTCAAATGTCTGTTTATTTTTGGTCTTTATCTGTATACATTCTCTGTCTATTTTGGTGGACGTTATCATCACTTTTCGAAAAATTATGTAGAACTGCGTTTATAAATTTGTCGGTTTTAGTTTTTCTGAAATTCCTCAGATAATCATAGTATTCTATGGATATTGGATATTTAGAATATATCCAAGATATTCGGTGGATAGTCCGTGAAAAATATGCCTATAATAATACCACAGAAATATCACAGAATAACTGGAATGATCAAGAATAAGAATAACCAAGGATTATTCTTTAAAAAATATTTTATGAATGTATGGTATGATTCAGGAATATTCAGTAATATTCCCAGAGTTTCCCTTTGTTTTCGGAAAAATATTTATTAGTGTTATTTAAAAATTATCAAAACTTATAAGATGAATGATTGAAAACCATCATTTAAGGTTCATAAAAACCCATAAAAAATTAACGGCAAGGTTAAAAATTCTGAAAAAATTCGAGTTATTTTGGCATGCAAATTGAGTAAGTAATTAATTAGAGAAATGTAGAAGAAAAAAATAAAAACCTAATTTTCAGAGGTTTTTTAAGTTTTTCCAAAAACCTTTCATCAGATTCCATTTCAAATATCGTGATATATCAATGTCAATGTAGAAGATAATCAAGATTTTTTTCAGAATTTTCAACTTCAACGTTTCCTCACAATTAAAAAAAATTCTGAAAATCTTGTTATAAAATCAAAGACAATTGAGAAGAATCGATTGTGCAAGTGATATTTCTATGAAAGGACCCCGCACGGTTCTTATGGAAAATGGGTTCCAGTCGAATTGGCTGAAAATTCAGTATAATGTAGTTTATGAAGTCCTGATCAAATGTCTCTATGGGCACAACAAGATCTAATGTATAGTTTTTGAGATACAGGGTGTCAAACATGCAGAGAGAGGGTTGTTACTTACCTTTAGAAAATCAATAATGTGGCAATTTTTTTGTTACAAAAATTTAAGGATGATAATTACAATCTCAATATTGTCGACACGAGTTGTAATAAGAAGTTATAGGACTCCGTATACAGGGTTATTATTTATTACATAATTTTTATGTAATTCTTTAAACAAACTCAGTCAAACGCAAAAGCTCGTAGACTTGCAGAATAAGTAAAAAACATTTGATTTTAATATTGGGTGATCTGAGGTTACTATTATACGGGGTCTTCCACTTTTTTGTTTGTAGTAATTTAATTTTTTTCAGGAACATATAGAAAAATTAAACATAAAAAAGTAGAACACTAAATATAATATGATCAATATTTTGTGGCTCTTGTCTATTTGTTGCATCTTGTACGGATCCTGGTCGACCGCATGATGATGCAGCAATCAAATGGGAGACTATTGCATTAAAAATATTTCTTACCAGTTCATACCATGTCTGTTAAAACATTGTAATTATGATTATGTACGGATTCTATTATTTGTTGATGGCTTGCATCCGATATTAGCGTTATGTGGAACGTACCGACACTTTCGAGCACCTGATTTACAACTGGAATAATAACGATCTCTTATCTTTTATGTGTGTATAAACATTCAAATTCAATATCACTCAAACTACTTTCCTGGTTTTGTCTCGTCAGATTTTTTGTTACATCTCTGTAAGAATGACAAGATCTCTCATCTTATGATCGGTTAATGTAACGTAATCCGATAATTATTACTGAATGAAAGGTTCTATAATAAACCCTTGCCTATCTAAATGATGTGAACATGATTTAATCCTTTCCGAAATAAAGCCCCATATTCTACAGATAATGAAGATCTTCATCGTCGGTACATACCGTGTGATTCACGAATTATTCGGCATTTTGGGCATTTACAACATCTTGTACACATCATTTACTCTTGTACCAATGCTTGTCCCAATTCAGTTACCACAATTTTGCTGATTTAACAGTTTAAATCCTAGCATCTGTTATTATTCTAAATGCTTCAAGAGTTTGTTTCACATAATTGCCAAAATTCCAAATCAACATAAGTGAACAGGGTGTTGTAGTATAATAAATAAATTTTATTCATCATGTAATTATGAACCCCCCTATATGTGTAATCTGTATACTTATATTATTTCAATATATTGAGTTTGAAGGTCAATATGTTATGATTATTTGATTTAACTATTTTTGAAAACTTTTATTAAAGCTAATAATAAAGCCGGTCGTCGCATTTAATGAATCGCCCTGTATATTATAACGAATCAATGTATCGCTGGTGTCCAACATTAATCCAATACCCTGCACAAAAAATGAAAATATGAAGCGCACGGTGTTACTGGATACTGTGTTACATAAGATTCAATCAAAGATTCCATTGGAAATAATTGTTTTGACAGTTAATGTTGATTCTGACACTAATTCAGTATCTGCTAATTGTAATTGATTGTAACTAGCTTATTTTTTGATTTGATACAGCAGACTTATAAAAACAGACTACCTTCTTCAATATAGAATAAGATGGCCCTAAGGAATAGAAATCTCTTAACTTGTTTTGTTTGTGATGGACGATTTCAACCATGTTTGATGACTATAATAGATGGGGATGAGAATGCTGCAAAATCTGAAATAGCTATTCGTAGAAGACAAGAATTTTTCAGACCTCCTCTTGATGTAAATGCTGATACGAAAATATGTACCAATTGCAATCAGTCGATCCGCAATGAAATATCTGCTATTGAAGAAGACCCTGCTTGTTTAAAGATAAATGTATAAACGCAAACTAGAAGTAGTACGTGCTTGATATGTAACAGCGATGAAGATCTACGTAGGTTATCTGTCGAATTTAGGGCTCATGTTTTCATTTTGAAAGATATCTATATTCCCGAAAATGTTAAATCATGTGCTCATCATTTAGATGAGCATGGATATATTTTACAACCTTTGGTAATTGGATTGCGTTACATCAACCGACCCTATGTCATAAGATGAGAAATTCTTCAGTCATTTTTACAAGGAGTTCGTCATGTAGCAAAAAATCTGACGAGAATATACGACGAGAATAGTTTAAGTGACAGTGAATTTGAATACTTATACTCAGTTAATAAACAGCAGTTTTCAGAACTATTTACCTACTGCGATGAAGTACGCCATGAAGAACATTACAGATATGTGAGTAAAAAAGATCTGTTGATGTTCTTGTGCAAAATGCGTCATGGACTTTCTGATGATTTTGTATGTTTAATGTTTGGCTATTCAAGTAGACAGGCAGTAAGTCTAGCCGTTTCTCTTGTAACAAATGCTGTCTTTATAATTAAATAGAGCATTATCACAACTGATTCGACCGAGCGGAGTCGTTAAAACATAATAATAATTGGGAACGTTGGGCTCTAATTTTCTTGGAACCAGGAATCATACCTCACAGCATTTAAGATTTTAACTCACCTTACTTTTTCATCAGATGATCTCGACGTTCTATACTCGATGCTGGATTGAGAACTCGTTGCGGAACTCACTTTAGCACTCAAATTTACTTACTCTGTTCAACTCTACTAATTAAAATATTTTTCTCTCAAATCAAAAGGATTTTTGTAAACTGGAATGTGAACTTTTGATAATAAAAAGCCAGAATGCATAACACTTATCTCTATTAACAAAACAATAAAGAATAACAACAAAAGATGTTTGGGACATTTCTCAAATTAATTGATAAAGCAACTTCTGATTTTAACTGATAATATACTTTTAACCGGAAAAAGGTGAATGAGGCCAGATGATTTACTAATAACATAACAAAATAAAACGTAAAAGACTCGAAATAATTCAAATACAACAAATACTAAGAGTTGATTAGAAGAATCAACTTTTTAGTGGAAGTGGAAAAGATCGACTTTATAGATATATTCAAAGAATCAAAATTAACGATAGTACCCAGATTGAATATTATGTTGAACAGAGTTGAAATATGACAATAACAATAACTTGAGAAAACTAATAAAACTGCGCAACCACATGTTGACTTGAACGAATGAAACGAAAGACTAACCTATTTTTCGACCCTAATTTCAAAGTTGGCATGGTCCGCCCCCTTGAGAACTATGGGTGGTCCCTGAAAATATAACAACTGGCCTCTCACAAGAACATAAACATATGCGAACTATTTGACTGTTTGTTTCTCTATTATTCTGAAATGCCCAATTTTGAGATAAATACACACACGGAAACACTTAAAAATAATCAATAACATCGTCTATTTTAAGAGGACCCTTGGTAACCATGTATTTCTGAGAATATTTACTAGAATAACATGAGTTTTCGAGGGTTTGAGAAAACATTTCAGATATTTGAATTCGGGTTTGGGTCTGATTTAAATTATTATTTCCGGTCATAAAATTCGTTTGGTTACAATCCTCCCCCCTAAGAATAGTAACAATTTTTTTTTCTCGAAATAAATTGTTACTCCAGATCCTCCTTACATTTTTCAAACTTACAATTCTACAGTCTGTGTTTATGCAGTTCGTATCCCGCGCGTAATGGGTTTCCGCACGCCCATGGTCGTAACACCAAAGTCATAAGTCTGTTCACTCACGCACTCGTCGATGTAGCTCCGTAGATGTTGATACTGTCTACTCCAATTCCATTGGCTTCTGAATCCTTCCTGGTTTCTGGTTCCTTGGTTCACAGAGCTATCAGGTAAGCTCCGATCCATCATCGTGAACAATAAATGGAATCTGTTCACCTGAGAACTGGTTACTCCTTCCCAAGTGTCCAAAGGAAGATGTTATCCTCGGACTGGCGATCTCTTGCAACCGATATCTCACACGCTCCATGTACTAGACACACAACTCTGCCCCATGGTCCTCGCTTGGCACCAGGATCTTCTTCTCGGAATGGTAGTGTGGTGGAAACTGGATGGTGATGTTCCCTTGATCTCCTGACATCCTGCAACCTGCTCTCCCATCGCTGACTGCTCATCTCTCGGAAGTTGGTGGTAGAAATTCTCGATGTCTCTCGGCTGGAAATGGTCTAGCATCCTGTATCTTGGGTCCTAGGGTCCTTCGTCTAGAGTCCTTGGTCCTTCGTCTGGAATCTTCGGTTGTACGTCTAGAATATTCGGTCCGACGTCTTGGGTCCATGGTCCTTCATCTAGAATCCTTGGTCCTGAACGTCTTGTGGTAGCCTCAGCTGTGGTCCTAGGAGTGGCGTCCTGGTTCTTCTTTGGTATCCTTTGGTCTTCCTCATAGCAAATTCGGTTCATCTACGTTGGGGTCCTGGCCATTAGAACAGGGTCGTGCTGCCATAATACCTGTAAATACAAATTAAATTAGAATCCAATAATTTCTGTTGGTGGTTAGTACGAAATTCGGAAACTGGAAGTCTCATATTCCAGTCTCCGTTACCTAATTATGAATTTCTCCTCCATCGGTTATTCTTGGTCCCTGATGATATTGAAGTGGAACTGCCGCATCCCTCTTTGCTACCATACTCTTTATCCCCTTCTCGCTCCGTTACCGATTGATTTAATTTCCACCGTTACGTTTTCTATCATACTGTAGTTTTCTTTTGTTCGCGAGTTTCCGATCCTACTGCCTTGGTTACGCTTCTCCTAACTATACGGTACTGCATATCACTTCGTGTTTGAATTTACGTTTTACATTTTTTTTTCTTTACCTTTTAGCCATATTTCTATTTTCGTTTAGCCTAGAAGTAACCGATTTCCTTCACTGATTAGTCATTTTCCGCAATATACCGTTGTGAATTTCGGGCTTTCTTTACTTGACCTCTTGATATAATCGTGCATATTGGTTACCGTTAGGCTTTTATACAAATTGACAAAATATGGTCTGACTAATTCAATCCTGTTCTTTCTTTCTGAACTTTCAGGAATCTGACATTCATTCACTTCTCGATGGTATGTAGATAACTAGGTGACATCTGTTCATTATCTCTATTGCAACGTGTCACTCTGACAATATTGAAAATTTTCCGTCTATATTTTCTCGGTGATATACTCAAAACGACTGAACTTGATACTTACTTAGATATGTTCTGAGACTTCAAAAGATTAGTAGCTAATTAATTCCTGAAGTCTGAACAATGAAATTCGATTTACGAATTCAACTATTATCTCCCACACTTGTTAGTTCATTTCTCTATGTTAGATTCTCATTTTCTCTCATTTTCTCGTTCCTTTCTCATCTCACAGGTTATTCTTTCATTCAATATACTCTTACCAGATTCATTCGTCAAATAGTTGAATAAGTGCTTATTTTTAAATGTGGAAACTTTCAAATTATTAAATCGTTATGAGAAAATTAATTAAGTAATTCAAATAAAATATTATTAGACTTTAAATAATTAATAAATAAAAATCGCTCAGTATATCACTTTTTACAAATTTCTATAGTCGCTAAGGAGAATTTCTTTGCCAATTTTGTGACTATTTCATTATTTCCATTGTCAGGTTTTCTTCCTGTTCACGTCATTAGGTATCCTTTTTCCATTCCCGCGTGTTTCACCAATTTCCATATTTGGTGTCAATTATTCACCATCCTTCGCCACCATTTGTCAATCTGTTTTCATTTCAACACTTATTTTTCACATACAAAATTTCACTCTCAATTAATTCGGCTAACCAATACACATTTTTCTACATTATATTTATTATCTTTAAGTTTTTTTTTCTTCTCTTCAGACTCTTAACTGAGAGTTTTACGATTTATTATTCCTCGTAACTGAACTTTTTCTTCGCTTCAGTCTATTTTCTCAAATTTCCACAACTGTTTTCTTCTTTATGCTTCTTCAAAATCACAAACTTTTTTTTTCCCGCCTATGGCCTCGAATTCTCTCTCTCTCGAATTCTTACCAACTGGTTTCTTCTTTATTTTTTCTTCAAAATGACTACAACTTTTTCTTCTCCTCAGCCTATGGTCTCGAATTCTTTCTCTTGAATTCTTACCAACTGGTTTCTATTTTATTCTTGTTCAAAACCACCAGAACTTTTTCTTCTCCTCAGCCTATGGTCTCGAATTCTCTCTCTAGAATTCTTTCCAACTGGTATCTTCTTTATTCTTCCTCAAAACCACCAGAACTTTTTCTTCTCCTACTGAGCCTATTCCAGGAAAGTTAAACAATTTTCTCTCTCACAATACTCGAATTTAAACAACATTTACATTCCTCGAAATTCTATTGGGTTTCGAACCAAGTAATTAGCTGACCTGACCGTTCCAGGGGGTCGACTTCCCCTGAGACACCCAAATCGCGAACATGAAACTGGTACATCCACCTTCTAGAATTTGAGGTTGGGAAAGTCCCTATCAAAATTATAAAATTTTCCGATTTTCACTTTCCTGGTTTGCAGCTCAGTTCGGCTCGGGATTCGGGAAAAACAGGATCATTTGTCAAACGGCTCAAGATGCCAGAGGAAACCGTCCTGGTTTCTCTGTGGCATTGGGGAAACGACGCGAAGTGCTAAAGGGTACACTTTTTATTTTTCCTCGACCAATTTTATAGCATTACTTGCTCTTCGATTTACTCTATCGGTATCTATATACAACTTATTTTCTATTACGGGGTCGGTATCACCTCGGCGCGGAAATATCCTTCGCTGCCGGAATATGATCATAGCCCTGCTGGTGCCTATGATCAGTTTCCCCCGCTCCCTTTCTAGCTAAAGCCTTGGTCGAATGACATGCATTTGTCCCTCTGTCCTTTACTACGAAGAGAAAGCTGTATTGGTTTTCCTATGTACAATGTTCCGGATCAAATCTTCCGGCTAAATTATCGGCTGGTTTTTTGTAATCATTTTTTTTCTTCTTTTATCTCCATTTACTTTACTTTTATAACCCGTTTGGAACTTTATTTATTTATACTTCCTTACCTAGGAATAACATTCTTGGTTGCAAGTTTCTTGATAAAATCCGAACGTTCCCAGTTCAACCTACTTTTCAGAAACAATATATCAATGGTATGACGATAAAATTCGTATCCTAATTATATCATAAATTCAATCAAATTTTGGTTAAATAAAAAAACTTTGTGCAAATGAAACCAAAAGTTACTCTGGCAGAAAAATTCTGAAATACGGTCCTGTAATGGTGTCAATATCATTGTAATGTAGTATGCGAAACAAAAATTTAAACAATTTCACCTGTAATAAATACCATATGTAAATCCAAATGTTACCTGATCCTCTTCTCTAAACTATATACCATCCGTGTGTATGCAGAAATTTTCCTCAATTTCTCGTAAATTCCATTGCTTTTCGTCCCTGAATACTATCAACTATACCAAGATTTATTCTAATACCTTTTGAATTAATCAATTTCTCGAAAGTTTGATCATTCTTATTAATAATTTTTTTTTTTTTAGAAACGGTTACCTTTCAATTACTAGAAAATCGGCTACTTTAAATATATATACACATATATATATATACATATATATATATATATACATATATACACACATATACACACACACATACATATTTTTTTTTTCTGGGAATACAATGAATCATTTCTGCGTATTACTCATTTAATTATTCATGTAACACATGTGTTATTTTAAATCTGTAATTTTCTATTTCAACTTTAATTTTCATAACAATTTCCTTTAAAACATTGTAAAAGTAGGTAAGTCCCACGAGATACGAAGATATCTCAAATACTTTTTTTTTTCAAATTTCAGGAGACTCATTTCATTTTAACAAAAATTAGTCAATATTTAATTCGATAATATTCCTAAGAAATAATATTAACAAAACATCCAATAAAAATTATGGTTTCCATCACATCCTTATTCACATGCCGTCGGCGGTGGCGACTATGGACTCAATTGCCTTTCTCAGTTAAATGACTGGAACCTTTTCTAGTTGGTACCTGAACTAATTTTAACACCAAACACAAAAACAAGGTACATAAATATTGACTATTTTACCAGTTTCAGTTCTTCACCATACATTTAGCTTGATTATATTTTCTAATTGAATTTGTTAATTACATTAACTTCAAATTATTGATTGATAATGGCTCGATAAAAACCATGGCTTGTAAATGGAATATCTATAAAACTTACCAAAAATATTTATTATTTTATTATCTGAAAACCATAAAGGTTTTCGGTTTACGATTTGATTTGAAATAGTTACACCTGCTTCGAATAGAATAAAGTGGTGGTGAACCACTTAGATTTTGTATCTGACATTTACTTGAATTTATAATTTTCCCTTTTTTCTTCTTTTCTTGTCCTTTTTTTTTCTGTTGGTGAAGGCTTTAATTTTCAAAGATTTTATAGAGCATCATCGCCCGCTGTAACTTGTAGACATATTATTGAATAGGTGTATCATTGGAACTTTGATTATTTATATTGACAAAAATATCATAGCACTCTGTAGTTCAGTTGGCATTTTCTTTGAATAGAAATAATGCTGAAAATAATCTAAAAGTAATAATTGATATCGTTTAGAAATATTGATATCTATACTGACACAGTTGACATCAGGAATGTTTTTTTTTTCATTTATCATTACTTGGGATAAGTTATTTACCCCATTACAGGTGGCATATCAATTTTTTTTTATGAAATTTTGATAATCGTTGCGATTTTTTTTTCTACAAAATTCTATTGAAATAGGATTTAGGTAGTGCAACTCTGATGGTCTCCCATTTTATATCTCTTGATATTCAAATGTTACTTCAGTGTTCATTTTCAAAAATTAAACCCTTGGATTTCTTCAAAGTAGTGTTCTACTTTTCTCATTCACCAGCTACAAATATATCACTTTTCACCTTACTGTTAATTTAGAATCAATTCCCTTTATGGAAAAATATAGTCACTTGGGGATGAAGTGATGACAATTTTAATAATAACTTAAACTTTTACGCAGAAAACACTGCACTTGAGCACGGCAATATCAATATAAAACGAGAAGGAAATGCACCATTTAGATAATTCTAAAAAATGAGTATTGACGATACTCTATGAAATGAAGCAAAACAGTGGAAGTCCTAGGAATAGAACCAACATCGATAGGTGTAAAATAACAAGAGAACAAATCACTAGACATGTGAAATAAAACTTATATACCACAAGTTTCCTGAATGATATTTGACAATAATAATACAACCGAAAAACGATTTTACTCGTATGTTACTACCACAGAAATGGTTAATCTGTCTCAACTGCGATGTGAAAGTAAACTACGGTTAAATTGCCTTAGATGAGCGATCTCAAAAGATACTTCAATAGGTATAATCAGTAGTGACTTGAGGTGATACAAAAATTTAAATATTTGTGCTATAGTTCATTTTAGGTGAGTTTTACCTGGAAAATATCCATTATCGTAAATATGAGTGGACTTTATTTGAGTTATTACATTCGTAACACAAGAAAAATACTTAAAAACCCGGTTCATCCTTTTATGTGAGCCATTCCTATCAGAGCATATAGCACCAAAATTACCTAAATCATAATTCATCTATACATCATTTAAATTATGTGAAAATCTATATAATTTGACTAATGCTTTTCTTTGTTCAAAAATATCAACAATTGACGCCATCTGCTTTTTATTTATAAACAATTGACCTTTTAAAATATTAAATTCTCCGTTCATAAACGGTATTCGTTATTTTGGTGACACGAAATTTTCGAAAACTACAGCCATCATTCGTCTTTAATTTCCATTTTTGTCTTATTTCTGAATCATATTGCATTTTCCTCACACCTCTGAGTGTTTTTTTTTCTTTCTTGACTTTTATACAATTGAATATTCGAATATTTCTATAAAACTAGATCTTGAACAAATAACTTCTGACACGTCTCTCATAGAACAATATTTTGACGACTTTAACTATTATTGAAGATATAAACAAACAACAAAAACACAGGAAGTATAATAGGTTTTGCTCTAATTATCAAACCAAAAACTTAATAAAATGTCTCAACGTTAAATATAATTATTCATTTGTTTATTATACCTCATTTAATCAAAATTTCGTACGAATGCTCTTGACCCTTCGGCAATAAATGTCATAACCTTTAGTGCCGAATAAAACAATAATTTACAAGCTTGTTCTGGGTCGAAAGTAGTGAAAGGCAATACGATTTCAATAGCTATCCAAACAAAAAAATTTACCCTTAGCGGTAGGTTTGAAAGATGCAATATTTTGTACAATGACCATCCAAAATTTACGGTTTTATAAAAATCACATTCCTGACTACTCGTCTTTCAATCTGCATTTTAAATAAAAATGAATTATGCTGTTTTAAATTTCATTGTATTCCCTTTTCTTATTCAATTTATTTCTATTTATTAACAATTTTTGATATTTGAATAATTTGACTAATTTTGGTACCTACTTCTTGCTATCATTAGTTTCGCTATCATTTATTATTTTTTCCATTTTTCTGTTATCATTTTGAGTTTATTTTTCAACTTAGTTTCCCTACCAAATTTGTCAAATTATTATGTTTAACGGCCTGTAGCCGGAGCCTTCGTTTCGAGTCATTTGAATGCGCATTATAATTGACAATTAAACATTATTTTTCGACGTACTCATTCCTCAATTCTTCAAAAAAAATACCACTGGATGCTGAAAGAAAGGTTATTTTTTTTCATGTGGAGGTACAATTCTCTAGGTTTTTCTTGTGATTGCCTTTGAATTTTGAATTACCTGATCTAATATAATACCTGTGAATGTTTAATTTCTCTGAAATCAAATCATATCAAATTTTCGCTATTATTCTAATTTAACTGAGAGCTTACATGATAATTGAGACTAGAAATCGAATTACTTGAAAATGCACGTGATGGGATTCAAAATAAAACTCTGTCTCTTTCTGAATTAATAAAATACAACATATAGATTTATCAACAATATCTTCGATTTGAGTGAAAGCATATTTGACAATATTAAAGGAAGAATGAAAAAGTGAATTCGGATTTCATCAAGAATATAATTACTCTATATTTCCGATGTCTCTCATGTATAAAAGAGATTAGATAATGAAAATATCTATTTATTTTCCAGGCAACCTTAACAAGCCAATTTAACAAATATATCTACTTTCCAGAAAATACCCCAGATTACTGACACCAATGTAACAAATGCTGTCTTTATAATTAAATAGAGCATTATCACAACTGATTCGACCGAGCGGAGTCGTTAAAACATAATAATAATTGGGAACGTTGGGCTCTAATTTTCTTGGAACCAGGAATCATACCTCACAGCATTTAAGATTTTAACTCACCTTACTTTTTCATCAGATGATCTCGACGTTCTATACTCGATGCTGGATTGAGAACTCGTTGCGGAACTCACTTTAGCACTCAAATTTACTTACTCTGTTCAACTCTACTAATTAAAATATTTTTCTCTCAAATCAAAAGGATTTTTGTAAACTGGAATGTGAACTTTTTATAATAAAAAGCCAGAATGCATAACACTTATCTCTATTAACAAAACAATAAAGAATAACAACAAAAGATGTTTGGGACATTTCTCAAATTAATTGATAAAGCAACTTCTGATTTTAACTGATAATATACTTTTAACCGGAAAAAGGTGAATGAGGCCAGATGATTTACTAATAACATAACAAAATAAAACGTAAAAGACTCGAAATAATTCAAATACAACAAATACTAAGAGTTGATTAGAAGAATCAACTTTTTAGTGGAAGTGGAAAAGATCGACTTTATAGATATATTCAAAGAATCAAAATTAACGATAGTACCCAGATTGAATATTATGTTGAACAGAGTTGAAATATGACAATTACAATAACTTGAGAAAACTAATAAAACTGCGCAACCACATGTTGACTTGAACGAATGAAACGAAAGACTAACCTATTTTTCGACCCTAATTTCAAAGTTGGCATGGTCCGCCCCCTTGAGAACTATGGGTGGTCCCTGAAAATATAACAACTGGCCTCTCACAAGAACATAAACATATGCGAACTATTTGACTGTTTGTTTCTCTATTATTCTGAAATGCCCAATTTTGAGATAAATACACACACGGAAACACTTAAAAATAATCAATAACATCGTCTATTTTAAGAGGACCCTTGGTAACCATGTATTTCTGAGAATATTTACTAGAATAACATGAGTTTTCGAGGGTTTGAGAAAACATTTCAGATATTTGAATTCGGGTTTGGGTCTGATTTAAATTATTATTTCCGGTCATAAAATTCGTTTGGTTACACTCTTGTTAGAAAATCTTTGATGCAACGTTTTGTGACTACCAACATAGGCTTTAATGCTATTACTAGATACAATTATATTGAGAGACATGTTACGGAGCAATCACTTTCATTGATGGTACTTACAGCTACATTCAAAAGAATAACAATTTCAGAGTTTTACGGCAGTCGTATTGTGTACACAAAGGCCGACACTTATTAAAACCTATTTTAATAGTAGCACCTGACGGTTACATAGTCGACATTCAAGGGCCATACTTCTCTGATAGTAAAAATAATGACGCTGCTATTTTGCAAAATGAACTTGAACTAGACGGTAATATAATGAGAAGATGGTTTCAGGAAAATGATATTGTAGTAGTTGATAGGGGGTACCGTGATGCTGCTGAAATACTTGGACACCTAGGCATTGTGCATAAAATGCCAGCACTTTTGCTGCCTAACCAACACCAACTCTCAACCGAAGATGCTAACGACTCTCGTTTAATCACAAAGTCGAGGTGGATAGTAGAATCACGAAACGGCCACATAAATTCAATGTTTAAGTTAACAAAATATTCAAATACAACATCTTTCCCATCTAGGGAGTTTTTTTCGGATAGCTGGAGCTATTATTAATAGATATCATCCTCCTATCCTTATGGAATGAGCCGATGCACAATTGGCTCAAAGATTACTCAAAAAGGCTAGTGAACCAAATGTCGTTCAAGCACTGATTGAGGAAGAGAATCTGAATACTAGAAATGCTCAAAGATGGGTACGTTTAGATGCTAAACAATTGCAAGATTTTCCAATTCTGTTGCTTGATTTTATAAAAACGCTAACAATTGGAGTTTATCAAGTAAAGTTGGCACCGTCCTATGTCCAAGACAAATTACAGAGGGATCACGACGAAGAATTTCAGTTTGAAACTTTGAGAGATATCAACAGACTACCATGGCCAGAGCTTCTACGGGTTAGAGTATATTTTCTCGTTTTAGAAGTGCAGCTAAATATCAACTGTGGATTTCATATCGACCAACAAATAACGAAGAAATAAATAATGAAGAAGAATCTATAGATGGTTATTACTGCACCTGTAAATTGTGCTCGAACTGTCGGTACCTGCGCACATATTGCCAATACCATATTATTGAAATTGATCCAATTACGAAATTGACTGGTGGCCATAGAACATGCGCATTGTGTCTGTTATCTGTCAGAATCACATTGGCGTACTTCAGGAAAAATTAATGAGTGTTTATATAATGACGAGAATATTTTATATCTGTACATCCATGAATCTTATTTCCTCTCCTACTTTCACTCTGAAAGAGTAAAAGGAAAATAGCTACCCAAGCAATCCTCAGCAACTGACATTTCCCTTGGAGTACCACAGGGCTCAGTGTTGGGACCGGTACTATTTATTTTATGTATAAATGACTTAAGCGCGTGTCAATATTGTATGCACTTGCCATATGCGCTGATGATACATCAGTGATTGTATCAAAAAAAAAATAAAAATTTCACTACAAAAACAGTGTAGTGACATTTTCCAAAAGTTGAATGTATGATTTTTGGCCAACTCTATTTTAATTCTGAAAAGACAGACTTCCTTAGATTCCGGAATTACCAAATCAAGTGGCTCAAAATTGTACAAGTGTTTAATTTCTAGGTATCCATTTTGACAGTATGTTAAGTTGGAAAACTCACTCTGATGAGTTCGTCCAAAATCTTAATTCTCATAATTGCTTACTCAAAAACTTAAGGGACGTCTTGAATACAAAACAAACACTCAACATTTACTATGTACAGGTGGAATCACGGGTGGGATATGTTGTTTTTGGGGTTGGTCCGCACATGCAAATAACGCTTTTCTTGTACAAAAACGAATAATCAGAACTATCTCTGGTGTTTCGGGACGGCATAGTTGTAGGGATTTTTTTAATAAAATTGAATATCCTAACATTACCTTCACTTTATATTTGAATTATGCAGTTATATTTTCAATAATAAAGATCAATTTATCAAAAGATCAGAAAATCATGATAAAAACACTAGATACAAAGATAATTTTCATATTCCGCAAACTAGACATTCAATCTCATACCGATCTTCTGAAAGTGCTGGTTTGATTTTTTCAACAGGTTTCCAAATGAGTTAAAATGTTGTTCAACTCTCCAAATCTTTAGGAAAAAGTTGATAGTGCTCCTCATTAATAAACATTTTTATTCAGTCAATGACTTTTAAATGTACGAATTTATATTGTTGTGATTGTGACAGTTATATAATTTTTTATGTTTATATTTATGTACGTTTGTAATATTTCTTATCCTACCTATAAATAATTCCTATACAGATTTATATTTGGTTTAAAGGAAAATTAAATTTATTATTATTAATGTAATGGGGACCATACTTCAACAAGGCACATTTCAGTCGTTGAAAATTAAGGATTCTTACACCAAAGTACAAAACAATTCATTTTAACCATATCTATTTACTCGAGGTAACGCCAATGAACAAATTAACAATATGGCTCCCCAGATTGTCAAATATCAATTCTCTGGTGGCTCTTGCGCATTGCGCAGACACGATTTCAGGATGTTCAATAGGATGAGTTTTTCGAGTGGTGGGCAAATGAGTACTAGCAGTCTAGTTTAAAGGTTAAGTCGGTGGTACGCACGCCATCAACCAAACATTCGCTACTCCTTAACGCAATTAATAGGATCTGTTCACGATGCAGGAAACAGACCACAACCACAAAATATTGTTCGTTAGGTTTAGTTTTTTATTTTATATCTACGGATGTGGCTAGTCTGATTTCGTAAGAAAAGAACCACCCTATGTAAATAGCCTTAGAACTTTTCCATACAAAACGTATCGACATCCCCATTACGTTTTTAATTTTATGAGGCCCTCAACACCGGTCTGTCGAAGGCTTTAGGTTTGAATGTACCTGAAATTGCCATGTTGTTTTGAGATGAAATCAGTTACAGTTATTGTTTACTGATGGCCGCGTTGAGTTGTTACAGTTTTACAGAATTATTTTACTTATTCATTATTCTCATACAGAATATACATTTTCTAAATATGTATATCCTACATACAACACCAAAGTGTTTGAGCAAAGATCCTTGTACTTCCAGAGCTAACGCAAAGCCACACTGATGATGGAGGGAGACCTCCGAAACCGGAGCTATTCAAAGCTACGGTGTTAATTTGAGATGAGACCACGTGCCAATTGTTTGTATTAATGTTTACTGTTTCCTTAATGATTTCAAGTTTTCATACAAAAAATACATCTTTGTAGGCCACATAATATATAGTAGTCATAGCTTTTTGTAATAATGTCAGCCACATTTGTCATAATATTGAAGTGTATGCAAGATGAAAAAAAAAAGAAAATGCTCTATTATTCTGTAATTAGTCTTGTCGTATGGTTTTTGGGTCATGCTTCGCAGGCCATCAACCAAACATTCGCTCGGCCTATCCCCTAACCGAATTATATGATCCGTACAAGTACAAATAGACAAGAGCCACAAAATAGTGATCATATTATATTTAGTTTTCTACTTTTATGTTTAATTTTTCTATATGTTCCTGAAAAAAATTAAATTACTACAAACAAAAAAGTGGAAGACCCCGTATAATAGTAACCTCAGATCACCCAATATTAAAATCACATGTTTTTTACTTATTCTGCAAGTCTACGAGCTTTTGCGTTTGACTGAGTTTGTTTAAAGAATAACATAAAAATTATGTAATTATTAATAACCCTGTATACGGAGTCTTATAACTTCTTATTACAACTCGTGTCGACAATATTGAGATTGTAATTATTATCCTTAACTTTTTTTTGTAACAAAAAAATCGCCACATTATTGATTTTCTAAAGGTAAGTAACAACCCTCTCTCTGCATGTTTGACACTCTGTATCTCAAAAACTGTACATTAAATCTTGTTGTGCCCATGGAGACATTTGATCAGGACTTCATAAACTATATTATACTAAATTTTCAGCCAATTCGACTGGGACCCATTTTACATAAGAACCGTGCGGGATCCTTTAGAAGATTGAGCATTAAGGGACTATTCACACTATTTTTCAGACATAAAATCGAACGATTTAATTTTTTTAATAATGATTTTCAAATCCTGTGACAAAAAACGGTAAATCGCTCCAGTAAGTGATTCCTCTGTAGTACATGAACGAAAAGACATAAATAAATATTTCTGCTACTGTCCACAAGGTATTGCATAGAACTATTGTCACTGTCATATTTACTGTGCAGCGTTGCCAATAGTTCAAGACAGCGGTAACCGATGTATTTTGTTTAATTTTTCGAAAATGAAAGTTACGTCGATAGGGGTTTGTCAGTTCATCAGTTGGATATTGGATTGGTCCGCCTAAAGCCTTGGAGTCCTTGGACATAATTGAAGAAGTATGTAAGTATTGAGTTCTATGTTTCGCGATTTAAAAAAAGTATCAGATTTGGAAATAAAACAGGATGCAAACCAGAATTGAAAAATAATAATAAAAATCATAATTATTTATTGTCCATTCCAGTTGTTTTTAAAAACGTATTATATACATAAAAAATAACGGCATAATAGGCGGAGTTCAGTCTACAAAGTTGAAAAATATTGATAAAAATAAATTATAGTGAGTTGTTCATAATAGCTGCTCTTTTTGAATTTTACCAACAATATTGTTGTTTGTGCTAAAAGCAAATCTAATCCAAGCAAGATCAAGGTCAGACTGACTTTATCTATAACAAACCAATGGGCACTGGAACACCGAATATCAGAAAAACAAACGAAATGAATACAATGAATAATATACAGGTGAACTGGGAAAAAGGGGCAATACCAAAGATTCCCAAGATCTCCTCCCACGGGAAAACCGACGACACAGGCATCATAAATAAACCAAAATCTAGGAAAAAGATTGAACCAGCTTTAAAGAAAATGGTCCCCACCTTTGGAAACACTAAAAACGATTGAAAAGATAACCCCTTTTAGAACAAAACGAGGTCTCTATCCATGGTAATTCTGGATGTTCTGCAAATCAACCGAAATTTGCAGACAAAGAAAATACGTCAAAGTTTCTGAAAAATGTGGTGTACACCCATTACAAAACTGAAGACTCAGCAAATTTTCCGAAACTTGCAGACATGATTCGGCACTATGGTTAAGTTTGAAAAACGAGGTCTCCATCCAATATAAATCTGAGGTCGCTGCAAAATTCCTGAAATTTTCCGACAGGACACAGCAAGAAACACTGAATTCGAATAATAAAGTCTCTGAGGTCTTCACCCAACAAAAGCCAAAGGCACTGCATTTCTCACCAAATTCATGGACTCAGCAGAGGCCACTGAATTTGAATAACGAGGTCACCTAGGTCTCCACCCAACAAAATCATTTAGGCACTGTAAATTTCACTAAATTCACGGACAGGACTCAGCAGAGGCCACTGATTTCGAATAACGAGGTCTCCACACAACAAAATTATGGAGGCACTGTGAATTATTTTTTTATCATTATCATCCCCAACATCACTTGGTTGAATTTGTAGTATCTCTGGTTTTTTGTTGGGCGGAGACCTCGGGGCCTCGTTTTTCGAATTCATTTGCCTCTGCTGAATTATGTCTACGAATTTGGTTGAATTGGTAGTGTTTCCGGTTTTTTGTTGGGCTCAGACCACGGGGACTTCGCTATTCGAATTCAGTAGCTTTTGTTGAGTCCTGTCAATAGATTTGTTTGAATTTGTAGTGTCTCCAGTGGCGACCTGGGAGACCTCGTTTTTCGAATTTAGTGGCATATCTTGTCTATGAATTTGGTTGATTTTGTAGTGTCTCCAGTTTCTTATCGTGTTCAGAATTCAGTGGCCTCTACTGAGTCCTGTTTATGAATTTGGTTGAATTTGTAGTGTTTCCAGTTTTTTATTGGATGTAGACCTCGGGGATCTCGTTATTCGAATTCAGTAGCCTCTGCTGAGTGCTGTCTATGATTTTGGTTGAATTTGTAGAGTCTCTGGTTTTTTGTTGGGTGGAGACCTCGTTATTCCAATTCAATTGTCCATGAATTTGATGAAAGGTGCAGTGCTTCCGGTTTGGTTGGATGGAGACCTCGGGGGTCTCATTATTTGGTTTCAATGTCCCTTGCTGTGTTCTGTCAACAAATTTCAGGAAATTTGTTGCGCACGCCCTAAGATTTGTCTTGGATGGAGACCTCATTGTTCAAACTCAACACTCCGTACTGAGTTTTATGTGCAAGTTTCAAAAAATATAATAGGAAATTCTGAACCGAAATTATTATAATAATTATCAAAAAAGGAATTGGATGTTTTTCACCATCATGAATCATGACTTTGTATGTGTCTCATCAATGTTGAATTTTCACTATAAACCTCATGTTTAATGGCTTGATTGAGAAAATGAACATTTCTGAAAGCTCGACCAAATAACAAAGAGTATTCTGTTAAACAGCCCAGTATTTTGACAGTATCCTCAAGATCCATCTGCATTTTTTCTTAACTAATCTAATAATATATTCTATATCTCTAATGTAGATAATTCAGTTGATAAACAATTTATTATTGAAGAGAAAGATATCACAAAATCATCTCCACAACGAACAAAAAATGATATAATAATAATTATTATTAATAGTAATCCGGCTATCCGTAAAATAGCTACATAATGCATTGAACCACATTGCCGCACCATGAATACCAGATAATAATCAATAATCCTGTGAGCTATTTCGCAGTACTCCGAATAATGTTGAGATTGGGCAAGAATACCTTAGCAGTTGGGTTGACCGTTGGATATTCGGCAGATATTCCAGCAGAAAACTATAATTTATTTGGAAATATTCAAAGATAGCTGTCACATGTAAACAATGCTGTCACCGTGGTATGAAAATCATATCTTGTCAGTGCCATCTTACAGTTCAGAAACGCGAAATAATTGACTTTATATCAACCTTAAGGAAACGTTTCATGAAAAAACATCGCACAAATGAAAGAATACTGAAAATTGTAGTGAAAGAGCAAACTAGTATGAACGAAAACGAAATAGTACATAGTATGTTTCCGACATCCTCCCACTAGAGGAACGTTCACATAAAAATAGTGAACCAATTGTCGACGGAGACATGCTTTATACAAAATAAATAAATCTACGGAACAAATCTTTTAGGTTGCCGTATTTGACGACCACTGCTTGTACACTGCACTTAATCGGAAACTCTACTTTCGATATCAGGAATGATATCTGTCATTCCTGCACTATCGCGATAAGTTGTTTGACTGCTCGGTTCTTCTTTGTCTGCCATTTGAAAAATTCTGCTGTATCAGGTTTATCAATACACTCTAAGGGCCGGTTGTTCAGTCTATGGTAAAATCCAAAGATTTATCAAACTTGGTTTGGAATCGAATCCTAGATCACCGTCAAATGTGTTGTTCAGCAGAAATTCGACCATGGATAACGAAAACCAAGATTTTGCTGTTGTTTTGAACTATTTCATGAAAAGTCAAAATCAAAATATTTGATGTCAGAAAGTTTTCAACTCGTCGACAAAGCTTTTCAAGTATAAATTGAAATAATTATATATTATAGACTGTAATGGTGATAGTCTCTCCGATCTGAACATAGGTGCAAACGAAAGAGCTAGAGTACCACCACCATTTGCGCTCCGGGGCGACTTAACAAATAGAAGGTGGCGCATTTGCTATTACAACTGCAGGAAAAACCTGGAGAATCCAACAGTACGAGCGCATGTACTTCAATGAGAATAAAAATTCAACACTTACGCTCCTCATCACATCAATGAAGAAGATTTTACTATTTTATGTCAAATACAACCAAACATTTTCCATTCGTAGTTTCTTACTTTTCTGTGATTTCTTGGAAAGCTTGGTAGAAAACGGAATAATTGAAGGCACCTTGAACAATAAAATAGAATGAAATTCATGAGTAAATCATTCTATGTGATGGAGCTTTTTAGGCAGATATGATGATTTGATCACGATAGATATGTAAATATATCCTAGCTGGTTCCCACGAAAAGGAAAATCATGTAATGGGATGTGCCATTGTAATCTTTGATGTATGTTATGTTCAGAAAATAATTTTCAGTAATGGAATCATGACAAAAATACCTAGTATCTATAAGTACGAGGTACCCTAATCAGTTATATTTTATCATCGTCCATGAACATTTTTGTGAAAGTGATTTCCAACTATTTTTCCACTATTTCATATTGCAGTTCTAACGTTGTTATGTCAGTCAGTTACGACAAATTGAGTGCTTACAGCCCTGTGCACCGAAGTAGTTTAAACGAGATTAAAATTTGAGCTCGATTAACTCTAATTTTTTGTATGCACCGTATCGAAATACGCCTTAATCGCGATTAACTTAAATCCAATGGTTTTCGAGGTTTAAGCTTAGCAAACGCACGTATGACTGTTGAGTTGGTTGTTAATGTACCTTTGTATTCCTCAATAAAAAATGAAAAATGAGGATAACGGAGATATTACTGATGTTATCAATTTTAGATTTCCTAGAAAATAATATGATCGCGCGGAATACTTCCATCTGACATGAAAAATATGTTTTTCTTTTGGAAGTTCAAACTTCGAAAGGAGACAACACTTCTGGTTCTTCAGCAAATTCAGAAGAAACTGTAGTGTGACATAACACCGCCTCAGATATGAATGAAGGGATTTCTGCTCCCCATAAAAATCTAGGAGAGCACGAATCGGAACACGTGGTCGAATAATTGGGGGATATACCCAATATGTACGGTATGAGCAATCGTAAGGAAGGCCAAAGGATTCTTTAAAATCCGCCAAATTCTGCTGTGAACTTTTAATGAATACTCGTGAAAGGTTTTGTATAGTTACACAAAATCTTTCACCTGTGATAAAAATGTGAAAAGTTGTTCATCTTCATACTAGCTACGAATTTGAAAGTCATATATTTTAACTTTTTAGGAAATAAAAGAGTGTTCAATGAGTACACGACTGTCTTCAGCTTTCCATTCATTGAAAACGAATGTCTTAAAAGTCTATTATTTTTCACTTTGCGAACTTTGTGAACAGAATTTTCCAAGGACCGATACTACCTCAGTCAATGAAGTATTGTATGACATCAGGTATGTCATACTCGTTTTTCTATCTCACGAAGTCCCATCGGATTGTATATTCTATCACTTTCGTTGATATTTTCATCATTATTTCAGATTCAGCATTTTCTTCTTGTGATTGAACCCTATTTTTATCAAATGCGTGCGCTCCTGTCGGTTGTGGGAAGATCATAGTCTATCGCTACCCACTTTCTTCTCCGCAACCCGCGCGCCTATAATAAGAGCGACTTCAAAACAATCCGTGTTGTAGGTATGGCAATGCTGAGTCCATCTGTATTTATACGATATTATAGGTCCATGGCCTCAACACAGCCCAAAAGGTTTTGGTTTTCCAGACTTGTCACCTCATTTTCTAGAGGAAAAATTACTATTTGTTTTGGAATTTCAGCATTCTCGTCGTATCTGTCAATTCTGTCATCAACTCAGTAAGGGTTATTGGATTTTTCCAATAACATGAGGGAGATAAAAAAGTCATTAGTTGTAGATAAACCTACTGTCCTTTTGAAAGGACGATTTTGCTTGTTTTATTTCTTATTTCATTTCGCTTATTTATTTCTTCAAATTAATTTACGAAATTTATGGGTATTCAAGGTTATTACAATGAAATTGTTTATAGGTAATTAAATTACTCAAATATGAAAAAAAAAATAGATCGAATATCAACTTTCTCAATTTTCGTATTTTTGCAACTCATGAGTTAACCACTGGGTCTACAGGCATCGTTCTGTGCTCAAATTAATCGAAATAGATCTGATACAAGACGATTTTTCTTGCAGGATCATAATTTTACCGAATATTTTACCTAAAACATACTTGACATTTCACGTTCATAAGAACTATCGAACATACACAGCTGCTTAGGTTGAGCTTGGGGAAAATTTTTGTCTCCTTTAAAAACGGTGAGGATATATTTTTCGCTGCCATTTATTATTTTGAAGCGAAAAACAAAAAAAATTGAGAAAATCGCGCTTTTTTTCGCGAATATCTCAAAACGCGTGGAATTTGTGTCCCTGCGGATTTTTTTGAATTTCTGGTATGATGTAGTCCATGAAATTCTCAACCAATGTTACCATTGCGCCATCCCAAAAAAATTAATAGTTTTGTTGCTAGGGGGCGTTGAAATCACCCCTTGCGCAGATTAGACTATTTATTTTTGAATCAGGTAACAATATTTTCACTTGTTCCATTATTGCTAATGTTGAACAATATTGTGCTGTTTTATAAAAAAAACCTTCCCCCCCTTTTTCCCCAACTCCTATTACGAAACGCAAAAGAATATTTCTCGAGTGCTTCAATGTATCGTCGAATGTGTAAATATGCTTGAATGAGAAAAATAGCAGTTTTTTATGATTATCCCCCCTCCTCCCAAAGGGCAAAAAACGAAAAAATGTTGGTGGATTTTTCTGAAATTTCATTATGATGCAGTTCAAGTTATTTTGAATAGAAATTAATTTGGTGACGAACCCCAAAAATTAATAGTTTTTGACTTTAGATAACGCCCAACAATTGTGTAATTTTTTATAAAAAAAAATCTGAAACCTCCTCCTTACCGCCAACCCCTGTTTTGAAACATGAAAAAAATTTATTCTCGAATTCTTGTAAATGCTTTATCAAAATAAATGTTTTAATCAGTTCAAATCAAGGAAATCGTACAGTTGTTTGAGTTCACTTTTCCTTCCCTTCAGAAAAATATTAGTGGATTTTTCTGACTTCTTAGTAAGGCGTAGTTCATGGTATTTGAATATCAATTAATTGGGCGAAAATCTTGATTTACAGGTAGTCAAGAATTAATTTTTTTCTTGTTTTGAAATTGGGTAAGAGGGAGGTTTAGATTATTTTTATAAAAAATTACACAATTTTTCAGCATAATCTAAACTAAAATACGTAGAGATATTGTTTCCGCCTATAATAATGAATAGTCTATTCTGAGCAAGGTATGATTTCAACGCCCCCTAGCATCAAAACTATTTATTATTGGGTTTTGTCAACCTATTATTTTTTATTCAAAATAACTGGAACTGCATCATATTAAAAATTCAGAAAAATCCAGCAACATTTTTTCGCTGTACTCTTCGGAATAAGGGGAATAAACATTCGACGATACTTTTGAAAGCACTAGAGAAATATTTTTTGCGATTCATAATTTGAGTTGGGGGGACGAACGGGGGGTGACAATTTTTTTTTATAAAACAGCATAATATTGTGCAACATTAGCAACAATGAAACAAGTGAAAATATCGGTACCGGATTCAAAAATAAATAGTCTAATCTGCGCAAGGGGTGATTTCAACGCCCCCTAGCAGCAAAACTGTTAATTTTTTTGGATTGGCGTGATGATAACATTGTTTGAGAATAACGTGGACTACATCATATTAAAAATTCAAAAAAATCCACCAGGACCCAAATTCCATAAGGAGTTTGCGAGGTCCTTTTGTTGGATAACTCCAGAATCGGATTCAACAACCTAAAAAATATAGGGAACGATAATAAAAAGCGTCCACTTGGTTTTTTGCAACGTGAAACCACCATTGTATTATAACCACTAAGTGAAAATATATTCCGATAATCAGTCAATTTTCTATTTGTTAATTAACTTTACTCTTATGCTTCGTGTATCTTATTGTTTCAGATTTGGCTAAAATTCATCATTCTCACCACAAAAAGAAAGGAAATAAAGCAAGTTATCGAGGATACTCAACTTTTCTGGAAAAATGACCCAGAGAACAGCCAAAATCAACAACAACTGAAGTACCTAGCTAAATTTGAAAGAATATTTTTAACATACATATGCTGCAGCACTTGTATGTTCCTATTCAAACCTCTGTTGGTTAAGGGAACAACTATCTATTACTATTATAGAATACCCCAAATTCCATTTTACGTTTCCTATGCCATAGAATTTTATGTTACATTAGTAACCATGTCTATGGTGATAGCTGTCAATTTGTTTATTGCGATTGTTATTGTACTGGGAGCAGGTCAATTCAGTAATTTGAATGCAAATATGAAGCAACTTGACTTGAGTAGGGCCGAAGGAAGTGACGAAGGACTGAAAATGTGTGTTATGGAAATTAATAAAAATGTCGAATACCACGATTTTTTAATACGGTGAGTTTTAAGAAACATGCAAATTTTAATTTGAGAAAATTTTCTCACCCAACTGGAACTTGTGAACTTAAAGAGAATGTTACTCGTATAAATTTTCATTTTTACACATTTACTTATATAATTGACCGATTCTAAATTATGTCCGAAAATGTCAACATCATCTTTCGAATATCAGTACCTACTTGCAAGTGAGAACAATTTGGAAAATGGTCAAGGTTTTAATTCTCATGCACAGTTGATGATCGAATGAAAACTTCTATGAAGTAAGATATTCTGAGTGAAATATTTCTGAAACATATTACACCAAGCAATAGAGCATAAAATGAGTAAGTTTTTAACAAAAGTACCTACTAGTAGAAAACCGACGAATAGAGCAAAATGGTTGCCCCAATGAAAATAATTGTAGATAATACGAACAAAATAGGATGTTTCACTACCCGGTCGTATCATTAGTAATGGAGAAAAACTGGAAAACCGGAAATTTTTGCGATTTTTTAAAAAGTTAATTTCTCCGCCATTTTTGAAGAAGTAGGATAGGCATTTCTCATGAAAGAATTGAATCATGTTTACTTTGTGTGCTCAAAACAGGCGCTGTCGGATCGTTAGTTCTGGCACAATTGCAATTTAATTTTTTGTTTGCGCTATCTTGCAGCGTGCTTGGATGCTCTAGTGACATCCCGATTTCAATTTCTCAAACAGATTATGGAAGTAGAAGTATAGTGCGACAAAACGTATATTCTCATTTTGCACTACAATGCACAGTGGGCTCTCAAAGCGAATTTTTAGCCAAAAATAATTGAGACAACCAATTTCTGTTCTTGTAATAGTGGCTCAAAAATTATTTATTTATTCATTTTATTTATTTATTTTTCACATATACATATTTGATACTGTTAATAGTTCATAGATGTACGTTATTTTTGCAATTATATTCAGAAAAAAAGGAAAGGCCATAGTTTTATGAAGTCATATGCTCGATGCTCCAGTGGAAAACATCGAATCACAATTATATTACTACCATTAGTAAAACATAATTTGCTGATTATTGGCCAGTGGCGAAGAATTGTAACTTAACGAAATAATGTTCATCGTTTATTCGATTTTCAGTAAATAAATTGATAACATGTTTAAATATTGAATTGCAAATTAAGACAAAATTAAAATTTATTGAAAATACAAAATTTTTCAATCTATCATTCATTTTCCAAATCAGAAGATTCATTGGCCCCGTTATTCAAAAGAGGGTCTTTGAATAAAGCTAGTGCTTCTGGAAAGAACAAATTCGTTTCTTGTTTTGATGAAGGATAACAGATTTGTTTTTTCTCCAAAATATTTTTGTATGAAGGATATAGGTCAATATTCCTCTCTTTTGCACCTCTTCTGATAGCTAAATAATCATTTTTCGTGAGTATCGGCTTCAATGTATGCATGTTCCAAGTCTTCATTATTTCTTAAGACCTAGTAGTAGTAGTTTGTGAACTTTCTGCCAAAATTTTTGCCTCATACTTTTTTCCAGATTTCATGAGACTTAATTTTGTAGCACAAGTTGGCCTTCTTCAAAAATCTGCGTAAGATTTCGAGTTTTTCTTCTCTTAGATCTATCATTGCTGACGGCAAAGGACTTTGTAGGCCTTCCTGAGTCATGGGGCATTGGATGTTGGATCTGGAAAAAGTTGTATAGTCTGTCAGCTGGAAACAAATATCTGCCACTTTTTTGTTGCAAAATCTTCATTTATTGCAGTCGTATTGCACCAATAATTTCTAAATGCACTTCATTGCATTTTCTGGAATGGCTTAAGTCATTCCAGAAGGAATTCCATCCTTTGTGCACCAAGAACTAAAAATATCTCTTCTCTGTCGATGTCCTAAAAAATTCCAATGCCTAATGATTTTAAAAAGCATCAAATCAGATGTTATTCTGAAGTTTTTAAGAGTTAATGTTATGGCAAAACACTAGCTTATGCTACTAGCTTAAGGTCTCGCAAATAAGTTTTTACATGTCGAGAATAAATTTCCTACTGTACATAAGTCACTTACTAAATTTCTTTTAGATCAAAATATTGAATAAAATTTATTTCTGAAATCTCGAAAACACAACATTAAAACAAACCTTTGTTGACGCACGTTAAACAATATTTTGTTATTCGTTACTTGCAGTTCCAGGCCTACTAGATTGTTTGATTCAAGTTGATACTAAATTCTCTTGCAATTGGAGCATTTCATATTGAGTAATTTTTGGCCAAAACTATTATGCGAGTGCCGTCTGTGCAATGGTGCGAAATGGGTGAAAAATTACTGAAAACGGGCGAGCCCGTGTTAGCTGCCGAGTGGTAGGAGAGTCCGGGAAGTCTTCTAATGAACGGGTTACGTGATAATACCATTGCCCAAAGAATAATAGTCAAGCAATCCCTGTGCAAAATGCATTGGATGGCCGTCACCTGAGACATCTATACTATTTTACTGGAAACATTGAAAATGTATCCAGTAATGTGGCGCCGTCATCGGATGGCACGCAAAACTATACTCCTGTCTCTTTTTAAAATAGAACGCCAGTTTTCATCCACTTCATTCAAAAATATGCAGAATATTGTCATTGGTGAGATGTTTAGCAGAATAAAAGACGAGTCGAAGTTCGCATTCGGATGTTTTGAAGATCAGATGATGATCAGTGGTAATTTTATATTGCTGCAATTAAGCCTAATATAATTAAACACGTTATGTAGCAATATTTTTACTAAATAATGATTCCTAAGTATAGGTACAAAAAAATGTTCTATTACGTTATTCTATCGCAGATGATATGTTTTGAAAACCCATAAAGAATATTCATAAGTGCTTGAAGGTACCTAACAAGTAGGTAAATAATAATATATCAGTATTATTTGTACAAGCTTTTGTTTAGTTTCACTCACACGTAACAGGTGTGGTATCTACTGTCTATAAATTTTGAGCCAATTCCACTGATCCAATCATCTTTAAATTTGGCAGGTGTCCATTAAATTCATTCAGGTTCGTTACGATATTTACAAGAGAAAAAAACAATATAGCGAACAAGTTTTGTGATTTATTGTCCAACTATTCATAATTCGAATATCAAGTAGATTTTGTATATTTTCAAAATTCGAAATGGCTCATACGATTTTTGATTAGATTCTTTCAAAATTGGAACAAATACAGGGGCTTATTGTGTTGGACACCAATACGAACATTCAAGATGGAGGACAAATTTTGTGATTCATGTCCGAATCCGTCCATGATAGATATCCAGAATTATTTGGGTAGGACACTGGAAAATTTGAAAATTCAAGTGTTGGTGGACATGTGTTCTTTACTTGATGGTTCGATATTATCAACAATTTATGGACATATAAGGAGAGTTTCAAAGGAGGTTGTCACCAGATCATCTCCTATACGGGCCTAAAATACATTTTTTGTTGTACAATATAGTTATTTGTGTATTTAGAGCGCGAGGAGCGCGGTAATCTTTGGAGAGCGACAATGGCACTTTGTTCTCGAAATAAACACATGTTTTTTTTTCTTCAAACGTAGCTTTCAAACATAGAAACGATCGACACTTCATTCAACATAGGCACCTAATAGTACCCATGAGAAAATAAACACTCAATAGTAATCCCAAATGGATAAGCTATCAAAATATCCAATAATTTACATCTCTAACAAAACAAGATAACTTGCTTAAAAAAAGAAAACGATTGTCGAGATCTAAACACAGGCCTTCAGCTTGATAGCAGCTACGCTCTCAACATCACCACAGTTCCTAAGAGTGTTATGAATTTATTGTCAATCATCATGCAAGAATAGGTTCGTTTTCAACAAAATCTCTGGAGATCGACCGTTTCTTCAATATTTTTGCTCTAGAGCGAAAAAGCTGTCACAAAATGACATTTCTGAGAAAACATCTGCTTTGCGTTGAGATCTAAAATCGTCAAAGGCTATCTACTTTGGTAAGCGGTTGTAGAAAAATATATAGTTTACTGACCATGCACGATCATCGGGGAGATGGAAATATTTATGGTTTTACGCACTATCCACAATGCCTAAAGTAATACTTATCTGCACACGTAAGTGAAAAAAGCAAATGTGCTTAAAGTTATGTTTTACGCATCATTCATATAATTCCAAAAGACAGTATTTTGCGTCAGATTTTACTCGGAAGTCATCAAATGAAAACTTCATAGAATAAAAAATACTCAACAATTGCTACAATTTGCCAATATAATAACAGTCGTAGAAATAAAATTGTAGATACATTTTCGTAAAGAGCTTTTTTGTACTCACGTGTTTCCACGCTTATAAAAAAAGTCTTAATTTACGAACATTTGTATCATATATGAGTTCTATGAGTTTTCTGTGCATATTGGTCATGAAGTCATAAAGTTTCATTTTTGATAAGGATATCCACTTATAGAGGTTATTTCGAACGATCGACAGAAACTTCAAATTCAGTCGCAGATAATGCCATCAACTCAGTACCTAGTTTCGAAAGAAAACCCTTATTAGGTTTTACAACTTTGACTTTATGGTAAATAAATAAATTAGAAAACAAACATTTTAGAGAAAAGCTTCTATTTAAATGTACTAAAAATAAGAAAATGAATTTTAAAGTGAATAAACCCATCATTTTGTTACATTATAAAACTCTAAATAATATGAAAGCTTGTCGCGAGAACTATATATGTAATTCTTATAGTAAATTAAATTTAAAATTACCTCAAGATTTATTCACACGACAAGCTTTTATATCATTTAAAATTTTATAATGTAACAAAATTATGGGTTTTTCGCTTTAGTGCATAAAAATAAAAGCTTTTCTGAAAAGGTTTTTTAAGTTTGTTTATTTATTGCTTTTTTAGTTTTCTGTGAATATGTTTCTTAGTCTGTTCATTTCAATCAATGCGTCATTGTTGCACGGTCGCTTGCCAGTTAATTTACCGTTGGAAACTCTTCCAAATTTCTACGTGATCTCTAAATGGCTTTAGAGGGGGGCAGAGACGTAAATTTCTTTCAAACCGTTTTATTCAATGGCCAGATAATTTTCACTATTTTTACGGATTTTTTTTATTTCTATTCCGCGAGTTTTCTTATTTTTTTTGTGACATGAAATGAGGGCGAGCCTCCTGATCTATTATTGTTTTCATCGTTATTTTCCATGTCCGAAGCTGTTGAAACATTTTACGAATTCCTTTGCTTTCTCTATCTAGCTTTTGAGGGGGGAAAGGAAGGGCGAAATTTTTTAAAACATAATTTCCGACGGTCAGAAAAGAGGGAGGCGTGTACCCCCCTGCTTATTTTTTTCTTGCTGTAATTTTTGACGTCCAAGTCCGCCAAGAAAACGTCCGAAAACCTACGCGTTCTCTGCCAAGCTTTCGGAGGACGGGGGAGGGGGGTCAATTCCTCTTTATAAACCATAACATTCGACTGTCAGATATTTTTCACGATTTTTACAGATTTTTCCGATTTTAATTTCACGAGTTAGTTTTCCAACTTTTCGAGAGAAGGGGAGGCAGCACGCCCTTACTTATTTTGTTCGCTGTTATTTCTGACTTCCAAATCCGTCAATAAAACTTCCGAAACCCTACACGTTCTCTATCTAACTTTCGGGTGGCAGTGGGGACAATTTCTTCGACTTTAATGTTTTGTCATCGGAACTGAACCTACACGTAAAAAAGTGGTTCTAAGTCAGCTTGCAAGATTTATACCCATGTAACACACACAGAGCAAGTTAAATAAAAGCTTTGAATAAAAACAGAATATAATATGGCAACTGTCGGCATTATCACCTTAATAACTTGAAACCAATCAACGGTTCCCCCAAACATTAGTCAAGAGAAATCACCCTGAAAATATCTATGTGAATTCGAAAACTGACTGAGACCTAACAAGACAAAAACAATGAAATGCCAAACACAACGAAAGTTCGCTACTTTGCTCTCTCGTTTACATGCAAATTGCAAATGGCAGGTGGAACGTGGAACGGACACTGAGCCAATCAAAAACACGAAATAATTTTCTTGAAAAATGACGGAGTTATGGATTTTTGAAAAAATCCTAAAATTTTCCGCTTTTTCCGGTTTTCTTCCGTTACTAATGATCCGATCGGGTCGTAAAATATTACATTTTGTTTGTATTTCAATTACCTAATTCTTTTCACTAGAGCAAACAGATGCTCCATTAGTTTTCGTTTTATAAGCACAAAAAAAAAGTTTATTGTTATTTAAATGTTTTTAACAAATTAATAAATGACAGTTGGGAGTTGAAAACATAACAGAATATAACTACGGACTGTCTTCCATGTGATGGCACAGTCGGTTTTCTACTAGTATTTTTGTTAGAAAAAAATGCTCTATTGATTGGCCTTTATCTGTAGGAATCTCTTTAGACAATCCAAGGGTTGCCATAATTGCTCGAAAAGATATGAAGACATTCAAACTAATTGACGGAATAAAATTACGTTGGATCGAAATAGCCTAAATAAATGAGATTTTACAAGAATCTCACGGTTGCAATAATGGATGAATTTCGATTTCGTATTGGGCTAATACACAGTGCGGCTTCTTATCCTGTTAACTTTTGAACATGTTACGAAAACCGTTTTGAATGGTATCACAGATACTACTATTCGAAACAGAAGACATTGTGAATGCTCGATAGAGGGCGCATGGGGGCACGTCAATATAAGAACTTCAAATGACATAGAGGCCAAGTAATACAACGTTGAAAAGATAATTCAATTCTCTTTGTAACCATCTGATTTTTGTCGGATTCTGTTGATTCTTTTTTTACATTATGCACTCGAAATATCAAGTAGTAAGGATCTGAATAGTATCCTTACTTCGATAAATTTAAAGTATTTGACGTGGAAAATATTTCAAATTGTATTACCGATACTACTTTTTGAAAGAAGATATATTGCAATCACTCGACATATGGCGCTGAGGACCTATCGACTTGAACATTTCGAAAGTCAAAGAGATCGAAATTGACGAAAATTTAAAAAAATGTTTGAAAAGAGAATTGGTCCTCTTTTCAACGATGTATCACTTGAACCCCCATGTTACATGAAACTAATGTGAAGACTTGCGCACTCCAACGATCAATCACAATGTATTTTATTTCAATTCAAAACGGTTTTCTTCCCATGGTTGTACGTCGAACCGTTCAAAAGTGAACAGGGGAGGGGACTGAAAAAGCTTACCTGGATATGGATTATGTAATAGCTATTCATGTAACCAGTTGTAAAAAGATTAGTTTTGAATAACAAGATAATGTTTGCTGGATGAGCGAAGCGAGTTTCCGCAAAATGACACAAAATATTAATTCGTAACAAGAGTTTTTCTAATTTTGAATATATGAACATAAATGAAATACGAAATTTTTATTTGAAAATCTGGAAAATCGAATGTACCTTTCCATAGCCGTGGTGGCCGTGCTGGTAGAACGTTCCCCTTTGGAGCGAAGGGTCGAGGGTTCAAAGCCTCGCATGGTCATCGGTCTCGTGCATGGTATCACACGTTGAAAGGTAAGGTCTGCGTCTTTCCTAGCACACACAAGTCTCTCGAAGACTTTCGAGGGTTGCGCGTAGGGGTGCAATCGGTTGACGGAAATAACAATTTTAACAAAAAACAAAAAAATAGTTACCTCTGTTACTGATGATCTCAACACATAACTTCAATGTCAAAATTGACAAACGTTATTTATTTCATTCCAAAGACAAATAGAACTACGAGTACATTAGGAGTTAACCTAACAATGCACAAACTGCATTGTTAAAGTTCATATGATAGATAGAACAAGGTATGTGGGCGGACGAAGCCATAAGCATGTAGGCCTCTCAATCGGGCCCGTTATGCACCCACTACTGCTGGGAGATGGTTCAGTTTTAAAGGTAGCCTATCTCGCGAGCGAAAGAGGCCAGCCTTCTGACCGATACCACCCTCACACTCTCCGGGTTCAGTACGATGCTCCCGAGGTGTGTCAAAGTTCATAATCAAGATACAAAATGTTCTTATAAACTTGTATCGTGTTTTCAATAAAATTGAATTCCTTTTTTGTCGAAGCGATAAAAAGATAGTTCATTTGAAACTAAGTATTTACATACATTGTGTGATTGTAAAAACATAACTAATCGTCATCAGTCCAACGTAAATATTCATAAATTGAACTTTGTAAGTAAATCAAAATTTAAAAAAAATTACATTTGTATTAGTTTCGGAACTATTAGGTTTATAAAATATCAACACAAAAACACAAATAGACGAAGTTTACATCATACAAATTGGCGATAAGAATAAAACACTAAAATTTCTGATTCACTAAGGATTTGTTATGATGCTCTTGAGTTCATCAGAAAATGTTCCACGGTTCATATGAACGTAACTTCAAGGTAATCAGGTGTTGCTCCATATCTGCAGTAATTTTAATATTCCTTTCTAGGTATGTTAGACGTTTAGACGATATTTTTTCGATGATGTTTGTTGTGCTTATTGCAATAATAACTGCATTGCTGTGTATGAACATGTACGTCTTGTCCCTACCGTAAGTATATAAATGCAAAATAACTACACTGATGAGTATTTGAAAGTACATCCAATATAACTATTGACTAGATGATTTCAGAGAATAGTTTTTGGTTTGCTAAGAACTTCTGATCTTTGTTATAAACTCGTTTAAATATGAAAAGGATAACGATTTTCTAAAATGAACGAAAACTTATTATTGATGACAATGAATTCTTTTGTTAAAAAGTTTTTCATCGAGAATACTCCATTTTCCAGAATTGAACAATGTTTTTTATAAATGAACAACAAATTAATGGATGTCATCATAAAATATAAGAAATAAAACTTCCTAGGTTTTATTTTACATCTAATATACAACAAAGCTTTTTATAGTTCTCCCTCCTCATTAACTTTTGAATGGTTCGACGTACAAACATGGAACAAAAACCGTTTTGAATGGTATCACCGATACTGCTTTTTGAAGTAAAATGGTGATTGCTCCTCAGATAGCGCGTGAGAGGCACATCAACTTAAAATTTTTAAATAGTACAGGGGTCGTGTCACATCTTTGAACAGCTAATTCAATTATCTTTTTACTACATAAATATTTTAAAATTTTGTTAATACATTATTTCACAATTTTGATTTCTACTCCAGATGGTTGAAAAGAGAATAGAATTATCTTTTGACAATGAGTTGCTATGTTGCTATGTCCCCAGCTTCCTCTGTAGAGCAATCACAATAACTTCGATTTCTAAAAGTAGTATCTATGATACCATTCAAAATGGTTTTGATCCCATGTTTGTACGTCGAATCGTTCAAAAGTTAACAGACATTTATTCTTCCTGGAGTCTTTTGCTATCTCGAGGAGGGCTTATTGATTCTCCTGGCGGGTGGCGCTGCTACTAACTTTACTGTAAGTCGCTGCTTCATCCGTAGGGAATTTTTAGATAAACAATGAGTTATAATTCATTTGGCAGGGACGAGAAAACTCAAAGTTGTCGGACCTACCCTTGCACTGATGAGAGGCCAGAACCTCGAAACATGTCTGCAGGTGGTCATCCTCAGCCAAATTAAGGATGATCTTTTGTTTGTCTACATTAAGCACGTGCAATTGAGTGTTCTTGGAAGAACGTTGCACAAATATCTGTCAGATGTAGTTCAATATCCGTCGTGGCTTTAGCCAGGGAAGTAGTTGTTTTCTGTCAGAGTTTTGCCTCATATTTTCCACTTTGTGGAAATATTTGGAGAGAAGGGTACTTCGACTTTGTCGATTTTATTCTTAGCATCTATCTGTACTCTCCGGCAAAACATTCGAACTTTTTCGAATTTTCAGAGATGGGGGGTTATAAAAAGTAGCACTGTATTTGTGACACTAACGTTACATACACTTTCCTCCTAAGTGGACTTTATCAAGAAAATATTTCAATCTGTGTGAATATAAAAATGTCCTTCATACCTTCACATGAATATGTTTCAGGTAGTCATTACCAACCAAATAATTGAATAAAAATATTGTTTTATCACAGTTAGCACTGGCAATGATGTTCTCCTTGAGGAATACTGCACAAAGAGATGTCAGATATTTGCCTCATATTTTCCTCTTTTTGGAAATGTGTGGGTATTTTGACTATGTCAAAATTATTCGTTTCATTTATTTGAAATTCTCCGGCACACTTTTCGAACGTCGTTCGATTTCATACTTCGATTTAGTATTCCTACTGATGAAGATAACTTAGTTATCGCAATGCGCATCTATCAGAGTCAGTACTTGTGTGGTGAAGGAGAACAATATTATTCATTCCCAAACCCTGATTATATATAACTCCTGTTGTATTTGATGTTCTTGAAGAAGATTTCATGCATTGGCTTATCATGATAGAGCTGTATGAAAACCTCAGTATCCGCAGATTTTATATGAGCTTTTTGCTCAACTTGGCCAACTTGGCCACAGATTTTGGGTTAGTCCGTTCAGTGTCGAATACGAGACCAAGTTCTTCATCTGCACGGGCTGCTGCCAATTCCTGCTTTTTCATGGTCGCGGACCATGCAGAAAATTGGATCCAAGATCCTGATGATTTTACAGGCTTCACCCAGAACCATTCTGTTATATAGACAGCCCAAACTCAAAAGTCCACGAACTTCCTGTTGTCTGGGGAAGTAGAACAATAAAACAAACGATTTTGCTACTGTTGCCGCTAGGGTTGTCGCAGTTGTATCCACTGGTTTTCCTGAGTGCAACGGACAATAGGAGATGCAGAAATAAAGGGAACTAAGGCAGTCTCTCTGAAACACGCCTCTTCTAAACATTAGGTACCTGCTCTGTTTGGACTCGGACTTGAGCAGATCTTATGGTAATCGAGTTCTACTCTTGTAGAGGATTGTTCGTCAAATATAATGTTCTGACAATTTTTTCTTTGTATATTTATGAATTATGCAATTATATTTTTAAGAACAAAACTAAATTCTCTCAGAACAAAAACTTTTATAACGCAAATGCACAACAAAAAGAAAATTTTTATATTCCACATTATAAATACAGGGTATCACAAAACTCACCTGCATATATGGGTTTGATGATCTATAACAAATTGCCAAAAGAAATCAAAAATACTAATGAAAGCAGGAAGTTCACCACAACACTTAAAAAATTCCTTATCAAAAATTGTTTTTATTCGTTGGATGCATATCTTAAAATGTGATATAATTAATATATACCCAAAACTTTCATTATGTACAGTGCTAGTTAGTATTGTAGTTTATTCATTCTGTCCGATATTCCGCGTTGTTTGAATATCCATATAAATGAATATGTATGATTTATTAAAAAAAAATGAATGTACCTATAAGGTAATTATATTGTGCACTTGTCCTCATATACATTTTTTGTGTGTTCTTTGTTTTGTAATTGTTATTATTTATGTATACAATACTGTGACGTATCCAATATCATGTAAATGATCAAAAGGACCAATAAAGATTATAGAGTGATAATAATAATAATGAATCGACTTTATTCTTCAAAAAACCAGATGAAAATGGAATTTGGTGAAAAGGCGTAATGTCAGCAGATGCTGTTTTTCAAATCCATCTTTACAACAATTACAAAAAACGGATTATGATAATTATCAGCAGTCAACATATACATATTATATTGCCAGTAATATAAACCAATCTTACTATTGAACTGATAGTTTTTGAAACTGAAACATGATGGTGAAAAGAAAGGAAAAGAAAATACTTAATCAGATCAGAGCTTGTGTCAAGCTGAGTTTATGAGGTAGGTATGTTTGATTAGATGTATGTTTGAATGTTTCAGACGATGTAGTAACTTGATTACTTATATTTCGGACGTCCATCATCTTAATGGTTGAAAGATTTCTATCTCTTTCAAATTTTTTCACGTTTCAATTGCTTGAATCCGCAATCGTCTTCTGGTGAATAGTGACAAAATCAGATGCTACGCTACCTTTTATAGGTCTATAATTAAAGTGTAATTACGCGCGGTCTTGTGGCGCGCGTGGTTTCGCGCTTTTTCTCCCTCCAAAACGGTCCATGAGCGGTTTCCATACGTTTTTAATTTCCACGCTTGGTTGACTGAAGGCACCATTGGCTTCTATGTAGGTGGTTTCCATAAATTTCCGTTTGAACCAATGTTCCTCTCTATGAAGAACACTAGCTTCGTCCCAGAGAATTCGGTGGTGTTTTGTCCAGGCGTGGTCAGCAATTCCCGATTTTGATGTTTCCCCTCGTTAAGTCCACTTTTTGTGTTCGGCTATTCTTACTGATAATGGCCTCTTGGTCTCTCCGATATAGGAATCTCCACATTCACATGGGACTTTGTAAATACAGTTTTACTGGATTCTGTTGTGTTCTCTGGTTTCGTCTTGGTGAGGAAGCTTCGTAAGGTACTGCCGGATTGAAAGCAACTCTTGATGTTGTATTTATTTCCGATCCTTCTGATCTTCTCGGAGATAACCCTGATATAGCGAAGAATTAACTTCTCCTATGAGCTTCTCCGAGAAGCTCATAACACAACAGAATCCAGTAAAAACTGTATTTACAAAGTCCCATGTGAATGTGGAGATTCCTATATCGGAGAGACCAAGAGGCCATTATCAGTAAGAATAGCCGAACACAAAAAGTGGACTCAACGAGGGAAAACATCAAAATCGGGAATTGCTGACCACGCCTGAACAAAACACCACCTACATAGAAGCCAATGGTGCCTTCAGTCAACCAAGCGTGGAAATTAAAAACGTATTATAACCGCTCATGGACCGTTTTGGAGGGAGAAAAAGCACGAAACCACGCGCGCCACAAGACCGCGCGTAATTACACTTTAATTATAGACCTATGAAAGGTCGCGTAGCATCTGATTTTGTCACTATTCACCAGAAGACGATTGCGGATTCAAGCAATTGAAACGTTGTGAAAAAATTTGAAAGAGATAGAAATCTTTCAACCATTAAGATGATGGATGTCCGAAATATAAGTAATCATGATTAGATGTAGTTTACATTTCTTCTTGAAGTTAAGCAAATGGTAAAACCTAAATTCACTGGGCAGCGAATTGTAATATTTTGGTGCGATATACGAGGAGCTTCGAGTGAATATTGAAGTGCGATGTTTGGGAATAACGAGGATTTTACTGTTGCGAGTCACAAATCTGTTTATCTTGGGAAATGATGCCAGTCTATTAAAGAGATAATCAGGTTTTCGGGAAATTAGACCTTTATGTACGTTCGTTAATAATTGCAAATTTCTGAGTTTTTCTAGTCTCAACCATCCGGATTGTTTCATTTTTGTCGATATGTGTTCAAACTTACGGATTCTATAACATAGGCGGATACAAGAATTCTGTATTCGCTGCAGGCGATGGGCATGAGACTGTAACAAGGCGGGGCCATAGATGCAATCTCCATATGAATTTTTTGAGAAAATCAGCGATTCACAAGCTTCATTTCAAGTTGTGTGGAAAGAATGTCTCTATTTGGGTATAACTGTCGAAACGTGTTATAAGAACTTCGACATAAGTAACTAACGTGCTTGGTAAATTTCAGTTGTGGATCGAAGTATACTCCTAAATTCTTACAGTCATTAGCCATTGGCAGTTTGTTGTTTCCAATATATAACTCAAGTGAAATCAGGGCAGATTATCTCATTTTCTGTAGCCCAAATAACATGGCTACTGATTTTTTTGGATTCAGTTTCAGCTTATGAGCGGATGGAATATCAGAAAATGAGTGAAGGTCGTTGTTGATAGTATTCTGAGTAGAATCAATACAAGATCGGTGGAAGTCAGAAATATACATACTGAAACGAAGTCGACCCAATATAGTTCCCTGACTACACCTTTATCCACCAGTAGAGAATTTGAAAATTCATCGTCGATAATAACGCTTTGACTGCGACCAGCTAAATAATTCGGTATCAAGCGGACTGTGCAATTAGAAAATCCAAGTTTCATGATCAAATGTGTCAAAAGCTTTACTGTAATCGGGCAAAACTGAACAGGTTAGTTTGCCATCATCTATGGCCCTGAAAATATCATCAGTAATCGCTAAAAGAGCAGATGTAGTAATATGTTGTACTCAAAAACCTGATTGAACAGAAGTTATCATATTATGCTCATACACATATGAAGTGATTTGATCTTTCATTGCCATTTTTGCAACCTAAGACAGAGATGGAAGGATGCTGATGGGTTGGAGATCTGATATCTGAGGGTATGTTGCATTTGGGTAGAGGAATGACCCAAAGCATGTTTCCATTGTTCAAGAAATACACCTTCAATCAAAATCGTATTTACTATATGAGTGATATAGATAGATAGATAAAACTATAAAAAAATAGTTATTGGGTATAGCCCTCAAATTGTTGTGCAACCGTAGACACTTGTTTCGAGCTTAAGCTCTCATCAGTACGGTAAAATCAAGTGCGAAGATGTACAACACTTGGATGTTAAAATAGAAACAAAGGAAGTCAACAACAGGAAGCCAACCACACATTTGTGGCTTCGGTTAGAAGACCTTGAGATTTCAAGGCAACAACCAACGTTGCCACGGAGGCAGCTGTAGCTACCAGCGTGACAATCATACCCAGGAAAATACAAATCAGAATAGATTTATCGGGGGCCATTATATAAAACTATAAATAGAAAAGTTATTGTGTTTTGTTATAGTTTTATATATTGCCCCTCGATGAATCCATACTGATTTGTATTTTCCTGGGTAAGATTGTCACGCTGGCAGCTATAGCTGCCTCCTTGGCGACGTTAGTAGTTGCCTTGAAATCTCAAGGTCTTCTAACCGAAGCCACAGATGTGTGGTTGGCTTCCTGTTGTTGACTTCCTTTGTTTCTATTCTTACATCCAAGTGTTGTACATCTTCGCACTTGATTTTACCGTACTGATGAGAGCTTAAGCTCGAAACACGTGTCTACGGTTGCACAACAATCTGAGGGCTATACCCAATAACTTATCTATTCATAGTTTTATATATTGCCTCTCGATAAATCCATCCTGATTTATATTTTCCTGGTAAGATTGTCACGCTGGTAGCTATAGCTGCCTTCGTGGCGACGTTAGTTGTTGCCTTGAAATCTCAAGGTCTTCTAACCGAAGCCACAAATGTGTGGTTGGTTTCCTTGTTGATTTCCTTTGTTTCTATTTTTACATCCAAGTGTTGTACATCTTCGCACTTGATTTTATCGTACTGATGAGAGCATAAGCTCGAAACACGTGTCTACGGTTGCACAACAATTTGAGGGCTATACCCAATAACTTTTCTATTTATAGTTTTATATATTGCCCCTCGATAAATCCATCCTGATAGATAGATAGATACTTTATTCGTCCTTCATTTAAAATATTCACAATGAAAATATAAATGAGAAATCTTGTCAAATAATACAAAGTACAAATACAAAAAATATCATAAATATATCACAAATATCACAAATATAGTATTTGTTCCATAGGAACAAATAAGAACAACACAGTTATAAGTTACAATTTAAATGAACAATTCGTGAGTAATACGCCAAGAAGACAACCTGCAAATACAAAATATATCACATATACATAATGTATATATATATATATACATATATACACCCATACACACATGCATATACAGAGCGGTTTTTTTTAGTCTCCTCCCCCTGTTAACTCTTGAACGGTTCGATGTACAAACATGAAAAAAACCATTTTGGAGGGTTTTACCGATACTACTTCTTGAAATAAAAAATATGGTGATTGCTCGACAGGGGGCGCGGGGGGCACATCAACTTAAAAAATTTAAATGGCATGGGGGGTCAAGTGTCACATCGTTGAAAAGAGAATTCATTTCTCTTTACAATCATCTAATTATTTTTTAATTTCGTTAAAAATTTTTTTGGAATTCAAATTCGAAATATCAAATATAAATGAGGATCTGAAGACTACTCCTACCTCTATAAATTTGAACGATTTGTTGTGGAATAATGAAACCAAAAATATTTTGAAGGGTATAACAGATACTACTTTCTGAGAGAAAAAACATTGCAATTACTAGACAGATGGCGCTGGGGGTACATCAAATTGAAATTTTCGAATGACACAAAAATCGAAAATGGGAAAGAAATGGTTATAAAGAGAATTGATTTCTCTTGATACTTGAAATTTTGGAGTTGATGTGCCCCCCTGCGCCACCTGTCGAGCAATCACTATATTTTTTGTTTCAAAAAGTAGTATCGGTGAAACCCTCCAAACAGTTTTTTTTTCATTTGTGTACGTCGCACCGTTCAGAAGTTAACAGAGGGTATTAAAAAAAGCCGCACTGTATATAATAAATATCACAAATTAAAAAATTCGTCTAGTGAGTAGCAGCACTTTTCAATTAAGAATTATTTTAGTCTGTTTTTGAATATTCTGAAATTTGGTGCAGATTTAATTTTTGTATTCAATTCGTATTTTCTACAGAATGTATGAGGTCATTCGCAAATACGTTGAAAAGTAGAGGTCCCAAGACTGATCTCTGTGGAACTTGCCTGTATGATGCTGCACGAAGGACTATTAGTGCCATTGAGTAAAACAACCTGATTTCTATTTAAGAGAAATGATTGAAAAAACTGCGAAGGTATACCACTCATTTCATATATCGTTCGAGTTTAACAAGTAACATGTTATGGTCAACCACTTTGAAAACCTTTGAAAAGTCTATAAACAATCCTCTTCATGATCCCCTTTGTCCAATCTACAGACGGGTTCATTTTGAATGGCGTTCAGTGCAGCTTCTGTACCCATATTAGAAATCCATGTTGGTTTATCGATAAAATGTTATGCTGTGTTGAGAATGAATTGTTGAACATAGATCATAACACCCTAAAAGGTCTTCCATCAATGCTAGATTGAGATTGAGAAAGTCACATTAAAGTCACCTCCTAAAATTATTGATTTAGAGAGACTCGAATTTGAATCTAAAAGGTTCGCAAGCAACTCTAAAAATATTCTGATATCGCTACCTGGTGGTGGGTTATGATTTAATAGATGATCAACAATTGAATACATCATACGAATTGAGAAGTTGTCAGACCTGGTGGTGTCAGTTTTGATTTTATAAATATACTTTTTCACCATTTCGCTGAAACTATCTACATAACTATTTACACATTTCAAGAAGTGACAACTGCGCTTCCGAAGGTTCCTGCTGTGAGATATTGTTGAAATGATAATCAATGCGATCTTTGTCATTCAGATTGATCGGTATTTCAAAATGGTTTTTGTTTCTCAGTAAGACAAGTGATCGGAGGGCATTCTATGAAGATTTAAAATTTTTCTGATCGAGAGTATGGTCTAGGTGTGCCTTCTTTTCACGACGTATCGCACCCGTAGTGTAATTTCTTTAATCTCTATAGAATCGGAAATCCACCGTAGATCGGGAGTTTTTATATTTATTGAAAGCTCAATCTCTGAGTACAATTTTGAATTTTACATGATACAGCCAGTTGATCGGATATTCCGTGGACATCAGAAATATCAACAGAAGTTACTTTTTCCTCATCCGACACGATCAAAATATCCAACAGTGTCTGACTATTGTTATTTATATAACAATCACTCCACCATTTATACTCGACTTTCACTTCACTGACTGTCTGCCCTCCACTCTGCTGCGTAGTTCTTTTTATATCCACCGCTCACTTCTCCGAATGCTCATGAAATTTCTCGAAAAGCCTCGAATCGTCCAGATTCTTCTCGGCGCCTCGACAGTCATCCGCGGTCGGTCGCTGGCTACGTGAGAGTTCAGGTCCGGCATCGCCCGCAGCTTCGCCACATTGCCCCCTTCTTAGAGATATTTCGTCCCGAAATGCCATCCTTGGAGTGTGTCGATATTTGCAGGATTCCCCATATCTGCATCTTGAAGTTCGATGGAAATAACACTCCACAGTCTTCATGTTAAGTCGTGGAATAGGATTACAGCAAACCAAAATCTGAATGCCGCTGGATCGGAATACCGTCTCCAACATACTTCTTATAATTCTCCAATCCAGCCCATCAATACCAAAGGATAATTTTAGGATTGCCAAGTCCACCAGTTTCTGGTCCACCATCGTATCTCTCAGTTGGGTGAGGCTCCTCCAGACGTCTTCATAGGACGGTTTATCTTGGGAATGCTTCATGGTCACCAGGTAGTAGATGTTCCTCTGGCCCTTCTTCAGCTGTAGCACACCTCCAATTTCTGGATTCTGTTTTCGTAGCGTTTGGAGTTGGCCAAATTTCTTGGAGAACACCACAGCGATGCCTCTGGACATTCGAAGATCTTCTGCGACGTAGTGTGCTAGGGCGTAATCGACTGGCACTTTGAAAAGGTCCCGTGGCTCCTCTCGAGTTACCCCGTGTGATACTTTCTGTCCATTTGAGTATAAGGACATGAATTTCTGGAACGTAATCGCATCCTTTAGTGGTCTGAAGGTGCAGACTTAGTCATGGTTTCCAGCGTAAGGGGCCAACCTGTTGGAATGAACGACCCCGGGTTTACCTCTGGGTGGCTTGTGGATTCGGTAAAGCAGGTCATTTATCCTCTAGACGATCTTGTACGGACCTTCCCATGAATTCTGTAGTTTCGGTGACAGGCCCCGGCGACGCTTCGGGTTGTACAGCCAAACTAGATCACCAACCTGAAATCCTCCAGCATCGGCATTGATGTCATAAGCCGCTTTCATTCGGTCGCCGGCACTCTGGAAATTTAAACGGATTCGTTCGTGGATGTCTTCCATTCGCTGACGGAGTTTGCTGATCTAGTGCTCTCCCGCGGTATTCTGTCCTGGTGGCATCCCACACTTTAGGACACAGGGAAGTCGCAGCTCTCGGCCCAGTATGATACTAGCAGGGGTTTGGCCAGTGGACTCGTGTACTGCGGAACGGTAGGCCATCAGAAACAAAAGGAGATACTTATCCCACTCTCTTTGATGGTCAGAAACTACCTTGGACAAGTGGCGATTGATAGTCCTGTTCATCCGCTCAACTATTCCATCGGACTGTGGATGTAGAGCGGTGGTTCTCGTCTTGCAGATGTTCAGCAGTTGTCAGATTTCTTGGAACAGGTTGGATTCGAAATTTCTGCCTTGGTCCGAGTGCAGCTCCAAGGGAACACCGAATCGACATATCCACTCTTTCACCAAGACTTCCGCGACGGTGATGGCTTCCTGGTTGGGCAGATCATTGGTTTAGGCCCACTTGCTGAAATAGTCCATTGCCACAAGGATGTATTTATTTCCGTGGTCTGATACGGGGAACGGGCCGGCGATGTCAATGGCGATTCTCTCGAATGGACTACCTACGTTATACTGACGCATCGGGGCCTTGGGTCGTGTCCGAGGTCCATTACTGGCAGCACAAACAGCACACTTTCTGCACCAGTCATTGACATCAACTTGACAATTGACCCAGTAGAACCGTTGCCTTACTTTCTGCAGGGTCTTCGTCACACCCAGATGTCCTCCAGCAACTCCATCATGGATCTCTCGGAGTACTTCATGTCTTCTGTTCTTGGGTACCACTATCTGACGTCTGTCATCCCCACCATCTTCGGTCTCCAATACACGTTTCAGGACCCCATTTTCCAAAGTAAGGGAATTCCATTGGGTCCAGTAGGATTTGACTGCTGGGGAATATCTTGCGATTTCCTGCCATGTCGGTCTTTGATTACTCTTTTTCCAACCGATGACTAAACCAAGATCTGGATCTCTTTCTTGGTCTTTCTGGACCTCGTTGTCATTCCAGTTGTTGTCAACTGCCGTGGTTCTACAAATCGCTGCTTCCTTCTCTTCTGCTCGTCGGCAGTGTGAGCAGTCGTCTGGGCATGGTCTCCTTGACAGGGCATCTGCGTTTTTGTGGCCACTTCCTGCTCGATGTTCGATCTCGAATTCGAATTCTTGAAGTCTTTCGATCCAACGTGCTACTTGGCCCTCGGGGTTTTTGAACTGTAGAAGCCATTTAAGGGCTGCGTGGTCGGTCCTTAACAGGAATCTTCTCCCGTACACGTATTTGTAAAAGTGTTCTACTCCCTTGAAAACAGCCAACAGTTCTCGTCTGGTGACGCATTAGTTACGCTCCGGTTTACTGAGAGTTTTACTGAAGTATCCGATGACCTTCTCTTGCCCATCCTGGATCTGGGACAAGACAGCTTCAAGTCCCACGTTACTAGCGTCCGTGTCCAAAATGAATTTTCCACTCGGAAGGGGATAACTCAGAATCGGTGCGTTGATCAATGCCCCCTTCAGCTTTCTGAACGAGTCTTGGCATTCTTCGGACCACTCAAACTTTGTTCGTCCTTAAGTGAGCCTGGTCAGTGGTTTAGCGATGTTGGCGAACCCCAGTACATATCGGCGATAGTATGTGCACAAACCAAGGAAACTACGTAGTTGGTGTGTCTTTCGGAACAGGCCACTCCTTCACTGCTCTGATCTTCTCGTCATCCACTGCTACCCCGTGCCCAGAGACAACATGGCCAAGGTAACAACAACTATGGCTAAACATTCTCGCTCCACAGTACTATAATTTTTCTCGGTCCGAGTTAGAGACCTACTTATGAAAGCAATAACGTGTTCATCATAATCACGCTGTTGGGACAATACCTCTCAAATTCTGTCTGTAACTGAAAAGGTGAGTAAAAATCAGGTACGCTCAAAATCGGGGCTGATACCAGAGAATCTTTCACCAAACAGAACGATCGTTCGCAATCATCACTCCAAACCCACTTACGTTTCTTACGTAACAGATCCGTCATAGGTGCTATAACCGTAGAAAAGTTCGGTATAAGGCGCGTGTACCATGACGCGGTGCCTATGATTCGACGAACCTCAGTTACATTTTTGGGAGTCGGGATTTCCAGTATCGCCTTGACTTTATCTGGGTCTACGTGTAATCCCTGGCGATCTACAACGTAACCCAAGTATTTGAGCTCAGGTCGACAAAATTTGCATTTGTCTTTCGATAGGGTTAGTCCAGCGGCAGTAAGTCTCTTGAATATTTCCTCTAATATTTCAGGATGCTTGTCAAAATTGTCTGTAGCTACTACAACGTCGTCTAGGTATACAAATGAATAAGGTTCGAGGTCTGGACCCAATACACGATCCATTAACCTCTGAAAAGTGGCTGGAAAACTGGAAAGTCCAAAGGGCATTCTTTTGAAATGATTGAGACCCCTACCAGGTACTGTGAAGGCTGTATACTCGCGAGATGCATCAGATATAGGTATTTGAAAAAATGCAGACTTGACGTCGACCGAACTCAAACATTTAGTGTTTCTCAACTTTTCCAATATCATATTTATAAAAGGAATTGGGTAAGCATCCTTCTTCGTTACTTTATTTAGCTGGCGATAATCGACGCAAAATCTATATTCTTCTTTGGGACCATAACAACTGGAAAGGAGAAAGCGGAATTTGATGGTTCGATAACATCGTCATCGAGCATAGACTTCACTTCTTTATCGATGAGTTCCTGAATAACTGGAGAAACTCGATAAGGACGTAACCGAATGGGTTCTGGATTCGTCAACACATTTATCACCAATCAGTTCAAAATATGTACCAATGAGCGCCTTCAACCGTCTGGTCTCTTCATGCGATAAAGTGTCATATGTCACAATCGAATTTATTTTTATATCATCGGAATCACTATTATTGAATGACCAACACTTTTTCCTAAAATCGGGAACCAGCCCAAAGGTAATCCAAAAATCCATCGCAAGTATAAGATTCAAGAGCAATTCTGGAACTACTAAAATATTCAAGGTTTTTATTGTTCCCTCTAAAAGGATTGGAACGGTAACCGAACCCATAACTGAGCTATTTTTGAGGGAGTAATATTGAGACCACATTCCTGCAATATATCCCACCCCTTTCTTCCTAAAACAGTACGATTTGCACCACTATCAAGCAACCCTTCCATTTTAATACCAAGGATGTCAACCTCCAAGTAGGGACGATTGTCGTCCTGGCAACTATCAAAAATATATGCCAAGACAGGTCGGAATTTCTTAAGCAATGATTGTGATGTTTCTGAAAATGCATCACAAAGATTACCTATGGTCATATCCGAGTTCATCGAGCAAATCTTATGACCATCTAAATGCCCGCCTATCGGTTTCCCGAACATTTAACACAAGTGCGTACCGTATCGTTGGGTGCACCACTTTTGAAACACACCATCTTCCTGGGCTGTGTGCATCTAGAACGAAAATGTCCCACCTGCCCACAATTAAAGCAGGATCCAGAACCATTTCTGCCAAAGGACTCTTGATGAGTCCGTGCCCCAGATGGTTCAAAATCTGAAACATTATTACCTCCATCGACATTTAAAACTGAGGCTGTTACCTGAGGAGCGCCACGAAAATGACGTTTATATTCGAGGCCCGGTTCAAACGAATTTCGAGGGCTAAATGGCGGAGAAGTATATTCTTGTGCACTTGAGTGTGCTTCTTCGATATCGCGATCTATCGTTATTAATTCTTCGATGGAATTCATATTTATACCTGCTAAAGATAATTGAATATAAGGCAACATTTTATTTCGGATATGATTAACTCTCTCTTTTTCCCGAGGTTTACGCGAAAGTTTACTATAGAGACCTTCTATATATGTGACATATATAACAACTGATTCAGAACTCCCTTGTGTGTGGCGTCTCAACATATCCAAGACTTTATCTTCATAATTTCGAGGTAAAAATGTAGAACGGAATACGTCTATAAATTTCCTCTAATTAGAAATTTTATTCTTGGCGAAACGGTACCAAAACTGAAACATCTCCTACCAATAATTCTGAAACTGAGTTGAGCATTTGCTCTTCCGAAACATTACGTGAAATTCTCATTTCCTCTAACCTATCTGAAAAGTTTCATCAAATTTAATTTGCCACTTACTAACGTCAACGAATTTTGAATCATTGATCCTACAATCTCGAAATGTAGAATTAGCAGCACCAAGGTCTTCATAATAGTGAACACGACGAGGGCGGTCCGGGTCTGAAAATTGAGGTTCAGAAATAGCTGGATAGACGATTCGATCCAAATTCATATTTTTGAATTTTTCTGTCCATGACTGAAGAGAATCAACTAGGTTTTGAGGTATGTAATTCGGATTATTTTCCTGTTGTTCAACAAGATTAGAAGGAACGCTTTGTCGATTTTGATTCGGAAAATTTTGATCCATATCCAACAGATCAACAAATTCGTAGTTAATAGCATTATTGGCAGTAGGGAGGAAAAAGTTAATGGAGTCTCAGAAGTATCCGGTAAGAGTTCAATAGGTTGATCAATAATTGAGACTGACGGAGTATTGCCATGTTGAGCTGGAGGAATGTCGCACCCCGCATAAACATTTTTCAGGATGCAAAGTAATTTCGTGCATAAATCAGTCAAATCATTTTTCTCTGCTAGTAGATCTGAATTTAACGTTTCGATTTTTCCTAACCTGCTCTATACGTGAAGCAGCCTTGTCTTCAACCACCTATATTCCTTCACTGAATTTCTATGATTAAAATCATGTATACTCCCAAGAAGTTCTTCTAGTTTAACTGAGCAAATGTTTATTTCTCGAATTGGATCAAACACGAAGCTACCCTTATTCAAAGTACCATATTTCTCACTTCTAATGAGTTCGCGGAGCAATCCACGTTTCTGGTCCACGGTACCATTTCCCAAATCTGAACCCCTTATCAACAATTCCCAAGTCAGTTCATCGCCGAGTAACTTATTCACGTCCATTTTGAGCATAAATTTGATTATTATATGCTACAATTTGAAAAATACTAAATCACCCCCTTCCGAAAAATGTATTTTTTCCAAAGGAAAAAAAACAAGAACGAATCAAAATTTCCGAATATTCGTAATCAAAACCAGAATTGTTCAGTTCACCCTGTGTATGATTTCAAAACGTGTATCAAGGAAGAAAAATAAAATCATAATTTTCAAATATTTGGGCTCACCCTTTACATGAGAAAAAAAAATCCAACCAAATAATTTTTTTTAATATTCTCAAGTAGGACCAAATATTTCTTTTCTTTTTGGAACAGGTGGCATTTCTTGGGGCTCAGCTTCAATCCAGAATTTCTCAGTGGCAGGAATATCTCCTCCAGGTTTTTAACGTGGTTTTCGAACGATTTGCCAACTACAATAATGTCATCGAGATACACCAGACACGTCCTTCATGAAAGTCATTTCAGGACCGTCTCTATTAATCTCTTGAATGTGGCTGGAGCATTACAAAGTTCGAATGGCATAACGGTGAAATGCCACAGTCCTGAGCCGATGGTGAAGGCTGTCTTTTCTCTATCTTCTGGAGCCAGTTCTACCTGCCAGTATCCACTCTTCAGATCGAGGGTCGAGAAAATCGTGGAGCCGGCCAACGTGTCTAGGGTGTCATCTAATCTCGGAAGAGGGTAACTGTCTTTTTTCGTCACGTTGTTCAGTTGGCGATTGTCTTCGCAAAAGCGTGTTGATCCGTCCTTCTTCTTCACCAGCACGACTGGAGAGGACCATTGACTGTCGGATGGTTCAATAACTCCATCTTTCCCCATATCACTGACTATTTTGTCAGCCTCTTCCTTCTTGGCAAGAGGAAGTCTTCTAGCTGATTGTCGGATTGGTCGGGCATCCCCAGTATCAATTTTATGTTGAACTACATTAGTTCGACCCCCTTTTCCTTGTCCGGTATCGAAGATATCTTGGTACTTTTCTGTTGAGCTGGTTCAATGCCCTTGGAAGAGATGGTAACCAATTTTTCCAGTTCCGCTGTCAGGTTGTTGTCTTGACTAACAGTACCGTGTACACTCCTGACCACAGAGGAAATTGACGAGCAGTGCCCCAAAACAGTTCCTTTCTTCAAGGTCACTGGGTAATAATTGACATTCATTACCCTTACTGGCACAAATTTATCAGCACGTAACAAAGTTTTCTCGTCATGAAGCTTGGGCTCGAACATCACCACGCTTCCGTTGCTCGCACCTCCGTCCAAGCGAGCCTCCAGTATGGTCTCAGCCCTCTCGAGTACAATTACATCCTCAGCCAGCAGAACACGAATCATCTCTTCAGTTCTTCCATGTAGCACCAACTCTTTTCCGTTCACACGTAGGACGCCCTTTTTGAAGTTCAATTCGAACCCTCTGGAATTCATGATGTCCATTCCAATAATTGCGTCGTCCTCAATGTCCGCTACTAATGCCCGATGTTTCACTTTTGTGCTGCCTAGAATCAGTTCAATCGGTAGCTCACCATGTACAGTGGCCGGCTCTCCTGTTGCTGTGCGTAGCTTCCAGGATGATGGTTTCTTGGTCACGAAGTCCATCTAAGAAGGCCTGAACTGCTAGTCGCTCCATTACCTTTTCCGGTGTAACAGGGTATGCAAGGCGAACCAAGTGGTCGGCTTCAAATTCCTGTAGGGATTCGCTTGATTTCTGGCAGCGGTTTTTGAGCTGTGAGTGGTATACATGTTCTAGATGGGTCTGTCCATACCGTAATTCTAGATGTTTGATCAGCTGCTCGTAGTCCTCTTGTTCTTGTGCCGTGAGGGTTTGTAAGATATTTGTGGCTTCGCCGGTGTTTATGCTACAGCTCTTTCTCCTGAATTCCATCCGTTCTCCTTTGCTGCGGCTTCAAATTGTCGACGGTAATTTGCCCATGGTGTCTTTCCATCAAACTGGGGTGGTTTCGTAGAGAATTTTTCTGTTTCCGGACTGATTTTTACATCTTTCAAACCCTTTTGAACATCATCTAAGTTCAAACTCAGTGCCAGCATTGAGTTTTCATTGACAGACTCTGTGGTGTGGGTAGTGTCAATCTGATTTTCCAACTTACTGATTTTCTACTTCAATTTGTTGATTTCTTCCTCGATTCCGCCTCTGATATCATCGCTGATTGTTTCCTTCAATTTTCACATTTTTTCCTCGACAGTCCCTATTCTTCCTTCCAGTCGATTCGCCACGCCACAAAGTTCTTCTCTCATGGTATTCGAATTTTCTAGAAGTTTCTCTTGGAGTTCTTCCTTCAAACTATTCGAATTTTCTAGCAGCTTTGCTTCCAAATTCCTCGAACTTTCTTGGAATTCTGATTTCATTTTGTCTTTCATTCCGTCGAGTTTACTCATTATGGAACTCATATCTATTCCAGAAACTTCGAATAAAAATGTTTCTGGGTCCTCGCTCTCCTGGAATAATCCTTCTGCAAGTCTTGTTTGAAGCACGGCCTTTTTACCACTTGTGTTAAGTTCCCTCTCCTCCAGTTCTTGCTTCAATTCCGCAACCTTCAATTCAACCAGGCGAACTTTCCTCGAACACATTTTGTCTTAGTCTATGTCTCACAGTCTATTTCACGGGTCACCAGTCTATTATTATCATTATTGTCTATTTCACACAGTCTATTTCACGGCCACCAGTCTATTATTATTATTATTGTCTATTTCACACAGTCTATTCCACGGCCACCATTCTATTATTATTATTGTCTATTTCACACGCGAGAAGTGTATCAATTTATACTCCGTTAATGCACACAACTGTCCACTTCACGAAAAAAATGTTTATTAGTCACTGTCTATTTTTCGCGAACACTCTGTATTTAAAAATCGCACTTCTGTCACCACAGTAGTATATTTATAGTCCAATTCACTCTAAAATAATTTATTTAACGAAATGCAATGATTCAATAACACAATACTCTAATTTATATAACAATCACTCTACCATTTATATTCGACTTTCACTTCACTGACTGTCTGCCCTCCACTCTGCTGCTTAGTTCTTTTTATATCCACCGCTCACTTCTCCGAATGCTCATGAAATTTCTCGAAAAGCCTCGAATCGTCCAGATTCTTCTCGGCGCCTCGAAAGTCATCCGCGGTCGGTCGCTGGCTACGTGAGAGTTCAGGTCCAGCATCGCCCGCAGCTTCGCCACAATATATTTATGGGGATTCAACAATGAAATTATTTTGACTCCAGCACCCAAACTAATTTCTCTCTTTCAGCAACGATTTATCTCCTGAACTTTTTATTCAAGAACGAGATTTATTTAAGCTTCACATACATGTACGAAATTTCACTAATTTTGCTTTCTGTTATACAACACTTCACTTTCTCGACTCGCCCAAAATCCTAGTTATGCAGCTCCCTCTTACACAGTTCCACGAGAAAATTTGATATCTCAGCGATAACTAGGGCAAGAGTTATAAAACAATATTCACTAGCCAAAAATCCACCGTTCAGAATTTTTTTAGAAAAATCAGTTGTTTAATGCATCTCACTATAGTTGATCGAGTATCGCAAATCGTTTGAGCATCGTAGGGTTGGGTGGAAATGTTTTCAACAATGTTGATGACTTTCGAGGAACTCTTCTTCGGTTTTTCGCTGAGCAACTTTTAAACTCTCCCATTTAATTCAAAAATACGAGTTGAACTGGGCAGCCTCTATATACCAAGATTCATATTCAGCTGATTGATTCGCGTCTCAGTGGCAGAACAAACATGGTTGTAACATATTTCATACATGAAAAAATATTTGTTACTAGTGAAAAATGTGATAGTTTACATGAATGATCAGCATTGGGCATTATCAGTTGGCTCGCAACAATCTGCTGGGATATTTACCTCATAAACCATAATTTGAGGTGTAATCTCTGATGAACCTCACCCCATTTCAAACTTTTCTAAAACATAACGAAATCACCTAGTCAAAAGTTAAATATAGGAGATGTCACTTAAAACACACTACATAGTGTGATACTTCTCCATTTCAGTCATACAACAGTGGTGGATATGATTCGCTGTGGAACTATGGTGTGTGCATTCACTATCGAATTCTTATTGTTGTATGGTGTTCCTGCCCAGAGATTAATGGATGAGGTTAGTTTCTGGTATAGTATATGTTTTATAATGTAATAATTCTGATGAAGTTTGAATCTTTCGAAACTATGATTTTCATTCAAATTTTCTTGATAGAATTACATTGTAGTTTCCGTGGAAACTTTTTCAGATAATAAATATAATTCAATCAAGATATGTTTTATTGTTGAAAGACCTAATTTTTTGAAGACAAAGCTCATATGTATACAAAAATTAAAAATACCAAATTAATATATAGATATAACAGTAAAGAATAAAACATTATAGATACATCTAAGACATAACAATTAGTTGCACTCATAAAGCAAATAATTTATGTTATTACATTTGTCAGTCAGTTCGGCTCTGCCGCTGGAAATTACCACCGCTATATATACAGAGTGTTCACCTATAGTCAGAACAATAACTTTTATCTCCGACCAATAGATGTCACCTCTTTATAGTTTGTCTAGGGTATTTCATGACTTCGTTTTTAGTTGACATTGTTCTTTTCTCGTGAGAGACATTGATTGATTATGTTGCAAGTATAGATCCAAATTACCTAAACAATTGGTAAGTACATATAATCAATATATGAAAGCAAATCTATCTGTCATTTTGGGTGGCATGTAAACTGTAATATCGCATAGTCAGACGATTCGTGGATAACCCCACAAATATTCATTGCCATATAGTGTCGAAATTTGTGTACGCAATTGCCACCACTAGGGCTTCATGCAAAATGTTATACAAACATTCATAATTTCCTTTCTACTCTTATACATGTACATAATTTTTATACATGATGATGGAATACCCCAATGAACTACTATGGGAAATTAAGAACAGTTACTCAGAAAATTACCTTGAAGCATGCGCAGGGCGTAGGCTGCCATGTCAGCACTACCTGACTGATGTAGGAGAAAATGAAATAGATAGAATTCAGGAAGATACAGATAATGAACCAGAAAATGAACTAATTTAAGATGAACCCGAAAATGAAGAATCTGTTGGCAATGAAAACACTCAATTGGCAATGATGGCACAAACATTGCGACGACAAAAACCGAAGCAGAACAATGGAAAAAATAACATTGTTTGGGAGAGAAATCGGTTTTCACAACCCAACATTGATTTCAGATAGCATCAAGGAATTCACCCGAACCTTCTGGTAGCCACAGAAGTTCACCAGTAGCAACTAAAAGCCAAAAACCTCATTTTGATTTCATTATAAATTACTGGTATTTAACAATATCGATTTTAGAATTACAGTTATCAGTAATTTGCTAAATTTATCCAGTTAAAAGTGACAATTGCCAGTTCAAATTGAGAATTGCTATAGTTCAAAGTGACAATTGCTAGTTCAAAATGACAGTTGCCTGTTAGACTTTTTTTTGAAAATATATGACCATCTAACTAGTTTCGCGACATTTTTGAAGGGTTCATGTCAAAATAACCGTTGAAATGCGTACATCAATAGAACTTTGAGAAATATGCCTTCAATCAACCCAGCACATGAATTTCAGAACTTTTATGAAAATCTGCTATAAGTACCTCTGGATTCAGGAAATCTCGAAATATAACTGATCAGAATTGCATGGAAATATGTTCATAAATAAAATTTAAAAAAAAAACGAAAGAATAAAATTTGTTGTTTAATAGAAATAAAATTTAATTTTTCTATTATTTTTGTATTTATTAACAGATTTCGATGAAATTATGATCAGTGATAATTCGAGACTTCCGAATTCAGTGGTGTAGTCAGAATTGTGATAAAATTTCTGAAATTGAAGTGGCGGGTATTATTGAACGACATATTTTTCAATATTTATTCCCTCATTTCCTGAATTCAGTGATGTAGTTAAGTTTTTTTCTAATAATAATTGATTCACATTATTGGACTTGAAAAAAGAGAACATTTGGCTCTAAAAATGCAGATTCATTAGAGAAATTTGGTGTCGTAGTGAACTTCTTTAATGTGTACTCAAGAAATAATAATTTTTGTACATTTTTGGCATTGAAAAATAAGAATAGTTGGCTCTGAAAATGTAAATTAATTGATGCAATTTGGTGTCGTAGTGGACTTCTTCTCAATGAAAAAAAATCATGCCAATTGGTTGAGAAGTGGATGTTTTATAAGTGTTTTTCCATTTGAAAAAGTCATCGAAAGTTTGTCCGTAGAAATTAATCATATTTCAAATTTTAATTTTTTACCTGAATTGTCGTGATTTGTCATATTTGTCACAACATATGACGTTATTTGGACGATTTTTTTAAGAGGCATTTATACATGATATCTATGATTTCTATGATTGACGACATGTTTAGGACAAACAACGCCAATGACATGAACTGGCCTAGAATGGTGGTATACCAACGTCAGACTGCTATCTGGGTACTAGACAGGGCAGTAGTTGTTTTCTGTCAGGTATTTGCCAACTAGACTATCGTTAGTTAATAAACTGAACTTTTTCGAAAGGTTTCAACTTCACATTATCCAACGTACAAGACCCTCAGAAATCGTTTCAACAATAATATTTTAAACTCTTTGAAATGAAAAAAATCAACTACTTATAAAGAATGAAGCATTCATTCATTCTATTATTATTATTATTATTATTACCTACATTAAAGAAAAATTCAAAGTAGGGGTAGTTTTGACCAGTTCCTAAATAATACCTTGTATAGCGCTCCTCTATGACGCGCCGTTTGGCTAAAAAGTGTTTTTGTAAATATACAGGGTGGGGCACCGAAAGCGAAACAGATCAAATATCTTCAAAACGCATGTGTTGTGAATAAAATGCAAAAACAGGTAGATTTTTAATCTTCCTATCATAACCTTAACTGTCATACCTCTCCCCTTACTCCTTGGGCACTATCACCCAAACAATTTGAATAGGGAAAGTATTAAGTGTGAAACATTATTGAAAAGGTAATTTCATAAGGAATTCAGCCATGTCAATTTTTGCCACCTAACTTTTTATTTTGGCGCCCTCTTGTGGGAAAAATTACTGTTTCGTATTCCAAAATAAAATACTTCAGTTGCAAGCTATTTTGACATAAATTCGGTGACAGTGCATTATGGAATTTTTCTGAGAGAAAACACAAAATGGCGGCTACAAAATGGCGGACATGATTTGCAATTTAGGTCCGATTCGATTCAAAATTGATATGTGGTGGTTTTCAAGAACGGAAATTATGATTTGCTCGTCAATGCAAAAAAAACCAAGGTGGTGGCTCCAAGATGGCGGACGAAATTTGTAATTCTGGTCCGATTCGAATCAAAATTGATATATGGGGATTTTCAGGGTGAAAAATTATGATATTTTTGTCAATGCAAAAAACCAATATGGCGGACGAACCTGGTAATTGTGGTTCAATTTGATTCAAAATTGGCATATGAAGGTTTTACAAGTTTCCAGTATGACTACAGTGAATTAATTGAATTGATGAAAAAAAGATTTTATGCAAATTAGGAAATAATATTTTATTTAGATGTGTGACGTAGGTTATTCTGTGCGTAACAGAATCAGAATTTTACCGCGCCTGAAAATCCCTGAAAATCTTCACGTCTTAATTTTGATTCAAATCGGACCAGAATTACAAATGTCGTCCGTCATCTTGGAGCCACCATCTTGTTCTTTTGCATTGACGAACAAATCATAATTTCCGACCTTGAAAACCACCACATATTAATTTTGAATTGAATCGGACCATAATTGCATTTTGTTTTTTCTCTTAGAAAAATTCCATAATGCACTATCACCGAATTTATGTCAAAATAGCTTACAAATGCAGTATTATAATTTGGAATACGGAACAGTTATTTTTGCCGCAAAAGGGCGCCAAAATAAAAAGGTAGGTGGCAAAAATCGGCATGGCTGAATTCCTTATGAAATTACCTTTTCAATGATGTGTCACACTAACTACTTTCCCTATTTAAATTGTTTGGGTGATGGTGCCCAAGGTGTGAAGGGAGAGGTATGACAGTTGAGGTTATGATAGGAAGATGTCCCTTGCATTAAAAATCGACCTGTTTTTGCATTTTATTCACAACACATACATTTTGAAGATATTAGATCTGTTTCGTTTTTGGTGCCCCACCCTGTATAAATATACAGTGTGTCCATAAAGTAACCCCGCCCTCTTGTTACCTTTTGAACGGATTGGAATTTTTGCATGAAATTTTTTTTGGAGTAATTGCAGTTCATGAGCTACTTTCTGACGACAAAAATCTTCCAAAATGGCGACCCGATGCCATTTTGAAAGAATTTTTTAAATGGCATGGGGGGTTGAGTGATACCTCATTCGAAACGTCTTACAATTCTCTGTACGTCCCCAAAATTTTAAACGAAAATATACATCCAGAACAAAATGGCGGTACATAATGTTAGAGCTCTGCCATATGAGGATCTTTTCGATTGATATTAATGAGCTCTAGTAAAATCATCAATTCTTTTTGGTATCATTGAATGAAAGTTTTTTTGCTAAAAATGATAAAATAGTGCCATCTTTGAATGAAATTTAGTGAGAAGGCAGGTGATTGTTTTATTGAATTTCAGCAAAATTAAGAAAACCATCCAGAATAAAGAACAATGTTCATTTAACATAAATATCTGAAAAATTGAGAAAGAAAATCAAAATAAATGTTCGAAATTTTCGTCATTGACTTCCTGGCACATGAAGAGACGATTCTGAAATTGGCTTCTTACATTTCCAATCATTTCTGGTGTAAGATTCCTGCATACGTCTCTTATGAGTTCCTCCAATTCATTTATCGTTCCTGGAGCGGTTCTGTACACTTGAGATTTGAGATATCCCCACAAGAAGAAATCCAAAGGGGTCAAATCTGGCCATTCAATAGGACCCCTCCTACCGATCCATCTTTCCGGAAAATTTTCATTTTTAAAGTTGGTTACTGGCCTGAAATAATGAGGAGGTGCTCCGTCTTGTTGAAAATGAATATTTTCTATATTATTTCCAGCTACCTGAATTATTTCCGGAAAGATGTTTTCTTGTAGCATCCTCAAATATCGAACTCCGTTCAGATTTTCTCTCAAGAAATATGTACCAATGATACGGTTGTCCAAACATTAACTTTTTGGATGTACTGAGTATGTGTTTCCCTGAACTCATGAGGATTTTCAGTGCTCCAATAGCGGTGATCATGTCTATTCACATGTCCATTCAAGAAAAACGTGCTCTCATCACTGAAACAAATGTTGCTCACGTGAATTCTATGTTGACGAAGTTTCTCAGTAATCAGATCACAGATCTGAATTCTACGATCAGGAACGTCTTCAGAAAGTTCGTGAACCAGTTTCATTTTATATGTAATATATGTAATCTATTTTTTTCAGTATTTTATGTACTGTCGAACGTGGCATATCATTTTCATCCGCTAATTCAGTTGTGTATTGTTGAGGGTTTTCTTGAAGATCCACCAAGATATCAATCTGCTTGTTTGGAGAGACAGATGGTCGTTCACTTTTCTTCATATTACTCAGATTCCCAGTTTGTTCAAATTTCCTCTTAAATATTTTCAATCAATGGGATTGCCTGGATACATCTCATTGAATAATCGCACAACTGCATGAGCATTCGCTTGCGACTGGTAGTAAACTTTAACAGCAAAAACTTTTTCCTCTACTGTACGCATCGCTCTCCTCAATATTAAAAACTGGTGAAGTGCAAGATTGAGTTAACAACTATGAGTTGTGATAAGGAAATTTCTTATTTATACCTACCTTTACACAGGTACCATATTATAATGACTAATTGATGGATGCTCTAATTTGAGGAATTACTTTTAATTAAGGGATGTTATTATAACTGATTGCCCCGATTACCTGGGTCGATATTAATATTATTCATTTTGCTTGATTATCTGTTTGTTGATAATAAATCAATTACAGAAAACTTTTGTAAAAGGGTACCTAGAAAATTTGATGATTTTTCCAGAACTAAATCATCCGAAGGATCCTCATAGCACAGCTCTAACATTATGTACCGCTATTTTGTTTTTGACGAATATTTTTGTTTAAAATTTGTGTAGAGAATTGAAATGCAATTCAAACGATGTATCACTCGACCCCCATAGCCTTTTTAAAAAAAATTAAATGGCCGACCGACGTCATTTAAAAAAATATATTTTTTTTGTTGTCAAAAAGAATCTTATGAACTACCATTAAACCAAAAAAAAATTCAAAACAGAATTCCAATCCGTTCAAAAGTTAACATAGGTGGGGTTACTCTAAGAGAGTTCTTACATTATGTACCGCCATTTTGTTTTGGAAGTATATTTTTGTTTGAAATTTTGGGGACATATAGAGCATTGTTAGACGTTTCGTATGAAATATCACTCGACCCCCCATGCTATTTAAAAAATTCTTTCAAAATTGCGTCGGGCCGCCATTATGAAAGATAGACAATTTTTTATTGTCGACAGAAAGTAGCTTATGAACTGCCATTCCTCCAAAAAAAAAATCATGCGAAAATTCCTATCCGTTCAAAAGAACAGGGGGGGTTACTTTATGGACACAATGTATGTGAATCGAATTGGACCATAATTGCAAATTACGTCCGCCATTTTGGAGCCGCCATTTTGTTTTTTCCCTTAGAAAAATTCCATAATGCATTGTCACCGAAATTATGTCAAAGTAGCTTGCAAATGAAGTATCATAATTTGGAAAAACAAAAAGTTAGGTAGCGAAAATTGAGATGGCTGAATTCCTTTCTTACTACTCTCTCTATTATATTTTTTTGGGTGATAGTGCCCAAGGGGTGGGGGAAGAGATATGCCGAAGTTATGATGGGAAGATGTCCCTCTCGGATTAAAAATCGACGTGTTTTTGCATTTTTTTCATAACACATGTAATTTGAAGATATTCGATCTGTTTCGTTTTCGGTGCCACACCCTGTATATTGACACAAAATTTTATCTATGCAAAAATACTTTTTACCCAAACGGCGCCTCATACTCCTCCACTAATGTAATATCAAGGTCAAGTGAAGGAGGTTCAACAGATCAATCTTCTTTAAGGAAGATTAATCCTAATTTTTCGAGTTTGTCAGCTTGTGTAGTTACCCAGTTCACCCATCGATCGACATGATTCACAAATTCATTCTTTATCATCTAAAAATGTCATGCTAATAAGTATGTTTTATGGAAACTCCAATGTAATTATATCTTTGGAAAAGCTCAGAAAATTGGGCTGTCAACTAATTACTATTATAATACTAAATGAAAATAAGTTACGTATTTTTTCAGGCCGAGGAAGTGGCTAACTCTGCTTTTTATCATTGTGAGTGGTATCTTCCCAATATAATACCAGCAAGAAGATCTTTGACTTTCATTATACATCGTAGTCAGAAATCAGTGTGCCTTTCAGCAATGGGATTCATAGACATTAACAGGCAAACTATAGTAGCAGTAAGTGATGTTCTATTTTATTTTTTGACAGAAAAAATGATTTCAGTTCGAAGTCAAGTAGTTGTATGTTATGTTATAATACGTGGGGTACGGGTGACTCGGTGCAGGAAAATTTTAGCATTTATAGGTTCGGTTGTTACCGACATTTCGTGAGACGGGCCGCCAGAAGGCACCCCGGAAGAATAATGCGAGGGTTGACGGTCAAATATGCATTTTTTTACGTTAACTAATTCATTAGGTGCAGTACTGAAAATTTGCAGAATATTCGGAGGTTATACAAATGAATAGAGAAAAAAATGTCAGAAGACTAGGTGGAAGATAAAGACCCGCCAGAAGGAGCTGATGCTGTGAAAAATTTTGCAATAATTATGTGACTCGGTGCACTTCTGACATTTTCTATACTTATTCTGTTACTCAAAACTGGATTCCCTGCAAAACGGCAGAAGGCTAAGTGGAAGAATTACAATGATATTCGCGATACTATGAGCGTCGGCGGCCCACTCTATGTATCAATTTTTTTTTAATTCTATATTTTATCTCATAAGGTGCACTTCTGGCGATTCGTCAACATATTTTACAATATTTTGATATACTGATTGCTCAACTGTCAGAAATAAATTCGGGAGACATTGATTGTTTTTACACAATAACATGAAAATGATTTTTATTTTCACGTCTAATACAATATGTAGATATAAATGTGAATAGAAAAGTATATCGACCGGCTTGTTATAAGAAACTTGTTTCTATCGGGGATTCGGTCTGAAAAAAGAAGTTACTCTCTTTTGCTACCCGAGCTTTCGCGAACGTTTATTCGCTTTTTCGAGGGATACAATATAAATATAGGGACATATGTATAAAATAAATACCAAAGTAATATACATACTGTGCAAATTAAGATTACCTTCGATATTCGTTGAACATGTATATAATTAATATCAACAAGTATATTATATAACAAGCCGGTCGATACACTCTTCTTTTTATGAAGGATGGGGTTCTACCAGTTAATCACATATGGACAAGAAACAACAAGAGACTTCAAGTGCTGGTGTAAAATGAACATGAAAATTGCCTCTAGATGAAAAGGAAGATATTTCTACTCAAATGTAAAACGCAACGTACCCTTCCGAATAATATAATTAAAAATGTGAAGAATATAGAAAACTTCTTAGAAACTAACAATGGAAGAACTGGACAACTCATATTCGTTTTCAATGAAAAACTTGAAAATAAAATTCTGTCCCTCGAGTTCAAGGTAACGCATGAGAACCTTGAACAGTTAGAAATGCTACCAACCAATTTATCCAACCAAATCAATAAAAAACTTCCTAATCACTTGTGGGACGATTTTATTTTAAAAATAAACAACAAGTTATATAAAACCGTACATTTTTCCTCATAAGAAAGCGTTATATCAATAAATTCAACAATTTGAAGAATGAGAAAATAGTTAAGTAGATAATTGGTTGAAGAATCTAAATGATATTGAGATTCCAGTCATATCTTGGCATTTCTATCTCTTGGGTACAAATTCAGTGTACAACCAGAAACGAAAAAAATTAGAATTACTCATTTATTGGCAGATATAGAAAATTTGATAGATGATGTGAACAATAACAAAAGATATATATATATATATATATATATATATATATATATATATATATATAGTAGAAGGGTAGTCTTTGCTGACTAGTTAGGATACAAAGCAGGAAATTTTTGGGTATAGCAGCAAGCAAAACGTGTACTCTTTTAACACTATATTTCCGATATTTCAACAGTGAATACTGTCATCTTCAGGGAAGTGTGTTGATGAGAATGATTGCTATGGATGTAATATTAAAAATTATAAACAACATGTCATGTAAGTCACATGTGACAAAGATGAACAAAACACATTAAAATACGTCAAACAATAAAAATATTAATATTAAGTCATTGTTATAAAATTTGTTTAAACATTTATTTGAATTATCTCCACACGTGGAGAGATTCAAATGTAACATAAGAAATTTGGTTAGGTTCGAATAATCCTAACCAAATTTCTTATGTTACATTTGAATCTCTCCACGTGTGGAGATAATTCAAATAAATGTTTAAACAAATTTTATAACAATGACTTAATATTAATATTTTTATTGTTTGACGTATTTTAATGTGTTTTGTTCATCTTTGTCACATGTGACTTACATGACATGTTGTTTATAATTTTTAATATTACATCCATAGCAATCATTCTCATCAACACACTTCCCTGAAGATGACAGTATTCACTGTTGAAATATCGGAAATATAGTGTTAAAAGAGTACATGTTTTGCTTGCTGCTATACCCAAAAATTTCCTGCTTTGTATATATATATATATATATATATATATATATATATATATTCAATTTTTTTTTCACAAACCTAAATCTAATTGTTATTTTTCCATACATCTATAAAAAACTAGACATTTCATCAATGATCATCCTGAAATCTGACAGAGTCAATGTCACTGTTATCATGTCGAAATTACAATGTTTGAATTTATCATTAGGACAGTTGAATAACGACACATACTATATACTAAATTGAAACGTAATCCAACTTCAATCATCCAACAAAAGTCAAATGCACTCATTAAAAAAAATTTCATGATAAAAAGCACTGTATACAGTTCCATCACACCAAAGTATTATAACTTACCAATTCTCACAAATCAACTTCGAGTTTGAGACCAATAATTTCCTCCATTGATACTCCTAATAGAGTTGGTCAAAAAAACATTGACAGTTTCCTCAATACTTAAAATGAATATTATGTTAAAGACTCTTTCGAATTTTCTAATTACATACAAGAAATTCAAATGCCAGAAGGTTTTGTCATAATAAGTCTGTAGTTTCTCATTTCAATAACATTCCACTAAGGGCCCGTTTTTCATGATCGAGTTAAACTCCAGATAACTAACTAATAGTTTAGAATGTGATCCTTCAAACGTTATTTGAAGAATGTCGTTCACCATCTAAACTATTAGTTAGTTATCTGCAGGTTAACTCAATCATGAAAAACGGGCCCTAAATTTAATAAAGTTAAGTATTGATAAACATTGGTTAGATATAAGTAACCATAGGTACTAAATTAATAAAATCTGTTTTAATAGAACTCATAGAATTCATTTTTGACACCACTTTTTTCGTATTTGATAATTCATATTACAAACAAATTCATGGAACTCCAATCTGTGATGGACGATTTATTAGGTTTTAGTTTACCCAAGTTTAGGCTTCCTTTTTTAAAAAATTCTGTTGATGATATCATTTGTGACCTACACCAGTGGACTGCATAGATGATATTCAATTTACTTTCAACAACTACAAACATTTTATACAGTTTACAGTTGAGAAGCAACATAATAAATCCGTACCTTTCCTAGACACTCTACTAATAAGAAAATCTGATAATACAATAATACTAGATTGGTATATAAAGCCCACTAGTTCAGGAAGGTACATGAACTACTTTTCCAGTAACCCAAAAAAGATGCAATTCAACCTTGTATTAGCTCTTAAGAATAGAATTGAAAAATTAGCCCACCCAACTTTGAGAGACAAAAATTCAAAATTACTGTATAAGACACTTTTAAATAATTCTTGTCTGTCCCAATTCTTAAAGAAAGTATCATACAATACCACTTCCATAATTAATGAAACAAATACAAATCGCCATCAATCTGAATATTTACAAACTATCAAATATTCTTCTATACCATATATACCTGAACTTTCTAGCAAAATTATTCAAGCACGAAATAAATATAAAAATTGACCAAAAGAAAATTAAACCATTAGAAAACTAAATTGAAACAAAAAGATCCCATTACTGAAAAGTCAAATGTACAAATTGTGAAAGGCTTTCGCGGCCATCGTTGAATGAATGATGGTTTTTCGGGTTTTTAGGCCGACGTTTATTTAGAGAAAATCTCGACGTTTTGACAACACGAGTGGATGGCATTTTCAAGAGAAATGTTTACAGTTTCGATCACTGAACACTACTTGTTTGGTATGCGTTGTCTCATCCAGTATTTATGGGTCGACGTACTCGTACCTGCGTCCGGTGCCATCGTCCCTGTGTCGGGTACCCCCTCGCATTCATTAATTTCCCGGTATGGTGTTATTACCGTTTTCTTGAGAACAGGTAGCCATGCTTTATTCAATTGTAACCCTTCTTCAATTCTGTTGAAATTGTTGGGATGTTTTTTGATTTCGATGGCTTCTTGGAAGAGTCTTGGATAATATGCATGTGTTGTGGCAATTACTTGGGTTTCTTCGATTTTCACTCTGTGATTGTTATAGTTAAGCGCATGTTCCGCGACTTGAGATCGGCGAAGGATAGACGTGATGAACTAAGCTCATCTGGGGTGTACCACGAAGCGTTCCACAAATACCAGAATAAAGGAACACAAGGCCAGTTGCCGGTTAGGACAATCAGAAAAATCCGCTGTCGCAGAACATGCGCTTAACAATAACAATCACAGAGTGAAGTTCGAAGAAACCCAAGTAATTGCCACAACACATGCATATTATCCAAGACTCTTCCGAGAAGCAATCGAAATCAAAAAACATCCCAACAATTTCAACAGAATTGAAGAAGGGTTACAATTGAATAAAGCATGGCTACCTGATCTCAAGAAAACGGTAATAACACCATACCGGGAAATTAATGAATGCGAGGGGGTACCCGACACAGGGACGATGGCACCGGACGCAGGTACTAGTACGTCGACCCATAAATACTGGCTGAGAAAACGCATACCAAACAAGTAGTGGTCAGTGATCGAAACTGTAAACATTTCTCTTGAAAATGCCAACCACTCGTGTTGGCGAAACGTCGAGATTTTCTCTAAATAAACGTCGGCCTAAAAACCCGAAAAACCATCATTCAAGTCAAATGTAGTTCATGAAATTCCCTATAAGAATTGTAATAAAAAGTATTTAGGTCAGATTAAAAATAGTTTAAAATCAAGAATAGCATTACAAAAATGCAATTGCAGAACTTTCAAAAAAAAACTCTTGTGCCAGAACCAAACATATATTGGATAATGACCATGTCATGAATTATGACGAATAAAAAATTTTACATGCAGGAAAGAATGTAATCAAAAGACTATTTTCGGAAATGACTGAAATAAAAATACAAACAAATAATATGAACAAAAAATCATTTATTGACAACCTCAGCAACATTCATTCATATATTCTTTTACAACAAAATCATTCAACAGACAGTAATACCTGAAATTATTCCTCTGTATAGTCCTCATTTCTTTGACATCAATATATCAAATTATCTTTCCTTCAAATGTTCCAGACAAGTTTTTTCGTTTCTGTATCTTTCATTTTAATTAAATACGTCATGCTCAACGAATATCGAAGAAAATCTCAACTCACACAGTATGTCTAACACTTTGGTATTTATTTTATACATCTATTGTCCATATATTCATATTGTATAGCCCCAGAAAAAGCGAATAAACTTTCGCGAAAGCTCGGGTAGCAAACAAAAGTAACTTCTTTTTTCACCACTGACCGTCTCCCCGATAGAAACAAGTTTCTTATAACAAGCCGGTCGATATACTTTTCTCTATATATTTATTAGACGTATAAATAGAAATAATTTTCATGTTATTGTATAAAAACAATCAATGTCTCCCGAATTTACTTCTGACATTTGAGCGATTAGTATATTAAAATTTTGTCAATTATGTTGACAAATCGCCAGAAGTGCACCTTATGAGATGAAATATAAAGAAAATTGATCCATAAAGTGGGCCGCCGACGCTCATAGTATCGGGAATATCATTGTAATTCTTCTACTTAGCCTTCAGGCGTTTTGCAGGGAATCTAGTTTTGAGTATAGAAATTGCCAGAAGTGCACCGAGTTACATAATTATTGCAAATTTTTTCACAAAATTAGCGACTTCTGGCGGGTCTTCATCTTCCACCTAGTCCTCTGGCAATTTTGTCTCTACTTATTTGTATAACCTCCGATTATTCTGCAAATTTCCAGTCTTGCACCTTATTACTTACTTAAAGTAAAAAAAATGCATATTTAACCCTCTACCCTCGCGTTATTCTTCCGGGGTGCCTTCTGGCGGCCCGTCTCATGCTACGTCGGTAACAACCGAACCTGTACATGCTAAAATTCACTTTGAACCGAGTCACCCGTACTCGTAGCCAGCTCTTAGACCATAATATGAACCCATAGACAAACGGTATCTAAAAACAGACCTCCGTTGTAAAAAATCAATTGTAGTGTTTTTTCATTGTTTCCTATGCTGAATCTGAAGTTATGCAACAAAGTTTGTTGGTGATCATTTTCGAGTCATCGTCCGCAATTATTTAGATACAGTGTTTCCCAATCGGTGGATTGGCAGAGCAGGTCAAATTGATTAGCCCCCACGGTCCCCAGATTGCAACCCGCCGGACTTCGTTTTTTTGGGGACATGTAAAGGGCCTAGTTCATGGTGTAGAACCGGTGATTCTTACTAAATAAATCATGGAGGCCTTCCAAACCGTAAGAAATACCCCTGGAATTTTAGAATACGTATACGGCAGTCTATGATAAGATGAGTGGAGAGTTGTATCGCAGGAGGGAGAGGGTATTTCCGCACCTTTTATAAAAAAGTTCAGGCTTGGCAGGTTCCTCATTCCTTAGGTATTGTTCAAGGAAACTTGTAATTGAGATAAAAAACAAATAAGCATCGTTTTTTGTTTTCATTGTGATAGTAAGTTACACCCTTTTATTAAAAAAATTTGTTAAATGTAGTGGATGACAAACAATGTATTTCCAAAGCCTACTTATCTATTTTTATGCGTTCTTATACATCACATTGTGACAAACTTCAGTCAGTTGCATTGTTTATAGAAGTAAGTCAGTAAGACAATATCGGATTCAAATGGAGTCGACGTGTAGATGGCGACAGTGATCAGGCATCCAAGTCATGTCCTAAATTGATTGAAACAATGGTACAGCATTGAAATCAGGGTTCTTTAAAGAACCATGCATTAAAATGACGTCAAATATTCATGTTTGTAACTAATCACGATGGATGACACTCGCGTTTGGTTCCAATACCTATTCCACAGGCATTGACTAACTATATTACTTCTATGTAAACAATGGATATTTGATAATGTACATGTAATAACATTTCAATTTTTTTCAGATGCTGAAAACCGCTTACTCTTTTTTCACATTTCTCCAAACTGTGGAAGCAACAGACGAAGCGAAAAAGTGATTTGACGCTTCATACCTATGCACCGAAGTTAGTAATAGCGTATGATTCAATTGCGATCATTTAAAATAATTCACTTATCTGCTGTAGAAAAATTAAAAGGCACGAAAATGCAATAAACCATCTTAAGATGATGTTCTGTTTCATTTCTAGGAATCGCACGTAAAAAGGTAAGACCTCGTTAATCCTTGGCTCGCACAAGTTTCGATTTTTGAGGGCTGCCGTTCGTAAGGGGACGACAGCTGGTTAACGGAAAAAACAATTTTTTTTTAACAATTTCATGTGTGTAGGTTGAAGTTCTCCTACAACCTTTAAAAAATCAGTAATTGGTTTGGTACACAATTGACAGGTCTGGAGGTGAAAATGTCTCACTTTTACATTTTAACCGATATCAGCGAAAATTCAGTCATTGTTTGTTAGTTGGTTACTTGTTACATCAATCAATAGAGAATGAAATGATTTTTTAACAAAAATACTAGTAGGAAATCGACTATGCCATCACATTGCCACGAAAGACAGTCCGTAGTTGTATTCTGTTGATTTCGACGCGGACTATCACTAGAGCATTCAGGCACGCTGCAAGATGCAGTGCAGAAAAAATTCAAACTGCAATTGCGCCAAAACTAATCATCCGACGTACACAAGTTTCAATACTGCCATGAGAAGGGCCAACCCTACTCCTTGAAAGATGGCGGAGTTATGAATTTTTAAAAAAATCGCAAAATGTACCGGTTTTTCGGTTTTTCTCCGTTACTTATGATCTGATCGGGTCGTAAAACATTCCATTTTGTTAGAATTTAATGCTCTACAATTTTTTTCATTGCAGCAACCACATTGCACTTTAACTTTTCATTTTATCAGCAGGACAATAAGCAAAAACACGTTTTTTGGTATTTATATGTTTGTAGCAAATTAATAAATGACAGTTCGGAGTCGAACATATAACAGAATAGAACTCCGGACTGTCCTTCAGTCGACAGCTCTCATTGAGTACAGACGTGTTCTGAATCGCTCCAGTATCAGTTAGTGCGCAAGACAAGTGACTATCAGCCGATGCAATTTATTGCATTGGCTTTTTTTATGCCATCAGTGTTCACAACACTTTCCAAAATACTTTGAAAATCCAGTGCAAACAATAAGTGAAACGGACACAAGTGACTATGACACAGTTAGAGTTATAAGTGAGAGTGACAGAGACACAAACAGCAATTGAAAAAGGACACAGTGCGCAAGTTAAAGGACACAATAGTTGTAAGATAAAGTGTAGTGATCTCCAGAAGGCACAACCACTGGAGCCTGAAAACTTCAGGTAAATATTTAAGTATACAATATAAGTGAAATAGACACACAAACGTGAATCCGTTAGTGAAACAAATAGTTCCACTGAACATTTCTCATATTTCTTTGTCAACTTGGATATAAAAACTACCAACATTTTAGTAGATAGTGATTTTTTGCTCGCATTCTTTATTCCAAACAGCAGAATTTGCGCCAAGGTCCTGATAACCTTGAGCGCAAACGAACATAATTTAGCCGTTCACAACACTTTCCATTAGGAAAGCGTGATGGAACCTGATATGACAACGCTACAACGAGAACAGCAAAGAGACGAAAACGAAATATCATTCTTCGGTAGGAGCAGCATGATAAACAGGACGCCACCAGAGGAAAATACAGGGGCCAAGAAAAAGAAAACGGACGACAGAGAACAAATGAACGATATAGTGCAACTAAATGAGGAAGACATGATCAATGAAGAAACACCAAATAGACACGAAGCAGCAAGAAAACCGGAAGAGATAGAGGAAGACAGGAAGAGATAGAGGAAGAAGATGCAATTAAAGCAATAGATACTATTACACAAATCGTGGCGAATGAAAATAAAGGAAAATTAACGAAAGAGGACCAAGGAATAATACATGCAGCAACACAGGAAGTAATGGCAAAGCTGACTAGAACAGTAAGAAGGATAGGAGCACTACAAACCGCCAACGCACGCTTAGCAGGACAGGTGCAGCTTTGGAGGACCAGAGCACAATACGAGCAGCAGAAGCAAACCCAGACCAGAGTCAACACAACAACACTTCAACCAGTCCCGACCAGATACCAACTACCACCACCACAATCAGCAGAAGAATGCATATACACGCCGAACGATAGAAGGACCCCAATGGACAACCACCAGCAGATAACGCACTTCCCGTTCCTGCCAACTACCCAGCAAACACAACAGCAACAAGAACAGCCACAGACTCGCACATACGCACAAACAGCAGCCAGGCCTACAACTACAAGAACAGAACCACCAACACAATGGAAAACACCAGAGAGAAAACATGAACTCATAATTAGATAGACAGACAACAATGACGCCAGAACGACGATGAACTCGATCAAAGAGATCCTACAAAAAGATAAAGAGACAAAATCACTTAGAAGCATAAGACAGTTAGACAGCGGAGCAGTGATACTACAAGCCAAAGACCGAGAGCAGATAATAAAAATCCACACAGCATTGAAGACAAACCCAACCCTACAGACATGGGAGGAGATAACCCCATGGTCATGCTCACAGGTAAGACAGGGGAGTTACAGAAGAACAAATCATAGAGACAATGATCAATAAAAATGAAGAGCTAACTGGAGAACATGAAAGAGAATATCTGCTAGCAAATATTCAACCAATCCACAAAAGACCATGCCCGAACCCCAGAAGAGAAAATATGATCATCCAAACCAAACCGGACATATTCAGGACACTAATGAAACTGGGGGAAGTGTCAATAGACCTAGTATCGATAAGAGTAGAAGAATACGTGCGCGTGGCCATGTGCTAAACACTGTAAGGACAATGAAAGATGTTTCCGATGCGGGGGAAGCCACACAGGGACAACCTGCGACAGGAATGCTAATTGCACTAACTGCGAACAGTTGAGAATAGCACCAAGATGCCACGAGGCAAGAGACGTTAGATGCCCAGTCTACACCAGAAGATTGCAACAGACGAGAGGGTACATTAATTACCATAATGCCACCTAACGGAAAAAACAACAAGAGACAGCAAAAGCCATTACACATGAGGGTAATACAGATAAACGTAGGCAAAGGGAAAGCAGCCACAGACCAACTGTTAGAAAAAATAAAATCAGAAGATACCTCAATCGCCATCATCCAAGAAATAAACAAGAAAATGACCTCAACTAATACACACACACTATATAAACACAATGAAAAATCAAAATTAGGCACACTTATGAAAAATAACATCAAACAGGCAATAAAAGTAACCAATCTCACAAATGAAAACACAACAACAACACAAATAGGAGAGGGAAAAAACAACATCACGATAGTAAACATATACGACGAACCCGGAGGACAGAAAAATGAAAAATTCAACAAAATCGAAGAATACATTAGAAACAAAAAAGGAAAGACAATTATAGCAGGCGATCTGAACGCAAAGAACACATTATGGGGAGGACAAGAAACTGACAAAAGAGGCGAAGAACTGATGAAGTGGTCAGTCGCCCAAGGATATATAATTGAAAACGATAGGAAAGGAATAGCCACATACAGCTGCAATAGAGGACAGAGTTGGGTTGATGTCACCATTACAAAAGACATAGGCATACAAAACTGGACAGTACAAGACGAAGAGACATTAAGTGATCATAGATACATCACATACGAAACAGGCCACATCACAAAAACAAACAGTACACAAAAACACTATGATATCCAGAGAGCTAACTGGGACAAGTTCAAGCAAGTTCTCGGGACATACATACCAATGGAAAATGGAACAATAAACTAGAGAGCAGAAAACCTACAAAACATCTGCGAAAAAGCTTGCAACGAAGCAATAACGCAAAAGAAGGGCCAACGGAGAAAACAACAAATATGGTGGACACAAGAAATGGCAAAACAAAGGACAGATACAAACAAAGCCAGACAAAAATGGCAAGAGGACAGAAACAACGCAGAAAAGAGAAGAATATACGAAGAAAAGAGAAGAAAATACAAAAACGACAAAAGAAACGAAACAAAAATCGATAAGAGAATATATCACCACAAACGGACAGAAAGACCGATGGGGACTAGCATATAGACTCCTTAGAAGAAACAAGAAACAAAGAACACAAGAAGTACAATACAAAAATAAGACGAAACATGGACAGAAAACGAAGATGAGATACACGAAGAACTGATCAACACCTACTTCCCAAAACACACCGCAAACACAGAAGAGCACACAGACATATTACACAACATAAACACACAACCGATACACACCGAAGATGACACACCGTTCACACTGGAGGAACTTCATGAGCTTGCCAGGAAGCTGAAACCGAATAAAGCAGCAGCGAAGGACGGTATCCCAAACGAAGCACATATTATAGTTGAAAAAATTGGCCAACATTTACTTGAACTATACAACGACGCACTGGCACAAGGAATCTTCCCAAAAATATGAAAAAAAGCTAACATCATATGGATACTGAAGAAAGGGAAAGGCCAAAGACCTATTTCGCTGTTGCCAACACTCGGGAAGCTACTGGACAAGCTCATAACACAGAGAATTAAACACACCACCTAGAAAATACAAATAAAATAGACAACAGGCAATATGGAGTCTGAAAAACCATAAACACCACAGACGCCATCCAAAAAATCATACAAAATATCAACAGCAACAAATGCAAGAAGCTGCACACACAAATCATCACTCTAGATATATCTAATGCATTTAACACAGCCTGGACACCTAACATCAACAGCACTATGACAAGAATAAAATCACCCAAGAACTTACAACATATCAGCAAGTATTTTTTAAAAGAGAGAAACATAACGAGTGGTAACATCACGAGACAAACAGAACGAGGCTGCCCCCAGGGATCAAGCCTAGGACCCATACTATGGACCATAGTAATTGAGGACTGGTTTGAGACCCTGGATGCAGCATTCGGAAAAGACGAATACATCAAAACCCAGGCATTTGCAGACGACCAAGTCATCATAATTGCTGGAAGGACAAACCAGATAATCCGAAAATGGGAAAAGATTTGGGCCGCCTGCAAAGCCTGGGCAGACAGGAATAAACTGTCATATAACAAGGACAAAACAGAGACTATGTACATCACCGGGACCACACAGACGAACATTCCAGACATAGACATGGACGGACACAACCCAACAAACAAAGAAAGCATCAAATACCTGGGATTTACAATAGATCGTGAAATGCTATGGATTGATCACATAAAAAATATCAGAACAAAAACACAGGAAATAGCGAACAGACTCTTTGTGGTCGAGGGCAGAGAATGGGGAGCAAATAAAGAGAACCTAAGAACAATATACCAAATGGCAGTAAAACCACTAATCCTATACGCAGCAAATATCTGGGGGAAAAGAGCCAAATATACGAGGATACAAAGACACTTAAGAGCTACAGAAAGACCATTTCTGCTAGCGATCACAAAGGCATATAGAACATCTCCAACTGACGCACTGCATGTTCTAGCTGGCACGACGCCACTCCAGATTGAAACAGAAGTAGAGTTCATCCACGCACAAACACACAGACAGGCCATAGAAGGAAACAAAATTAAACACGTACACAAGACCCACCCAGCAAAAACATACAGAAAAATAGAGGAACAAGAAGAATACAAAACACACACCTACACGGATGCAACATCGAACGAAAACAGGAGAAGAGCCTATGGAGTAACAAAAACAAGAAACAACACAACATGAAAAGAAAACGGAGGGAGAGTAACGGACAATAAGGACATACACAATATAGAGCTACATGCAATTAAGGAAGCCGTAGAATGGACAAACATAAACGATGGAGACACAACAATACACACAGACTCCAAAAGATCCATAAGCATGATACAAAATGGAAACAGCACCAACACCACAGTAACAAGAATACAAAAACAAATACAAGACAAGAAGGACAGAGGGCAAAACATAATAATAAAATATACACCAAGGAACAACGGAGGAATTAAAAAAGCAGAAGGCATAGCGAAAACAGCCATAAACAACGATGAAATACAACACATACAATGAATGCAATAAAAAGGAATTGAACAAACTAAAGCCCACACAAATGAACGACAAATGGCAAAGACACTAGGAGGAAGCAAAATCAGGAAGAAACACATTCAACATATTCCCGACAGAGAAAAACCAAAGGATAGAAATAAGCTGGAAGACAACGCAATTAATAATCGGCCACGGAAACATGAGAGGATACTACAAACGCTTCAATCTGAGGGCAACCGATGGGACATACAGCTGCGGAACAGAGGAAGAAAACGCTACACATAGAACACTGCACAAACACACAGAGAGAAAGAGCAAGATACATATTGACACAGCAACTAAACACATTAAACATGGCATATCCACCAAATATAAGAAACACTAACACCAACACTAACGGCATACATAAACAAATGAGGAGAAGACATGATCTTTGATGATGACGATTGAGACACCCTCATGTGTAAACGCAAATAAATAAGTACCCTCTTGAAGGCCACGCGCGCGCAGGAAACCGTAGCTGAGAAAACTATATCTATATTAGAAATAAGGAAATGTAAAACTGTGAAATAAAAACGGATAATAAGAAAAAAGAGAAAAAAGACAAAAATCTTGAACCGCTAATTTTTTGGAGTTGTGGATATGGGATGGGTTCCATTGGCAGTGATGAAGCTAGATAGACGGTAGAAACAGGCCTAATACCTAACGGTGGGAAGTCCATCCAGTGCCCCGTAAAGGGATCTGGAAAACACATTTGTCATGTCCTTCATGTGATGGCACAGTCGGTTTCCTACTAATAGACCGAGATCCCACGCCTATTTTCAAAAATGATTAACAACAGGCTGAATCTTCCTGAGTAGCTTCATTTTGCCGAGATGCCCAACTTTTTCATCTACGAAAATGCTCGATAGTGGTAGCTAATAAAATGCGCAGGCGTCAATCATGTCGATTTGGTGAGTGCAAAAAAGTCATTAATAACAGTTAGTTTTTCAGTCGAACCTCGAGATAATTCTACAAAGTACTCGAAAAAACGTTTGTCCTAGAAAATGGATGGTACACGCAGAAAAAAGAATCGTAGGAATTACTAGAATCGTCAATAATCTAACCAAGAAAAACGTTAAGAATATGGACAAACTTTGATCGTAGTGAGATGTTCTCTTTAAAAACGTTTATACAACCCTGAGAAATTATTGCTAGGTAATGCAGTAATTTTGATCGCGAAAAACAAAAATCGATCAACCGAGCATCGTGGTTATATTTACCACGACTACATAACATCGAATAACTACCCACTGATTATTTTTTACTATAATTTATTAGTGAATCTGGAATAGAAACACCCACCTATTCAACTGTTAGATTTGATCAGAGAATTGTTTACTGAAGTTCGCGGTATATGTTTCTTCCATCTGTATTATCGCCTGTAGAGTATTTTTTACCACGACTAACTAGTAGACTTATCGCATAGTTTACCACACCCTCGCCCATGATATTATAACTCAGTTCAGTATACAATCCCAATATCAAAATGTACCATTTTTCTATTTTCCATATTAGTTTTAGTCTTGTTTCAAACCACGAGTATGGCAAAATTTATGCTTTTCCCCTCAAAATTCGTGACTATTATTGCCTTACTCTTAGTTTGAAACTAGACTAAAACTAATATGAAAAATATCAAATGGTACATTTTCATATGGTATTGTATACTGAACTGTTGTAATATCATGGGGTCAAACAACTTAGAAAATACCAACAGCTGATATTTATCATTTATTCAATAACATTCAGAATATACAGAACTAAAGATTATGTAAAACATGTACTTGTACTTGACTCACATAGGTAGACAAATAATAATAATATAAATGAAATCACAATTGAAAAAACAGCTTATCCTAAACATAACATGTTTGTCCAGTTCAAACATCATCTTCCTCAGAAACAAAATATTGATTGTGCGCAATCAATATTGGTATCGGTTGAGTAGCTAATTTCAACGTGTCATATTCGTTTCATTCATAAAGCAAATTGGTCTGTATATCTGGAACAATCTGAAAATGAATATACAAGATATAGGAATTGAATCGAATAAATTTGGATGAGAATATGGTCCAAAAATTAGGAAAAAATTTAGGCGCTAGGAGTATTTTTCAAAAACCCTTCCATTTCAATTTTTTTTCACATACATGTGGCAGGTATGGATATTTTGTATTATTCTAAGTTTACCATAAATTATTTTAAGAGCTTCACTTATATTTACCCCAACAAAAAGAATAAGTCCCTTGCTCTAATAACCTCTAGATATCAGTATTTCTTATTTTCTCCGTGAATACAGTCAGTAAAAGGGTGGCAGTACTTCATTACTGGCGGTTTCCTTGAAAACTGGGAAACGCTCTATAGACTTGATTTGTTTTATATTGGTAGACATTTCTCTTCAAAGGTCTGTTCAGGTAGAGATATATGTTGTTATATCTTGCTCCTAACATCTTCAGGAGGTGATATTCAAAATGAAAAAAAAAGTTCAGACTTTACCTTAAAATAGATTGGTAGAGCTACTTACCAAACTATATTAATTTAGTTGATGTTCAAACGCAGGAAAGTTTCCAATTTGGGCTATTCTCTGGAGGCTGGAGTCAACCACGCAATATTTTCCTGTTCGCTTCTAGAAGGTGATTAGACTAAATCAATATCCAATTTGTTGTCCATAAGTATAGGGATCAGAAAAGAAATAAATGATAATATCTGAAATAACCACTTCACGTTCTGTTTCAGATCAGGTACAGGATGGAAAGTTCGAATTCGTCTCTAGTTTTTCTGAAAAATTCATTGTCATTTATGGTTCATATCAGCAGCTACATGATTATATCTTTGATATCTGTTCTTATACAGGGGTACAGTTGAGATAGCAAATAATAAAACTCTGATATAAATGTTAACTCAAAAAGGTATACGTGTCATTTTCATTTAAAATAAATACAGTCACTCCGATCTTATAGATACACACATAAAAAGGATTTCTTCCTCTAATGCAATAAGCTTTGCTTCAAGAGTATGGCTTGTTTATATATACTGGAATAAACGATTTCTCGATCTGAGCATTTCGAATTTCCGATTCAGTACTCTCTGATCAAGCGTATAGATTGCTTGGATGATAAAAAATATACATTCTTTGTAAATAAGAAACTCATTGTACATAGGTCAAGACAATCATAATCTTCATTGAGAAATTACTTCTCTTGAATCAAACTGCACAAATTCTTAACATTAGCTATTCTCATTTCATACCAAAAGACTGCTATGTTTGGATGAATGAAACCATATTATTGAATTAAGATACGGCTCTTCATTTGAGAACTTCTCTGTGTTGGGGTTTGAAATATTTGCTTCAATTGAAACTACCATATTGCTGACTAGGAAGATTATCAGTTGCTTGATTTGAGATATCAGAATATATCTTAGATTCAAAAAAAAATTATCGAAAATGAAATACTGGCACATGGTTCAAATTCAAAGTGGTATTTATACATCTCAAAGTATTTTAGTATTTGGATTTGGATTTGGAAGAAAAACTGAGGGGTTGGTGAATCTCTGAAGAGATTATTGATAATTTCAAAGGTAAGTGTAGGACATAATATCAAGATAATGTGAGGTCAGGTTGCTATATTATAGTATATTGTACTCTCGTACTACAAAATTTCATATACCTACTCGTGGGAAATGTATGTCATTTCATGCTCATTGTACAATATATTATATAGAAACCTGACCTAACCTTATCTTGATATTATGTCCTACACTTACCTTTGAAATTATCAATAATCTCTTCAGAGATTCCCCAACCCCTCAGTTTTTCTTCCATATCCAATTCCAAATACTAAAATACTTTGAGATGTCTAAATACCACTTTGAATTTGAACCATGTGCCTGTATTTCATTTTAGATTAATAATAGCTTCGACTATAAACAGAAAACAGCCGGCAAACAGAGGTGCGACTGCGAATTGTGCGTAGTGGCCGGTGTGGAACTCAGAAGTGCGATCAACAATCAACAGGTTCAACTTGGACGACTTGGGAAACACTGTTGCCGATTTTCGTAGTTGAAATTGCAGATTGCAGGTCGTGATCTCACGTCCTCACGGACTTGCGAATTAGTATAATAATTATGTATTAATGCTTTGAGCTATTAAATATAGTGTCTCTTTTGCACTTTTTTTCCGGACCAAACGTACACCTAGTGGTATTGATGTTGGTTGCTACTCATAGGCACTTTAGTTCTTTGGAAACAGGTAGATATACCTACCTACAACTAATAAATGTTGCTACAGCTGGTGTTTGTGTGATAGCTTCCTAGGTAACTATAGAAAGGAATGAGAACAACAAATTTGGTTGAAGCGATAGTTACCTTACCTATGCTAAATAATCATGATTAGGTACGTAATCATACTTTTGGCAACAATACCTTTGAGAGGAGAAAGAAATGATATTCAAGAATGCATAATTGTTAATTCAAGAAAATTGCATTCGAAATTTACTTCTCATGATACAAATTTTTAGCACATTTCTTCAATGAAGATATACTTTATATGGTGTTTTGGAACAAGAGATATTGAGTTACCAATATCTGTCAATAATTGTAATTTTGTTTCCTGAATTCTGTTATAATTACTTACTTGATTGAAAAATATTTAGTAAAAGTGAATAATTATTTCAATTAGATAATTTTTTACATTAGAGATTTTGAATAACACTGTATGAAATACTTTACTTTAGAAGATAAAGTAGTTACGCGTTTTCTCAATTTGAGAATTTAGAATTGAAAATGTACCTATATCCAATGAAGAAGATTTCTTTAATGAAGAAATACTTGATATATTTTCTTGGAACAAGAAATATTGTGTTATATTTTTCAAGACATGCAGTTTTCTTTCCTGAATACTCTTAATTAGTTGAATAACGAATATTTGGTAACACCAAATAAATATTTCAAATATATGATTTTCTACATTAGAGACATGCAATAATTTTGTATCAAATATATTATTTTACAAGAAGAAAGCGTTTTATCAGTTCAAGAATTCAGAATTGAACAAATGTATCATCTCCAATGAAGAAAATGTTTTTATGTGTGTAGGACGAAAAATACATCCGGTGACTTGATATTGCTCTCATTACTTTCGATGAATATAAAAAATTATATCGTCATCATTAAATGAATATTATCTTTATCAGATGCATAAAGACTGAGTTGATTTGATAAATCTATGATTTTGTTTGTCTACTTTATTAAAATTTGTGATTTATTCCTGAATAGTGTCTGCTTCTTTCATTATGAAAATTGTTGTTTGTACTTTGCGTTTTTTCCTGTGAAAATATGCCTTATCTTCTACCAATATAATACCTGATGATTTTCCCAGATTTTAGTTATTTCTTTTCTTCACAAAATCAGTGCAGAATAGAATACCACGACAGTAACAGTACAAACAACAATCTTATCATATAGTACGACTCGTGGTACAGGAGCAGTAAAAACAATGTCATCATATAATATACCACGACTCATGGTGAAGTGAAAAGGTCGTTTCACTGAATTGTTCAGTTCTATTATTCAAGAAACATTATTCGACTCAATAATGTGAAAAGTAAACTAGTTACATACCTTCTAGTAAAGGAAGTGAATGAATTCCAACTGTCTCCGTAATTCTGTTGATTTGTTTTCCATAATCAGGTTGTTTATTGTTCAGAGGTACTATTCTTCGATGATTCAGTGGTAACGTATCGACCGTTCTCTTCCGCCACCTTGATGACCGGTATATTGAAACAGGAATACAAATTTGGAGATTTAAGACTTTTATCAATTTTTTATCTCGCTTTCTCTTATTGTTCAGCTCATGGAAGTAATTACATTCAATTTACGTCCAGTAAGGATTGCATCATCTAAATATTTTTCAACACTATGCAGTCATACGCTGAAATCTTGTTCAGCTTATGTATGAGTACAATATGATGATCATTTATTGACTTGGGTCCATTGAACGTTAAGAGAAACGGTTAAAACAAATCGTATTTGAATTAGTCCTCTGAAATGTTAAAACCGTATGGAATTATAGAACCCATATTCAGAAAATTCTGTTTACTTGCAAGTCACCTTCAAGAGTAGTATTAAATTTCACTGCTCACTCACGATAATAATATACTCAGACCTCTGGACTCAGACGTTAGCTGATAGACAAATTAAACTTCATTAAATCTTCATAGGTGTACGAACCCTCTCTCAACCGGAATCGCCCGGCAACTCAACCGAACGACTGAACGTTGAACGATAATTTTAACAAATCTAATTTTATGTTTACCATTCTGTTCTGTAAGTATTACCACAAAACGCAATGAATTCAGGTATATAATATCCACCTTGAATGAAAAGTAATCTCAAAACTTGTTTCGAGTTCAGATTTACTGAGAATGTGGTTATTATTACTGTTATCCCTTATAAACACAAAATCGTTAGTAATAATTTTCTTCTATGGGCGGTAACTGCCGTTATCAACTTTAGTTGATAATTCTGGTAGCGGAATAATAAATACGACTACGTTTTTGCCAGGAGAGGATGATGAAGTATAATGCATCTGGGAGCGATTTTTACAGGAAAGAGATGGTTTTATTTACCAGAATATTTAGAGAACTCTGAAAAATCTCAATAGTCTAAACTGTTATGGTACAAGGTAACGTTAATTTCAGTATCATCTATCCACTAATACACGAAATATTCAACCACATTTGATTGTTCATTTGTAGAAGTACAGCTTACTAGTAGGAGCTGCGATTTGTTCTACGATCGAGTTGTCAAGTACCACGATTTTCAGACTGCGAGCGAAAGTGTGGTGAATCAGTCTGCCGGATTTTTCTGCGTGTAGGACTGAAGAGTCCCCCACTCCCAACATGTATGAATGACGTGGTCATAAAAAATCATTATTAACTAGCGGAGTTATTTACCGATGCTTGGTTAATATGTGTATAATAGAATGATCATATTGTCCTACAAATTGAATGGAGCTGTTCCCAGTCCTACGCTCCGAAATTGTCAATTCCATGGTAAAAAAATGTATTAATAACTGTAGGACAATAATAACACATGAAAGGTTAGTGTATTCTTCACCTAAATAATACAGTGTCCTAAAAAAAACGGGTAAGTATCGCTAGTCCTACAAAAATAATTCAAAATAACGAATTATTTTGAAATTGTGGTTTATCTAATTTAATATACTTTTATTAGTAAAGTAATGTTACTTTCAATGTATAGTTGTTTGTTCAAAGCAAAAATATCATAATTTACTTGAAGAGTTTATGAAAAAAGTAGGATATTTTGTTTAGCGTTCATAATTTTTATAAACATATTGAAAGCAACAATAACAAAGTTCAAACATTGAAATAATCAATCTGCCCTCCGGGGCGATAAATTATGTCGCATTCGCTTTCACAGATGCAGGGAAACCCCGAAAAACCTGCAAAATCACATCGTCGTCTGAAAAGCTGAAATTTATAATTGAAAACTTTCAAAGAGGTCAAAGGAATTGTGAAAATCTGCTCTACGATGAAATAGGATGAATGGTGTCTCCAGAGGCCTCAAAAAGTCCAGTTCGGAAGAAGAAATTATATTTTACGGGGGTCAAGTGGCCAAGTAGTTAAAGTACTGATCTTTTATTCACTCTGGTCGCCGGTCGTGGGTTCGAAGCCTAGAGACAGATATTTCTCTGATGGCCCGAGAAAGTGGATTAGCACGTAAAAATTAAGAATTCGTTAATCCTTGGCTCTCACAAGTTTCGTCTTTTGAGGGCTGTCGTTCGTAATGGAACGACATCTGGTTAACGGAAAAATTAATTTTAAACAACAATTTATGCAACTATCATCAAAGGACCCCGCACACATTTAATGAAAAAAGTCTTACTGTGAAAATTGCTGAATTTTTGGTATGTTGTAGCTGAAGCTAATCTGAGTAAAAGTCTCCATTGGCCCTACTCGATTGTATGACCAGATTCGGCGCTAGAGGGCGACACATCATGAATTTTGAGATTTTTGGAAAAAATTTAATGGATAAAAGAATATCAATGTACAATTCATATCCAATATTGAACTAGTGAGCGACTGGTTATTACTGACATTCGTGAGAAATATGTTTCATAATACAGAAAAAAGGAAACTGTGTTTCTACAAGGCAGTCAATAATATAATCAATTAGACTGAGAGCCAGCGTTCCGCAGACTAAAAAGGCCGATTCTCACTAGAGCGGTGCCGAGCGGCGCGGCGCGGCGCGGCGCTGTGCGGCGCGGCAAAAGTTGCTTGCAATTCTTTGCATGTAATTGAGTGATCCCGTCCTCACCTGAGCAGAGCGGCGCGGAGCAGAGCGTCGCGTTCGTAGGCAGCAAAGTTCTAACGCCTCCGGGAGCATTGGCTCGCGGCACTGCCGCTTTGAAACGCTCCCTCCCGCCTGTTGACGGACAAGTGGGAATCACGTCGCGTCACAAGCAAGCTGCGACTTGTAGAAATTAACACAATTTCAGAGACACACCAAACAAATATGGACGCGGAAAAAATAGAAAGATTAATTGTATTAGTGAATGATTATCCTGAACAATATTGTCGCTTCTTTTTTCGTCTATTTTCGTATTCATGACATATTGCCGCTACAAAAACAAAATCGTCTGATGATGACGATGAAGGATCCTCTTCTGTGATTCCCAAACTCATATCACTTTTTTTACAAAACTCAAAATACCTACCTACTTATATAGATTTTACTATTTCGCACACCGCTGCTGCTACAAAATGCCGCTCAGGTGAGAATAGCCTGCACAAAAACTGCTTCGTCCAGTGCCGCGCCGCGCGGCACCGCGCCGCTCGGCACCGCCCTAGTGAGAATCGGCCTTTACGGTATAGTAGCAAAGTCCATATTAATTCTAGGTATGCTATTTCACTTGCCGTAGGTGAAGTGGGGATTCACTATTTCCATCATGGGTTCCTTGGTGCGTGCCCAGAAGTCGAAAAGCATCAAAATTGAATCCGAAAACGTGATCGCAGATTGTCTGCTCTTTTAACATGTTGAATAAAATATTTTACTTTTATTGAAATATACAATGGCAGACACCTATTCCGGTTCCTTCTATAATTTATATAATTTCAAAGGTGCGAAAATTTTATACAAATTTACGTTATTTTAGCAAAGCTGAAAATTATATATGTTATTCATATTATCATTACATACACATATTTGAAAGAGCAGACAGATAGATCGGTTCTAACATGCAGGCAGACCACATAATACTTTCGCAGTCGTACTAATAAGGCTTACGATTTTTACTCTCTCATTCTTTCTGGGAATGAGAGCAAATCAATATCAATATATATTATATTAATTATTTTTTCAAATGTTACTAGTTATCATCTTCGTTGCTGCAATGTCATCCAACTATAAAAAAGTATTCTTCGATATTCTATTGCATCACGACAAATGTTTTGTTAGAATCATTGTTTTTGATGATTATTTTCAATATTCTCCGTGGCGCAAATTGTCAAGGCACGGTCAAATACAAATTTCAGATTTGTGTAGTGTGGCGTAGGATGGAATCCTCGCCCAGCCAACTTTTTTTTTTTCATCTTTACTGTTTTAATGTTTCATAATTGAAGAGTAATCAGTTATAAAATCATTTTAAAGTAGATATACAAATTATCCAAATTATATATTTTTTTGTCAAGATACAGTTCTCACTACAATAGAAATAACAAATGTTTATTTCAATCCTTCTAGGTTGCCTTAGCATTCGCTATAAGCGAAGCTCTGACAAGATAATGATGAACCACTCGCCTACGGCTCGTGGTTAGCCAACTTTTTTTTTTCATCTTTACTGTTTTACTGTTTCATAATTGAAGAGTAATCAGTTATAAAATCATTTTATAGTAGATATACAAATTATCCAAATTATATATTTTTTTTTGTCAAGATACAGTTCTCACTACAATAGAAATAACAAATGTTTATTTCAATCCTTCTAGGTTGCCTTAGCATTCGCTATAAGCGAAGCTCTGACAAGATAATGATGAACCACTCGCCTACGGCTCGTGGTTCATCATCTTGTCAAACTCGTATGAAATATCCTATTTTCCGCACTAGTTGCACAATATACTATTTCCTAGGGAGGGTAAACTAATGGAGTAAGGTCAGGTAAAATTCCACTTAAATTGTAGAGGAAGCATCCAAAGAAGCTTCAAAATGAACAGTGTATATTCATTAAACCTGCTCCATTGCTTCACATAGGTGCTTCAATACAGGTTACTTGCGAGATGTAGAGTGAGAGAGTCAAAATCGTACGCCTTCATTAGTACGACTGCGAAAGTATTATGTGGTCTGCCTGCATGTTAGAACCGATCTATCTGTCTGCTCTTTCAAATATGTGTATGTAATGATAATATGAATAACATATATAATTTTCAGCTTTGCTAAAATAACGTAAATTTGTATAAAATTTTCGCACCTTTGAAATTATATAAATTATAGAAGGAACCGGAATAGGTGTCTGCCATTGTATATTTTAATAAAAGTAAAATATTTTATTCAACATGTTAAAAGAGCAGACAATCTGCGATCACGTTTTCGGAGTCAGTTTTGATGCTTTTCGACTTCTGGGCACGCCCCAAGGAACCCATGATGGGAATAGTGAATCCCCACTTCACCTACGACAGGTGAAATAGCATACCTAGCATTAATATGGACTTTGCTACTATACCGTAAGTCTGCGGAACGCTGGCTCTTAGACTGAATTCTCCTGTGTATGAATTTGCCTACGAGTGTATAAATTGATTGAGTTTATCATTGACGATCAATCAGAATGGAAGATGATCAATCAAAATATAATACAGCTACACGGAAAAAATGGTCCAAAAGTAAAACGTTTTCCTGACTTTTTTTCGATTGTGGTAAGAAAATTAATACCTATATCAGAAAAAATTACATTTTGTCTCTAAAAATATGAGTATTCTGAAGGCATGAAATTTTAGCTATAATATTGTTAACATACAGCAAGTGCTTCGAACATTAGATAACTTACTTTGTATAATGTCACGTCAACATTTTACTAGCGCTGGAAAAGTGTATATTCATATTTATCTACTTTGTGTTTATGAAAAGTACATCATAACAACTAACAGAGACTCGTGTTACAGGCATAATACAACAGTTTATTTTGCAGTAGAGCTAGGTGTCCCTACGATAATGAAACTGTTCACCTACTTGTTGATATGCGGCCAGTTCGGGATAAATCGGTAGTAACCGTTGCACTGATCAACGTTTTCGCAAAACTGGCCTCATTTCAATTCCAGCATTTAAGTCAGTAGTTGTATGTGGACGTGTTACATCGTGTGCCGGAATTATACTATTATTACTGTTGTGAGTTGTGTGAATAGTGTTGGTTTGATTTATGTATTTTACTTGTTGGTATGTAGAATGTGGATTTTGACCTAACATTTCTAGTGTATTGACATTTTATGTATAATGGAATCAGGAGAATTTTCCAAAAGACTGAACAACAGTTTAGTTTCAATGAAAATATTGAAAATTTACATATTTTTATTTCATTTCTTCATTATCTTTTATTTCCAATTTTCGGAACGTTCTAATTCTACATTATGTTATACATAACTTGGATTTGTTATGATCATAATGAGGAAAGACATTAGCTTGCCTGCTTGTTCATTCATTCATACTGATGAATACAAACAGATTCAACAAAGTTCCGAAATTTTTAATTATGAAACAGGTTGTACTGGGTGATCCAGTAATGGTATTGTTTTAAAACTGCAATCTCTTCCTCCAGTTTTTCTTGAGTAGTGTAATTTTGTTAGCCTGTATATGGCATGCAACAACGTTTTCTTATAGTATAAACTGAATCATTGCTACCTTGGTGCAACCGAACCTTTCATATCTTTTTAAATTCAAGAATGAAATGAATGTATTGAAAATAAGGCTTTATAAAAACAAATGACCCTTCTTTGAAGAACTAATAACCTTAAACTGAGGGAGAGTGGATATTTCAGTTAAGTGCGTTGTATCCTGATACCAAAGATGGAATGAAAGCTAGTAAAGGTAAGACAATAATAAACTACCCAAAAGTTAGTCATTTGATAATGCCAAGTAAACTAAAATTACTATAATAATCTGAAATTGTTGATGCAGTAAATACTGTATAGTAACAATTAATATACTTTTTAGTAGATTTAAGTAAGTGAGTTATTTGAGAGTAAATCATTCTTCATCAATGGTAAATTTACTTGTCACTAGTAGCTATCAAACTAAGCAGACGGGGTGTTTGAAGTGATAAGGGGTTCAATATTATATATGCAGGCCTTCTTTTTAGCTGATGACATACTATTGCTATTTCGGAAGAGATCTACAAGGTCGGTTAAATCGAACCAAAATTTTTCTATTTTGGGGAGCAATAATATGGTTTTTTCATATCTTGAATATCAATGTTTTTTATTGAGATATTCGCCAAAAACTAAAATTGTTGAAAGCCTCCATTTCGAATGATATAAGAATAAGTCAGGGGAACTTCCAATGATGTTTCATATCTGTTACAATATGATATAAAACAATTTTCAATGCGACATTTAGTTCATTAGATTCCATCATCAACCTAATTTTATCAAATACGACCTCCAGTTTTTGTCATCGATTTTTGTATCCACTTTCATAACAAATTCAGCTATGTATTACAATATATGTGTTTCTCGACGTTTTCTTTAAACATCATCAATATTTGGTCATACAATTCCTGTCAGTGTACTTTCAAAAAAAGTCAAAGAAACTTTCAATACTGTTTCACATTTGTTGTCAAATTCCATCGTAAACTTTATTGTTTTAAATGTGGCCTCTAGTTTTTTTCATCAAGTTTAGTACCCACTGTTTTAATAATTTCAGCTGTTAATTACAATGCACATATTTCTCTACGTTTTTCTCATGATCACTGTATAGTCAAACAATTCCCGGTCAGAGCTACCTCAAAAAAGTAAGAACCAATATTTTTTGGAAATTGTGAAAGGCTTTCGCGGCCATCGTTGCTTGAATAATGGTTTGTCGGGTTCTTGCGCTCACCAAATCAACATGACATTCGCCTATGCAGTTCGTTAGCTACTAATATCAAGAATTTTCGTGGAATTGACAATTTCGGAGCGTAGGACTGGGAATACCTTCCATTCAATTTGTAGGACAATATGACTATTCAATTAAACAAATAGTAACCAAGCAACGGTAAAAAAATTCGCTGGTTACTAATGATTTTTTATGACCACGTCATTGGTACATGTTGGGAGTGGGGGACTCTTCAGTCCTACCATTCATTTTGTAGGACAAAAGTTTTTTCGAGTACTTTATCGAATTATCTCGAGGTTCAACTGAAAAACTAACTGTTATTAATGACTTTTTTGCACTCACCAAATCGACATGATTGACGCCTGCGCATTTTATTAGCTACCACTATCGAGAATTTTCGTAAAGGAAAAAGTTGGGCGTCTCGGCAAAATGAAGCTACTCAGGAAGATTCAGCCTGTTATTAATCATTTTTGAAAATAGGCGTGGGATCCCGGACTATAATATTTTGATTACGAAATAAGCCTCTATTGATTGGCCTATGTGTCAATTTTTAATTCATAAATGATCATATATTCATATTGTGTTATTATGAAATATAAGAAAAATGAGAAAGTGGGGTTATTTCCCCCCCAGAGCTGTCAATTGTGCACTGAATGAATTTTCTGTCAAATATATATTGGTCCAACAGAAAACTGGCGCTGCTATCACAGTACTCAAATAACAAAACGAATTTTTAACTTGTTTTGGTACGTGTTTTCTGCAGTGTTTACTACTTAATAGTTTCAATTATCAATTTTCATCTCTAGTCCTGGACCTGGGCTAGGGTGCTGTGGGAAAATTCGAGTATGGAGAATGTTTCTTCAGGAATGCTTAGTAGATGTCCTAGTAGGTATCTTGGACTTGGGTGGACATCCCCCACCTGGTACATTTTCGAGCTATGACATCATCGAAGATGGCGGCCGTTTGATCACAGAATTGCTCATATCTCATGTAATACTTGACCGTCTTGCATGAAACTGTCAACTTTTATACGTATTTGTCATTCATGAATGTAAGTAAAGAGTCATTCGGTGCAAATAATAGATATAAATAGTTGAAATCAGTTAATTGAAAGTGTTAATTAACTACATCTTTAGCGCATTTTATAGTGATGAAAGAGATGAAGTCATCTTCAATTGCACATCTGTGCAAGGTAGAAGGCAAGTGAACCCTCCAGAATTAAATTGTAGAGGAAGCAAACTCCTGAATGAAGATTCATTCAAAACATGCATGTCTGAGTGGGTTTAATAAAGCCGTTATCTCGCTAGTGCTGACACTGTAAGCTTTGTTTCACTGCGTTACTCTTCATGAACTCAGTGTTGAGGAACTTTGGGTGCGCACTGGAGTGATTCCACGTGACTTTTGCCTGTTCATGATATTCACAAACAAATTGGACAAAACTTATTCGAGGGAATTTTTCCGATAGTGGGCGCTGCAGTATCTGTCAAACTTGTCAGTGGAATGGGGAAAACAATGTGAAGTCCCATTTGATTCAATGATAAACGAATCATTTCTATTTTGAATTTTGGGCGATAAAGGTGAATTGTGAAAGATAGTACTTGTAAAGATTAGTTTGGTGGATATTTTCAAATATATTGGCGATAGAAATCGGCCGATGGTGGAAGGCGAACAGGTATTCAAAGCGGGACATGTTATTCTGTGTCAAGTAAAAAATGTGGAGAAACTCGAGATATTTGCAAACTTCTGCTTTAACATCGAAGCCATATGAAGTCAATTTATGCTTGACTAATCCAACGAACAAGTGGACATGTGTTTGTTCTTGCAAATCTGGACAATCTGGTTTTTGTAAGCATGTGGTTGCAGTGCTTATTTATATTAACAGGTGAGCTAATGTTGATATTTCATTATTATTTATCCTACCTACTTATTTATCGTTTTGTCAGTTTGTGTTATACTTCACCTCACAGAAAATTAGTATTTTGCTAACCAACCATTTGTTTAGGCATGAAGAACTAGAAGAATTCAGCTGTACAGCTTACACCCAAGCATGGGGTAAAGAAAAAGCAGGAATAAAGGAAATATATGAAGCAGAGCCTACAACTAGTTTTTGTCATCAATCAAAGTCTAGGATTGAAGAAAATGTCGTATTTTCCTACAAAACAAATCAATCTACAGATGAGAAGAATTTTGAACGCTTCGTAAATTGTAAGTCTGATGCAATTTCAAACTTTCATGAATAATACTTCATGTTATTCATTTTCCAGGTAACAAATCATCTGCCATACATACATTCATTCAAAGAAGCAGGAACAGCAACAATAGAAATGATGATATCAAGCAGAGGTAATGTAATTGGTTGTTTTTGTCCTGTTATGAAGATACTTAATATTACTTTTGTATGTTTCAGAAAGCTAAATACAATTGACACCAGAGCTGTAATACAAAAAATATTAGAACAAGCTTCCCATTCTGTTCTGGAAACTATGGAACTACCAGATTTTTCCCAAAATGACTGTTGTAAAGACATTATGAAGAATTTCAGGAGAGACGATCTTCTGGATGCTGCAGGTATTAAACAATCGATGCCGGAATGGCAGAATCTCAGAAGATTACGTATTACAGGTCAGTTGACAAGTTACTCTGAAACATCACTCAGTTCCTTCAACAATATCAAATATTTGAATGATTTGATTGTTTTAGGGTCTAGAATATATTCCATATTCACTTATGCCAAAGCAGACTGGTCAAAAAAAAGCAGAAAATTATTTTTGGCCTAAAAGTTTCAGTAATAAATTTACTGAATATGGGAAAAAATTTGAAGGGTATGCATGCAATGCATATAAAAAACAATATGCAATGTATGAGGTGCATAATGTGGGAATTGCTATCAGCAGACGATATCCTTGGTTCGGATATTCTCCAGACGGAATTATTTTTCAGAATGGACAGCCCATCAAACTTCTGAAAATAAAATGCCCTTTTTCTGGTTAGTATTTTTGACTAATAATGGTTTCTTGAAATATTTATGACAGCACGAGCTATATCAGCAGTTTGTTCAGCCTCCTCTTTGGAAAATTGCCTTTTTTTTTCAAAAATGATGGTCTTATTAATTTCAAGTAATTCTCAGCACATTCATTTTCTATCATGAACCCTTTATCCACCATAATTGCATCATGGGGATTACATTTACTGATGACATTTTCTTTCAAAAAAATTGCCTTGTCAGTTGCTCTACCTCCAAAAGCACTGCTGACAAAGGAAATAGTTCCTGCAGGTGTTATTCCTATTAAAAATTTCAAAGTATGTGTGCCCTTATAGTGAGAATATGTTCTAATTCTACATTTCAAACATTTACATTTTTGAACTCTTACCTCCGTACAATCAAGAACAACACGTGTACTTTTATACTTCTCAACGCACTTTGGCATATTAGCTATAACTGCTTCTTTGGTTGGCCAATACACAACTGGTTTCAATGCCAATGATAATAAGTGCAAGACTGTATAAAAATACTTTGTGCAACTGGTTGGTGGAAAATCAAACATAACAGCTAAACAGGCGAAGGAAATATTCAATTTTAGTTTCATCAAGACAAGAACAACTTTCCTCCTTATGTCCGTTGTTTGCATTGATAACTTCATTGATACAAATAACACATGTGTCTAGAACATCATTACCAACACCAGTAAAGGAAATACATTTTTTTTCTGTGTCCAAGAAGTTTTCAAAAAGTATAACAATATTGGACTGTGTCCCCTTGTCTGCATATTCAACATTAATGAGTGGTTCTTGGTAATGAAGTAAGGTTGATCCTTCAGCTTCTGTTATTGAACTCACTGTATTTTCTATGAAAACTTCGTTAACATTTTCACTGGTAAAAGTTTCATCACCACTGTCGTGAAGGAGTTCTTCACTTTCACCTTCTTTGTAGTCAGATTTATTTTTGTTACTGAAAATATATTCATTAATATAGATTGAAGACAGGTATTCACATTTTGTACTCACAATATTTTTCGCTTAGATCGATCAATCACAGGTTTAACATTTTGGTGCAATGTAATTGGTAAGTTTTTTGATGGTATTGCATCTGGTCTCAAAAAATGGACTTTTGCATTTGGATTCCATTTCACTTGAAATAAACGTAGCATTAATATTATAACCAATATTGAACATCAAGATGTTTTCTCAAAATGAGTGAAAATTACCAATTTACAGTATGAGATCTTTGGAAATTACCTTTATAATCTGTTTCTACGAAGTGTCTGCTACACACAGACATGTATTTGGAAACAGGTTTTCCAATTTTCAAAACGTTCTGCCACACTTGGCACAATTCTGGATCTTTTGGAAAGCTGTGTATTGATACATTTGTATCTTTATACTGATTACACTGCGGCACAGAGCAATACCTCTTGCACTTGCTGCTCATTATTCGAATTTTAAGAAGTATTTTGACACACCAAACTTCAGCAAACTGTTTTAGAAACCAAGAAAACCGTAATTATTTACTACTCAAATAACACGTATCCTATAATGGCGACTTGGTTTGTTTTCCCCATTCCAAAAGTGCACATTTTCGACAGTAGGGGTCGCACCCTTCGCGCGTTTTCGCGAATACTCTTTGCTTCCAGCCATCCACGCACTATCTGGATCAGATTATACGAGTAAACTTGGCACCATTGAAACTTTTTATATTCATGATATTTGTATTTCTAGCCATGATAACCATCCTCATTTAATGTTTATTTATGTGGAAATGAAAACGACAACAGAATAAAAAATTTCGTGTGTTTATGCATGTATAGTGACAGTTACACCACATTGCTATTCATCTTACCTATAGTAATACCATTGTTTATATAGAAGATAGTTAGTAAACCTTATGGGATTATAATTGGATCAAAATGGATGCGACATGTAGATGGCGATAGTGAGCTCGCATCCAAGTCATGTCGTAACTTCAGTGATCTGGCCTCCAAGTAATGGCGTAACTTGATTGAAATAATGGGACAGCATTAAAATCAGGGTTTTTTGAAGGAACCTGCATTAAAATGACGTCAAATATTTATGTTTGTAACTAATCATGCTAGATGACACTCGCGTTTGCGTCCAACACCAATTACACAGGCATTGACTAACTATCTTACGTCTATATAAACAATGGCAATACCAACAAATTGACACAAATTGCATGCAAGTCGGTCAAGTTTTGCCTGAGATATGAGCAGTTCTATGATCGAACGGCCGCCATCTTTAATGAGGTCATAGCTCGAAAATGTACCAGGTGGCGGATGTCCACCCATGTACAAACCACTTGCTAGGACTCCTACTGAGCATTTCTGAAGGAAAATTCTCCATACTCGAATTTTCCCACAGCATCCTAGTCCAGGTTCTGGATTACTCGGTTTTTGTCAGACTTTTCTTATTTTTTTTTACATCAATCGACTTATTATTAAGCAGTGCATATGTGGTTGAATATTTTTAGGTAACTTGTAAAACACCCTAAACATAGGAAGTGAATACAATAAATTATCCATAACCTAGTAGGTGTTGTAATTCCAATAAAATTAGCGTAATTGATATGACAAAACAATTTGGCATAAACTACCTCGCAAAGTACTTGTGTAGGTCTCCTGATACCATGGTATCGAAAATTTACAAATTCAGAAGCAGATAATTACATAGATGTGTATAAGTCCAAGATCCCAGGGCCACCAGACGTCACTTATTTTCTGACGAACGAAATGTGTACGATTGAGAAGTCTGAGTATGCACTACGATCGCATGTCTACCTGTTAGCTTGGCAAGACGGCCATTTTCCAGGTATAAGGTGATCAAGGTTCGTAATAACATTACTAACCTCACTTAAATTCTTCCGGCTGATTTTTACGCATGTGTTAGACAATATCGTCAAAAATATGTCATCAATACTCCCGACACTTTCCGTCGGCGGTATTGCTTTGCAGACGATTTAGAGCTCTCAAAATAATTATTCAATCTCACGGAAATTCTGAAGCTCCATTTTTATATATGTTAGCCAGACAACTATTTTAAAAAGTTTTATGAGAAGGCAGACCGATCCAAGGGGCCAATCATCCCCTAAACCCAATTTCAATGCCCCTGTGGGTAGTAGCACAAGGGCATTATCCACGCGCATGAGAGTGAGTGAGACGTGTATTAGTATTATACAGGGTGTTAATTAAGTACGTTGACAAACTTCGGGAGGTGATTCTTTGAAGGTTTTCAGGACGAAAAGTTCATATAAACATATGTCCCAAACGGCTTGGTTTTCGAGATACAGGGCGATAAAAATACATTTTTTTCAAGATTTTTTAGAGTTTTCGAGACATTTTCGACAATAATCAGTTCAAATTAGGCAAGCACAATCCATTCAATAGGGCGCACGATACGAAATAATGCATTTCTTAAATAATTCACAGGGTCCTCCTTTTTTCAGAGTCAAGCTTTGTTCAACCCTTCAGAATTTTTTTTCCGCCGCCACTGACATATTATGAGAAAGGAATAATCAATGTTGTTTCATTTAACATCTTTTTGATATCATGCATTTTTTCATTTACTTGTACGGTTCAGGGGCTATAATAAAAATATTAATTTAAACATTTTCCATTGTGGCATAACATTAGAAAATTTGAAAATTAAACATTTTCAATTATTGTAAATTGATGGAAATATTTTTTCAGAATTAGAAAAATCTACGATGAATAAATATTATACAATAAAAAATATAAAGACAAGCTTTTATACAAATGCACTGAAAATGAAAAAATAATTTGTTTCATTTTTTGTAGGTTATTCTGTGAGTATCAAAATCTTTCTGTACAAGATTACCTAGATCAAACAATGAAATGAATTATTTTCCTTTTCAGTGTATTGTATAAAAACTTTAAAATGTTTTCTTTTTATAATTTTCATTTTTAACATTTTAGTTTATTTTTTATGTGAAACTGAAAATCTCCAACCCAAAAACCATCACATACCAATTTTGAACAGAATCGGATCATAATCACAAAACTCGTCCGCCATATTGGAGCCGCCATTTTGTTTTTTAACAAACATTTTTTTAATGCATTGTCACCGGAATTACGGAAACCTGCCAAATTTCAAATTGATCGGAGTATTAGAAGTGGGTCAAATTCAACTTTTATTAAATTGTTTGTTAGTTAGTTACAAGTGAAGCTAAATAAAAGCTTGTTATTGTAAAGATGTGATTTCTTTTTGTGATATCTAACAGAAAACTACTATCTCCCCGTCACTGCGGTACGCTGGATATTAAACTAGATCTGACAGATATTGGGAAAACTTTAACTTTCAACCTGAAGATTCTGATGGTAAAAATGTTCATTTTCATTGAGATATTTGATTAAAAATGTTTTTACCCATCAGTCTTGATAGAGAACTCATACAAATTTTTTGTTATTTTAAAAAAAGATATTTTTTAGTTTTCAATTGAACGTTTCCTTTTCAACATAAAAAACATCCGAAAGGTAATCCTGTAATGGAAGATAGTTAATAGGGTTTATCTTATAGTCGCAGATCATTACACATTTGATTTTCATTTATGAATCTCTGGTCATAACTCCGAAAAACTAAATCAAACAAATTTTTGTTTCCGTACGGAGTACGGAGTACATTATATCAGAAATTTCGGTTTGTTTTTTCTTCTGCAGTAACGCAGAAATTTTGTAATCAATTTGAATTCATAAAAATAGCAAAGTAGGCTTTGATATTAATTGATTTATTTAAATATCAACAACTTGACAGTTATCGAAAGTTGAGAAACTGTCTCATTGTTAATTCTTCATTAGTGCAAGCTATAAAGCAGATTCATTCAATATTCCTTTGGATAAAATGGTTGAATATACAAATTCAGAAATGGCAGACATGCACTTAATGTATGGAATGGCTGATGGTCCAGGAGAGTTAGAACAGTTCAGATAGAAGAAGCTGTACTTAACGAAATTGAGCAGCATCCAGACACCAGTACAAGACATATTGCGGCACAGTTTAACGTAACCCATGTATTGGTATGGCAAATTTTAAAAGAGCAACAACTTTATCCCTATCACATACAGCGTGTTCAAGTTCTTCTGCCAAGGGATTTTCCAAAGAGATTAACTTTTTGCACTTGGATTCGAAATAAATTGTTGGAAAATCCATGGTTTTTATCTCAAGTGTTATTCACCGATGAGGCATGCTTTTCCCGTAAAGCCATTATTAATTTTCACAACAATCATATGTGGGCTGATGAAAACCCACACGCCGTGATTGAAAAACATTTTCAAGAGACGTTTTCTGTGAATGTTTGGGTTGGAATTGTAGGGAATTTCCTTATCGGGCCATATTTTCTGCCTCATAGACTCAATGGTGACCATTATCGACATTTTCTTGAATTCATCTTACCTGGACTCCTAGAAGAGATCCCACTGAGGGAAATAATTGGAATTTGGTTTATGCATGATGGTGCTCCAGTACACTTCAGATTGGTTGCACGCCAATATTTAGAAGAGAATTATTCTGATCGCTGGATTGGGCGTGGTGGGCCACAACTTTGGCCACCAAGGTCACCCGATATGAATCCACTTGATTTTTTCTTCTGGGGGCACCTTAAATCATTAGTGTACCGAACTCCAGTTCAAAGTGAAGAAGACCTGAGGAATCGCATACAGGAGTCATGCGGAATTATAAGAAACACTCCTGGTATTTTTGAGCGTGTCCGCCAGTCTATGGTTAGGCGCATAAACGCATGCATTGAAGTTGGCGGTGGCCATTTCCAGCAGCTGCTCTGACATATCAATTTCAATAATGGTCCTTTTCTGAATTTAATTTTATTCCTAGGGAATTTATGTTACTTTGCTCTAGTATTTGATAATAAAGTTATTCACTATTGAAAATGTCCAAAATTATTTTGCCATAATTAACTTTGTGCAATACATATTCAACCTGAGTTATGGTAAAAATGTATGGGAGCTCCATAACATTACATTTTCTCTACAAGAGCAGAAAATAGCTATTTGTGTAATGAGAACAAAATGACGTATTGCGTCAAGCGCTAATCTTTGGAGAGTGGCAATGACACTTCGAGAAATGAATTATTTTATATCATGCGCTCTATTGAATGGATTGTACTTGTCCAATTTGAACTAATTTGGATCGATTATTGTCGAAAATTTCGAAGTATACTCCAAAAACTCCTAAAAAATGTATTTTGATCACCCTGTACTTCGAAAACCAAGCCGCTTGGGACATGTTTATATGAACTTTTCATCTTGAAACCTTTCAAAGAATCACCCTTCAAGTTTGTTAGACTATTTGCTTCTCAAATTTCTTTATGTTATGCGTTACTGGAAAATGTTTGCGTTAATATTTTCATTGTAACTCCTGAACCGTACAAGTAAATGAAAAACATCAAGAGAGCAAAAAGATGTTAAATGAAACAACATTCATTATTCCTTTCTCATAATATGTCAGTGGCGGCGGAAAAAAAAATTCTGAAGGGTTGAACAAAGCTTGACTCTGAAAGGAGGACCCTGTGAATTATTTGAGAAATGCATTATTTTGTATCGTGCGTACTATTGAATGGATTGTATTTGCCTAATTTGTACTGATTATTGTAGAAAATGTCGAAGTTAACTGTAAAAAATCTTGAAAAAAATGTATTTTTATCACCCTGTATCTCGAAAACCAAGCCGTTTGGGACATATGTTTATATGAACATTTCGTCCTGAAAACCTTCAAAGAATCACCTCCCGAAGTTTGTCAACGTACTTAATAAACACCCTGTATATTGACCCTCTATTTCTCTCACAGTTCACTCATACCAATTAATTATTAATAGTTAAAAACAAAAATCAGCTGAAAATAAAAAAAATGAGGAATATAATTACAGACCAACTAAAAAACAATCTGTTTTAATAAACTGAAGAAAACTTCAATTTTTTTGAATAAAAGTTTGAAAGCTCGACCAAGCATCAACAAATTATTTAAATAACAGAAATATTTTCTATTAACTATTTCTTGATGAGAATCAATCTTCTATGTTTAAAAACTACTTGACACTTCTTTAATGTCTTTTCCGTAAATAATATTAAGCTTACATCAGAATCTTTACAAAAAACACAATTTGATGGAGAAGCCATTATTTTTTAAACACTGCAAATATTTTTAATCTTTTTCAAACACTTTGTTACTAAAGTCACAGCTGCGCTCAAGACACACTAGAACACTACATGCTGCGTACGCGCATACACTCAGCGTCGACAAGAGTAATCTGTAATGGCAGGTTTTCACGCTACGAGAAATCGTTAACGATGTGATTGTGACATTTTATTGTTCAAATAAATCGAACGAGTGCGTAGTACATGCAACGATTTCTTGTTCAATAGTCAGTGTCGTCCGTAGTACACTCAGTTCTAGTTTTTGACCAGAGGAAGTACTGTTGAGGTCGGTGTTGGTTGCTGGAGAAAAAGGTATTATCGCATACAAAATTATTGACAGATTGGGCTGGTTTCCCTATTTTTTCAAATGATTTTTTTCTGAAAGGGCACGTTTCAATTCATGTGTTTCTATAATACAATTATTTTTTCGAATTAGGAAAAGTCTGGAAAAAAGTCGTGCAATTTGCTTGTGACGTCTACGTATGGGTTTACATACTCATCTTTCTCTTTCGTCGTAAATTGCATTAATATGATTTACATTATTTGGAAAAACAAATGATCAAAACGTAGTTTCTGAATATCAGGGAATAATATACAGTGTAAAGGAAATCAATACTTTGATCTAGGAAACGACCCCATTGCGAAATGAACCCAATGAAGGCGAAATTATTTAGGAATAGATGAAAAGACTTATTTTGAGTTATTAAGGTTAGTTAGTTCAGGTCCTGTTTATTCCTGTAGCAGTATTATTTGCTCTCAATGTGCCATAAGCAGTTAAAACTCCGATACATTAAAATTGGGTTTAGGGGATGATTGGCCCCGTGGATCGGTCTGCCTTCTTGTATAACGTTTTGAAATAGTTGTCTGACATATATAAAAATGGAGCTTCAGAATTTACGTGAGATTAAATAATTATTTTGAGAGCTTTGAAGCGTCTGCAAAGCAATACCGCCGACGGAAAGTGTCTGGGAGTATTGATGACATATTTTTAACGATATTGTCTAACACATATGTAAAAATCAGGCGAGAGAATTTAAGTGAGGTTAGTAATGCTTTTACGTACCTTGATCACCTGATACTTGGAAAATGGCCGTCTGGCTAAGATAGCAGGTAGACATGCGATCATAGTACATACTATGACTACTCAATCGTACACATTTTGTCCGTCAGAAAATAAGTGACGTCTGATGGCCCTGGGATCTTGCTCTATATGGGTGATGGGTCAAAAAAATTGTTTAAATCATCACGGATGGCTCTCAAATTTTACATGTGCTTTCGCACATGATAGACCAGTACCCCATTTCATAATGTGAAAGTGGTGTAAAATCACCCTGTATATGTTTTCGGCTTTCGACAATTGTTCAATAAATATCAGACTAGAAACAACTGATGGTCATCATAGAGTGCGTATGTACTGCCGAGAGACTGGAAATTACAGTTTTTTTTACCAATTAGAGGTCTTTCCGCTTCAGGAAAATCCAACTTTTCATGACAAATATAATTTTGTCATCAGATACTTGTTGAGTGAATTTTCGGGCAGAGAAAAATTGAAGCATTCAAGTTATGTGGCTGTATTACTGAAGATATGAAATTTTTTTTTTAATTCATAATTTGAAGGTTGTTTTCCGGCTTTCTAAAAATAGGAGAATATGCTTTCGTCAAATATTCAGTGAATTTTGAAACAAAAATGACAACTTACAAAGGTTACCTGGGTACATTGCTGAAAAAATTGATTTTGTTATTATTCTGCAATAAATCGCAATTTTCCGCTACTGAAAAATCGGAGGATTGACGGCAATTATATTTTGTTGAGTTAATTTTCAGGTTCAGAAAGAGTAAACCAACCAAATTAAGTGAGTGTAGTACATACAGGGTGTTAATTAAGTACGTTGACAAACTTCGGGAGGTGATTCTTCGAAAGTTTTCAGGACGAAAAGTTCTTTTAAACGTATGTCCCAAACGGCTTGATTTTCGAGATACAGGGTGATAAAATACATTTTTGTCAAGATTTTTTTAGAGTTTGACTTCGACATTTTCGACAATAATCATTTCAAATTAGGCGAGTACAATCCATTCAATAGTACGCACGATTCAAAATAATGCATTTCTCAAGCTTTGTTCAACACTTCAGATTTTTTTTCCGCCGCCACTGACATATTTTGAGAAAGGAATAATCAATGTTGTTTCATTTAACATCTTATAGACCGGGATCCCACGCCTATTATCGAAAATGACTAAAAACAGGCTGAATCTTCCTGAGTAGCTTCATTTTGCCAAGACGCCCAACTTTTTTCTCTACGAAAATTCTCGATAGTGGTAGCGAATAAAATGCGCAGGCGTCAAACATGTCAATTTGGTGAGTGCAAAAAATTCATTAATAACAGTTAGTTTTTCAGTTAAACCTCGAGATAATTAGATGAAGTACTCGAAATAACTTTTGTCCTACAAAATGGATGGTAGGACTGAAGAGTCCCCCACTCGCAACATGTACCAATGACGTGGTCATAAAAATTAATTAATAACCAGCAGATTTTTTTACCGTTGCTTGGTTACTATTTGTATAATTGAATGGTCATATTGTCCTACAAATTGAATGGTAGGTGATCCCAGTCCTACGCTCCGAAATTGTCAATTCCATGGTAAAAAAATGCATTAACAACTGTAGGACAATGATAACACATGAAAGGTTAGTGTATTCTTCACATAAATAATACAGTGTCCTACAAAAAAACGGGTATTTATCGCTAGTCCTACAAAAATTATTCAAAATAACGAATTTTTTTGAAATTGTGGTTTAGCTAATTTAATATACTTTTATTCGTGAAGTAATGTTACTTTCGATGTATATTTGTTTGTTCGATTCAAAAATATCATAATTTACGTGAAAAGTTTATGAAATAAGTGAGAAATTTTGATAAGCTTTCAGAATTTTTATAAACATATTGAAAACAACAATAACAAAGTAAAAACATTGAAATAATCAATCTGCCCTCCGGGGCGGCTTAAATGATGTCGCATGCGCTTCAACAGATGCAGGGTAACCCGGAAAAACCTGCAACACCACATCGTCGCCTGAAGAGCTGAAATTTATAATTGAAAACTTTCATAGAGGTCAGACGAATTGTGCAATTCTGCTCTACGGTAAAACAGGATGTATGGTATCTCCAGAGGCCTCAAAAAGTCTAGTTCGAAAGAGATATTCTATTTTACGGGGGTCAAGTGGCCAAGTAGTATGGAAATGAAATTGAAAAAACGCATCATGAATATTTCATTTACCTGAATAGGTATTTCCAAATTCACTTCATTTTTCAATTCATTTGATGTGTTCACAAAAATAATTGAATAATTAGTTGTTTGATGATGTTAATTCTTGGCTCGCACAAGTATCGACTTCTGAGGGACTTCTGAGGGCTTCTGAGGGCTGCCTAGGACGACATCTGGTTAACGGAAAAAACAATTTTGAATAATGAGGAAGGAAAGGGAAAGGAGTGGGAGAGCATTTTTCACCAGCTATTCAAGGAGATATCACAAGAACAGATTTCTGAAAAATGTAATTGGATGCGGGTGGCTGTAAATCAGAGAGTGACGGGACTTGCTGGAAATAAGGAGAGTTGATAGGAGGATTATTTCATGAGTATAATTTCACTTCAATTCTCATATCCTAGTGACAGATATGGACAATTCGTAATAATTATTTCATTTTGTTCCTGAGATATTGCCTTTTAAAGCATTCAAATTGTCACTGTGTACATGGAAAACTGTTGAACTAGCAATCATAATATGAATTCTCATGAATTTGATAAAGACCCATTCTTTTTCAAAGAATTTGTAAAATAAAAATGATAATGGTATTAATATTCATTTATTTCTTAAATTTAATGTTTTTATTTCTAAATAAAATCGATTTCGAATTAAAGCAAAAATATCAAATCGATTCATAAGTCGCAAAACAGCAGTAATGGAATTTTTGACACCCTGTAGCTCGAAAACTGGATCGATCTGTGAACTGAACAACGTAATGAGGATGGCAGGATCAAGAAAATATCATATCAAAAATGAGGATAAATGTGCTTACTTACAAAATATTTTGATCATTTTTTATTTCAGAAATAATGATCGAAATATCTGTAGGCTAGTTAAGCCCATGGCTTACGGTCAAATAGATTGATTTTACTGCCTTGCAATGAAGTTATATCAATTAGTATGTTTCACCATGAGCCAAGAGCGTCAGATTTGGGTAAAACTAACAGTTATCCATACAATTTTTAACCTCACCAAATCAACATGACTTTCGCCTACGCAGTTCATTAGCTACTGTAATAACAAAAATTTTCGTGGAATTGAAAATTTTGGAGTGTAGGACTGGGAACACCAACCATTCAATTTGTAGGACAATATGAGCATTCAATTATACAAATATTAATCAAACAACGGTAAAAAAATTCGCTGGTTACTAATCATTTTTTATGACCACGTCATTGGTACATGTTCGGAGTGGGTGACTCTTCAGTCCTACCATCCATTTTGTAGGACAAAAGTTTTTTCGAGTACTTCATCGAATTATCTCGAGGTTCAATTGGAATACTAACTGTTATTAATGAATTTTTTGCACCCACCAAATCGACATGATTGACGCCTGCGCATTTGATTAGCTACCATCATCAAGAATTTTTGTAGAGGAAAAATTTGGGCGTCTCGGTAAAATGAAGCTACTCAGGAAGATTCTGCTTGTTATTAATGAATTTTTTTTTACCATGGAATTGACAATTTCGGAGCATAGTACTGGGAACACCTACCATTTAATTTGTAGGACAATATGACAATTGAATTATACAAATATTAACCAAGCAACGGTAAAAAAATCCGCTGGTTATTAATGAATTTTTATGACACGTTGGGAGTGGGGGAGTCTTCAGTCCTACCATCCATTTTGTAGGACAAAAGTTATTTCGAGTACTTCATCGAATTATCTCGAGGTTCCACTGAAAAACTAATTGTTATCAATGAATTTTTTGCACCCACCAAATCGACATGTTATTAGCATTTTATTAGCTACCACTATCGAGCATTTTCGTAGAGGAAAAAGTTGGGCGTCTCGGCCAAATGAAGCTACTCAGGAAGATTCAGCCTATTATTAATCATTTTTGAAAATAGGCGTGGGATTCCGGTCTATTATTGTTTTCTTGAATTTTTTCATTTACTTGTACGGTTCACGAGCTATAATGAAAATATTAATTTAAACATTTTCCAGTATCGCATAACATTAGAAAATTTGAAAATTAAACATTCTCAATTGTTGTATATTGATGGAAATATTTTTTCAGAATTTGAAAATTCTACGATGAATAAAAATTATAAAATTAAAAATATAAAGACAAAGCTTTTATAAAAAATCTTGAAAAAAAAATGTATTTTTATCACCCTGTATCTCAAAAACCAAGCCGTTTGGGACATATGTTTACATGAACTTTTCGTCCTGAAAACTTTCAAAGAATCACCTCCCAAAGTTTGTCAACGTACTTAATCAACACCCTGTATAATATGGAATTATCAATTAATTTGCATTTGCAGCACAAAATTGGGCATGTTAGTAGTTGAAATTAAGACAAACTAGAAAAAAAAATGTTTACCGAAAATCCAGGGGTGGAATCCAAAAAATTTTTGATTTGAAAAAAAATAAATATTGTTTTGCTTTTACCTCGGAAAAAACGGTTCCAATGGGGTGAAAGATAATATAATTCCCTACAAGAATGGTCCCAAGTAATATCTCACATGATTAGACCGTTTTCTCAGAAAACGTGATTGAACGCCGACATCAACTTTCAGGCTAGCGTGTACCCGCCGCTGTAAGTTCAGGCGGTGCCAAACTTTAAATGATACCGCACACTCTAATAGGGAAAGTGCCCCCTGTCGAATTACCTGAATTTTCGATGTTATAGTCAAAATCATTCCAAATAAAAAGTCCAATGGGCATAACTTTTCCTATAGGCTAGTTTTGACGCTAGAGGCCGCTGAAGACTCTAATTATTTCTCCATTGTTAAACAACTCAAAACGTTATCCTGAATAATTTTCAATATTCTCAGTAATCATTAACCCATTAGCGCCTACAGTCACCATATGGACCCAGCTGTAAAGGTATCGTTTAACACAATAAACGTATAATAAAATAGGCAACCAACATTACGTTTACCGCATGAACACTTAATTTAGACTTGTCTGGACCCGCGTTGAAGAATACTCATCAGTTGTTTATTAGATTTCTCAAGCGACGGAAGTTAGAAATTCGTATTGTGGTGAAAAGTGTTTCATAATGGATATCCGATTGGTGTAAGTATATTTTCAGTACCTTTTTTTCGGAATATTAGGATCAAATCAATTTTACATATTTTAAAAGATCTTCAAATATCACTTAATGTATATATTTTTGTATCAAGATTACAAGTAACAGTTAAAAATTAGTGTAAATATTGCTGTACCCATATGGACCCACTAGGCGGTTATGTAGTCAAAATTTATATTTTTATAATTTCAGTGGACTGACACTACAGGAAGCTATAGATTTGGCATATGACGAAGATGATGTAACAGACATTTTTTTTGAGCCGCCTGAATTAAATTTCCTTACGGATGAGGACTCAGGTGACGAAGACGAAGGTGGTAACCCGGATAACATGAATGCTCGTCAACTTCGTGCTGGTGCGGAAGTTGTATTTGCAGACTCTGAACGTCTAGGAGTTGTACACACAGATCTAGAGTTGTACATACAGACCTAGAAGCAAGTTGTGATGACAACAAGTTGCAAAACGTAAATAGCCAAATAAAAACTGATGCAAATCGCCGCCTGGCAATTTCTCTGCCAGAATCTACAACTTTTATTTACGGAGACCTTCATTATACGCCGCGCTACTTTCCAAAAGGGGATTACAATAAATATTCAGAGATGAGTTGTGTGCAACTGTGTGAATTGTTTTTTACTGATGAGTTGCTAGAAATGATAGTTTATGAAACAGGAAAATATGATGTGGCTGAAGTTAGCTTTAGATTTAAATCTAATATTCGGAATTTTACAGTGGACCAAGTCAATACTATTCATGTGTATTTTTTTGGCGAAAGTCGTCGGTCTTCAGTATAAATAATTTTCGCTCATTCCTAACTATTTTTGATTAAAAAGTGAGGATCATGGTATGTCTCCAATGGCAATACCTTACCTGATGATACAACGAGGTTATTGTGTTGTCACGCAATGAATACGGACTGCTGTGTAGTTACGGTTTGGTTGGATTATAGAATGTAAATGATATGAAAAGCAGCGCAAGTTCAGAACTAATTAGAAATGACTATAGCCGCGAAAAAGGCATATAAAAGTTTAATCGCTGAATAGTCAAAGAAAGAAATGTAAATGAAAATGTGCGTCAAATTACATTTTTAGTGCCAATATATATTGTGAAATCATTTGCCTTGTTTATACCATATTATAACTATCACAATTGATACTAAAAGTACCGGGATTGATGCGCATTAGCTGTAAGAGTAATAGCTTCTCCCTTACATGTTTTAATTTAGAAAATGCGGTAAATGGAAAAATTTACGAGATAAAGTGAGAACGAGAGTGTCGCCATAACAGACATATTATAATAGTTACTAAAAGTATGGAGATTTATGCGAGTCAACCGTCGTGGTGGTCGATTCACCCCTAAATGTTGTAATTCAGAAATTGCGATGAATGGAAAAACTGACGAGATCAGGTGGAAACGAGAGTGTCACCATAACAGAAATATTACAATTGTTACGAAAAGGAAGGAGATTTATGCGAATCAACCATCGGGATGGTCGATTCATCCCTGAATGTTTTAATTCATTAAATGCTATATACGGAGTACTGGACAAGATCAGGTGAAAATGACAGCGTCACTATAACAGAAATATCACAATTGTTACCAAAAGTGCAGAGATTGATGCGTATCGACCGTCAGGATGGTAGCTTTATCCCTAAATGTTTCAATTCAAAGAATGCAATAAAAGTAAAACTGGACGAGATCAGGTGACAATGACAGTGTCACTATAATAGAAATGTCACAATTGTTACTGAAAGTGCCGAGATTTATGCGTATCAACCGTCAGGAAAGTAGCTTCATCGCTAAAAGTTTCAATTCAAAGAATGCAATAAAAGGAAAACTGGACGAGATCAGGTGACAATGATAGTATCACTATAATAGAAATATCACAATTGTTACCAAATGTGCCGAGATTTATGCGTATCAACCGTCAGGGTGGTAGCTTCATCCCTAAATGTTTCAATTCAAAGAATGCAATAAAAGCAAAACTGTACGAGATCAGGTGACAATGACAGTGTCACTATGATAGAAATGTTACAATTGTTACCAAAAGTGCAGAGATTTAGGAGTATCAACCGTCAGGGTGATGGCTTCATCCCTAAAAGTTTTAATCCAAAGACTGCAATAAAAGGAAAACTGGACGAGATCAGGTGACAGCGATAGTATCACTATAATAGAAATATCACAATTGTTACCAAAAGTGTCGAGATTTATGCGTATCAACCGTCAGGGTAGTAGCTTCATCCCTAAATGTTTTAATTCAAAGAATGCAATAAAAGGAAAACTGGACGAGATCAGGTGACAATGACAGTGTCACTGTAATAGAAATATTACAATTGATACCAAAAGTGCAGAGATTTATGCGTATCAAACATCAGGGTGGTAGCTTCATTCCTAAAAGTTTTAATTCCAAGAATGCAATGAAAGGAAAACTGAACGAGATCAGGTGACAATGACAATATCACTATCATAAAAATGTCACATTTGTTTCCAAAAGTGCCGAGATTTATGCGTATCAACCGTCAGGGTGGTAGCTTTATCCCTAAATGTCTCAACTCAAAGAATGCAATACAAGGAAAACTGGACGAGATCAGGTGACAGTGACAGTGTCACTATAATAGAATTGCCACAATTGTTACTGGAAGTGCCGAGACTTATGCGTATCAACCGTCAGGGTAGTAGCTTCACCACTAAAAGTTTTATTTCAAAGAATGCAATAAAAGGAACACTGGACGAGATCAGGTGACAATGATAGTATCACTATAATAGAAATATCACAATTGTTACCAAAAGTGCCGAGATTTATACGTATCAACCGTTAGGATGGTAGCTTCATCCCTAAAAGTTTTAATTCAAAGATTGCAATGAAGGGAAAACTGGATGAGATCAGGTGACAATTACAGTATCACTATAATTGAAATGTCACAATTGGTACCAAAAGTGTCAAGATTTATGCGTATCAACCGTCAAGGTGGTAGCTTCATCCCTAAATGTTTTAATTCAAAGAATGCAATAAAAGGACAACCGGACGAGATCAGGTGACAATGACAGTGTCACTATAATAGAAATGTCACAATTGTTACTGAAAGTGCCGAGATTTATCGCTAAAAGTTTTAATTCAAAGAATGCAATATAAAGAAAACTGGACGAGATCAGGTTACAATGATAGTATCACTATAATAGAAATATTATAATTTTTACCAAAAGTGTCGAGATTAATGCGTTTCAACCGTCAGGGTGGTAGCTTCATCCCTAAATGTTTTAATTCATAGAATGCAATAAAAAGAAAACTGGACGAGATCAGGTGACAATGACAGTGTCACTATAATAGAAATATTACAATTGTTATCAAAAGTGCAGAGATATATGCGTATCAACCGTCAGGGTGGTAGCTTCATCCCTGAAAGTTTTTATTCAAAGAATGCAATAAAAGAAAAACTGAACGAGATCAGGTGACAATGACAATATCACTATGATAAAAATGTCACAATTGTTACCAAAAGTGCCAGATTTATGCGTATCAACCGTCAGGGTGTTAGCTTCATTCCTAAATGTTTCAATTCAAAGAATGCAGTAAAAGGAAAACTGGACAAGATCAGGTGACAATGACAGTGTCACTATAATAGAAATGTCACAATTGTTACTGAAAGTGCCGAGATTTATGCGTATCAACCGTCAGGGTGGTAGCTTTATCGCTAAAAGTTTTAATTCAAAGAATGCAATAAAAGGAAAATTGGACGAGCTCAGGTGACAATGATAGTATCACTATAATAGAAATATCGCAATTGTTACCAAAAGTGCCGAGATTTATGCGTATCAACCGTCAGGGTGGTAGCTTCATCCCTAAATATTTTAATTCAAAGAATGCATTAAAAGCAAAACTGGACGAGAACAGGTGACAATGACAGTGTCACTATAATAGAAATATTACAATTGTTACCAAAAGTGCAGAGATTTATGCGTGTCAACCGTCAGGGTGGTAGCTTCATCCTTAAATATTTGAACTCATAGAATGCAATAAAAGGAAAACTGGACGAGATCAGGTGACAATGACAGTATCACTATAATAGAAATATCACAATTGTTACCAAAAGTGCCGAGATTTATGCGTATCAACCGTCAGGGTGGTAGCTTTACGCCTAAATATTTTAATTCAGAAAATGCGATAAATGGACGAGATAAGGTGAGAACGAGAGTGTCACCATAACATAAATATTACAATTATTACTTAAAGTAAGGAGATGTATGTTAATCAACCGTTGGGGTGGTAGCTTCATACTTTACTGTTTAAATGCAAGAAATGCGATAGATGGAAAACTGGACGAGATCAGGTGAAAACGATTGCGTCACTCCAACAAAAATATTACAATTGTTACCATTAGTGAGGTGATTTATGCGCATCAACATTCAACGTGGTCGATTCATCCCTGAATTGCAAAGGGAAACATTCTCAATTAAATTTGAACAAATCATGGCTCCTCTGGAAATAGAAAATTCTACATTAAATTGAAGTTACTTTTTTGTAATATCTAACAGAAAACAACTACTTCTCCGGCTGAAGCCACGCTGGACATTGAACTATCTGATAGATATTGTGAAAAGACCCTATATAACTTGAGAGAAACTTGAATCCTTTCTCAAGAGAGGTTATCTTGAACGATGGAAAATAGCGACTAAAGTTTTGTCTTTCAGTCGCAGATGATTCCACATGTGATATTATGAACACTCTGTTTATATTTTCAATAAAATCAGCATCCCTGAATGTTTCAATTCATTGAATGTGATATATAGAAAACTGGAAGAGATCAGGTGTAAATGACAGCGTCACCATATTATAAATATTACAGTTGTTACCAATAGTAAACAGATTTATGCGAATCAACTGATGGGGTAGTAACTCCATCCCTAAATGTTTCAAGTGAGTCAATGCAATGTAGTGATGACTAGACGATCACTTCAAAGAAGAAAAAAAAACGAGAGCTTTCGGTAATCAGAAGAATGTCGATCGTCATCACAAATAGTGCCATTCATGAAAATGAACAGTCGCAGTGGCATCTTTCTGAAGCTGTATGAGATCTTAGTCTTTTCAAATCATCAGTCGAAGTGATGTATCCCATTGATTTATATCATATTAATATTTCCCATATTCTGCAGAAACAAGACACGATCCTGGATTGCCACAACAGTTCATTGTTGGATACGGAACACTATGGAAATGTGGAAACCTAACACATTGGAGCTTCTGAGATGTGTGTAGTAGGTTCGGTACAACACTAGGTTTCAATCAATACAGACTTTTAGACTAAAACCACACTATACCATATATGTGAAACGAGTAATTTCGACAAAGTCGATATAACCTTTTCTCTATACAGCCACAAAGAGAATAATAAATGTGGCAAATATCTGACAGAAAACAACTACTTTCTCTTATGGACATTGAGTTATATCTGCCATCCATTAGTGCAACGTTCATCAAGGAGGATACTAGTACAAGTGCTAATTATAATAAGACAATGAATAATATCCTTAATTTGGTTACAAATGACAACTTGCGTATATCCATGATTCTAGGTTCTTGCCTCTCATCAGTGCTAGGATAGGTCAGATAACATTAAAGTCATCTTGTCAACCTAGCGAATGGAATAAGTCAACGTTTTGGTTTTCGTTTTCAACAAAAATGTTTGTTTCATTCAGTTGATTCTCTGTGGTACACTTTGCGAACGTTATTCGATTTAATGCATATACCAACTACGTATGAGGAGACAATCAAATCTTCGAAATACCCAGATACGCTCAAAACTTCTAATATGTTTCGCTTGTTTTAGTGTCTTGCCAAAGCTGTGGAAAGTAATGTCACATCTTACTTATTTTCTATCCTAACCAAAAAAGATGGAATCCTAGCCACGTACCCACTGGAAATCACATCAGTCTCCCATGCCTGAGATTATCTTTCCCCATCAAACGATCAGACCCATTTTGCATGTTCGGAAACCCAACAAAGCTAGTGGATCTGATGCACTTCTGCCGATCGTTCTCAAGAAATATGCCCCTGAAATAAACCTGTTCTTGCAAACAAAATTGGTTGGTTTAACTGATTTTTACTGTTTGCCAATTTACTGGATGCTATCTACAACTTTGATACGCACCTGTAACTTATGTAATTGTTCACTCAGAATTGTTAAATTTGCGGAACCGATAGTTACATCAAAAATCAATTAGAGGGAACCACCGAAATTGTCGAAATATTATAATGGTAGTCAAAATAGTTCGACAATGTACCCGGATTTGTAATCAGAAAAACAATTTTGATACGAATCCACTTTGTTCCTGAAAAAAAAAACAGTTTGAAGAATCCAAATTTATCTCACTTCTCACAGAAACGCCCCCTTAACTTCTGTAATTGTTGACGTATATTTGTGACATTGGTAAAATCGATACACCAACAATGAATACTTTCCTTAATTTTGATGTAGCTGTCAATGTCTAAATGAACTTGTTACTATGAATGGTGTTGCCAACCTTTTTTTCTATGTGAACGAGACTATACCTTATGTTCGGTATTAATTGATCATACCTGTCAAACGGCTAGACCTATTGTTTGAATGGATAAGCCTTCCATAGAAGGTGTGACAAGATCCTCGTTTGCATAAAAATGTTGACGTGGTATCACGTCACGTCACGCATACCTTCTTAATATCAAAATGTAGAAAGTTTTTGCTACATTCAATATGACTTACATGTCTTGTTCCGTTGAACAGTTACAAGGGAGCAGAGCCTAAAAATGGTCATGCTCCACAATTTGATTGTGTCATGGACAGCTTCACCAAACTTCAGTAAAGTATCAGGCGACTCCATTGGTGCTAGACACACTTTTTCAAATAACTATCACTGCGATTGAAAAAATAATTCAGAAATGGTGACCATCCGCCATCTTGAACTTTGGAACCACCCCATTCAGCCAAAATTAACCGTTTTATGTCCTATTCAGTCAATTCATCAACATCGTATAAATATATACCGAGCGGTTCAAAAGTCAGCAGAAGGGAGTACTATTCACGGTCACAATAATAAAGAACCATGTAAATATTTAAGTTTCAAAAGTCGAAAAGACACGTTTGCGACTTCTCTGTGATTGTCTTGTTTCCGATAACTTTGTCATCAGGAACAGTAAAATCAGTCTAAATTGGCGCTTCCTGTACATGCTCATGTAGCTGTCATAACTAAAGGTAGATTCCATTTACTTTCATTTTAAAGCTATATGGTGAAGATCTGCTCCCGTGAAGATGATTGATGTATTTTTTAGCGTTTGCTTATACTGTCAATTCAAAATGAGGCTGCAAATAAACTGAAAATGCCAACGACGCCGGCGACCTTCAATATTGACCTTATCTTTTACACTTTCGCATTACCGTGCTTATTGAGAGAAATATAAAATATAATTATTTGATTTTACGAATCTCCTAGGTTTGGGAAAAAAACTCTCAAAATCAGAGCTGGTGCGACCAAGGAGATTTCCGGGACCTACAGCTTACGTTAATGTGAATTCCAAAATGAACTGGAACACAGTGTCGTGAATCTCGCGAATTGTATTTATGGAATTACATCTTCACATTGTCACGTGCAGTTGACCCATGCCCGAAACTGCAAGTTATATTTTTGTCTCCAATTACCAAAAATTTTATCGAAACTGTGATGACAATATGAATGTGACCTAAATAATCTCTTTTTGAAGATACCACATTTTTAGTTAAGTATATATTTTTCGAGAAACTTTGTCTTTTTAAACAGCAAATTTATATAGCGAGTACTTTATGAACACAGTGAAGCATAGGGCGACGGCAAATTGCTCTGGCTCAGCTAGATACGTTGGTATTCGATTTTCGCTTGTGTATTAAAATTTTGGATTTGGATTGTGAATTTGTGGATTACGATTTTGGTTACGATTTGGTATATGACATATGGTACGACTGGATTTTTACACGACTTTGCTAACGACGTTGGATTAGGATATTCTATTGTTATTCGAAATTACGAACGAAAATCCGATTTTAAAACATTGGGTAGGATTCATTTATAATGAATAATTTGGTTAGAATTAGTAGGTAAGTTCCAAACAACAGCGTGTTGTTCAAATATCTTTCACTATGCCGAAAAGCAAGAAGGTATTTATCAACTTACTGTTACTGTTCTGTACAATGGTACAGCAGGGCAAGGTCAACATCGAAGATCTGGAAATGTCTATCAGCTCTTCGAATATACTTCATTCGATTTGCAAAACTCTGCAATTGAAACCAACAGGCAACAACAAATATAGACTCTGGAAATGCTGGAAAAAACATCAACTATCCATTATAAAGGTCGGCGCTGCCGGCGAACGTAAAGGCATTGAGGAGACCGATGAGGAAAAAAAAAGATGAGCGCATGTTACCCTCAGCCTGTAGAACTGTTGAGCAAGAAACGGAAGCGCCAGTCTGGACGATTTCGACAATGACACATGAGAGTGCTTTCCAGACATGCGATCAAAGGTGGTCCGCAAAACAAACTGTGTGTTATGGATTTTCAAAAATTGCTCACATAATTCGTGATCCAGAATTGCGTCGAGCATATTTCCGGAAACACCTTTGGGATTACGATATTTCCTGTGTCATTTCTTTCAAAGGTGTGCATCGACGAAGAAAGGTAACGGGTCCTGAATTCGTGGAATATGCCATCTGTAAACACAGAGGATGCAGATCGTTCAGGTTTGACTTTCACCAGACTGCCGATGAAACTACTTGCCGTGTCATGACAGTTCCGAGCAATTTTCGTATCAAGTCAAAGGCCTACAACGAAAAAATCTAAGAAAAGATATACTTACAACGACTCCGATGCTCAGAAGAGACGAAGATATTGGAAAGAGCGATGCAGAGTTATTGCAGCATGGTAACTGGCAAGATATACGATCATTGTCCGTGTATCAGAAAGTCAAGTCCGAAGCTAACTCTGCTATCGATTTACATGAAGATCCCTATGTTGATTTGGTATTGCGGTCAATTGCTGATCCTGCTGAGTCCAAATATATCCAGTGGCCATCGGCAGCAACCCTTGTGTATTTGTATAGTCGGTCACAAATAAATATTTTGATACCAAGAGGTCAGAGAGTCACAGGGTATTTTGATGCAACTGGTAGTCAAATCAAATCAAATATACTTTATTGTCTGAAGAACATAATTCTTATTGACAAAGTCACATAAAAGAAAGTACCTAACAATAATTATTGTGTTTCTACTTATAAGTACAATATATATATATATATATATATATATATATATATTGTTAGAAATGATTGAAAAATATTGTACGTTGAGATTATTGTTGAAATACTTTTGTCAATTCGTCACTGTCAACTTGTTAGTAAAAACTCATTTTTCATAAACGCATTTTTATCAAAGATTTTGTCCTTATTTCTCCATTCCAAACATTTTGGCGACCGTGACAGGACTGTAAAATGGAGAAAACAAACCAGTTACAGAAAGAGAGGACTCAGCTGAGACGTGCGTTTACAAAAATATGCGAGGATCTGGACAGTTTATTGAAAGCACCACTATCCAGAAGAGAAGATGTAATGGCTCGCATGAATCAGTTGGAAGATAAAAGCGACCGTTTATTCGTCCTAGATGAGCAGATTCGAGAACTGTTATTTTCTGCAAATATTAGCGATGAAGAGTTTGCAGCGGAGTGGACGGCGGTTGAATTCTATAGAGACGAATCCATTAAATTCAAGACCATGGGAAATTGCTATTTGAGTAATGAAACCAGACGAGCAGAAACGAATAGCATTTCAAATTCTACCAGCGAAAGAGCCAACAACAAGAAGAATTTCAGATTACCCAAATTGGAACTCAAGAAATTCGACGGTGACGTAAAGAATTGGATAGGTTTCTGGGGTCAATTCAAGAAAATCCATGAAGATCCGGAAATTGACAATGAAGATAAGTTTTAGTATTTAGTACAAGCCACAGAACGAAACACAGCAGCTGGGGAGTTGGTTGAAAGCTTCCCACCTTCTGGAGACAACTATGAGAAGGCTATCAAACCACTAAAAACTAGGTTTGCTAGGGATGAATTCTTGATTGAAGTATACGTCAGGGAGCTCTTGAATCTTGTCTTAAGACAATCTGCAGCAAATAAAAAAGGTATATCTTTATCTAACTTATTTGATAAGCTCGAAACACAACTGAGAGCACTTGAAACGTTGGGTGTTACCACAGACAAATATGCAGCAATGTTATATCCATTAGCAGAGTCCGCTTTACCCGAGGATATCTTGAAAGTTTGGGAGAGGCACCGGAGTTCAATTTTGAGGAAAAAATCAGGGGAAAATGATGAGGGAAATTCTACTAATAATTTAAATCTTTTATTAGAGTTTATGAAAGCTGAAGTGGAGAGCGAAGAGAGAATCAAGTTAGCGCATTCTAGCTTTTTACCCGGCAAGGAAACTGGAAAAGCACATTGCAGTCACAAAGTAAAATCACATGATGAATCTCCACAAAGAAATACTGCAGCTACAATCATCACTACACAAAAAAGGGAAGGTAAGAATGCTAATAAGTGCCTATTTTGTGAAAAAACGCATTCAAGCCAAGAATGTTTCAAAGCACAAAAACTTTCATTTGATGAAAAAAAGGAATTGATTATTAAAAGAAACTGTTGTTTTGCCTGTCTAAGACCTAATCATTCTGCTAAGAATTGTAGATTTTTCATCAAGTGATTGTTATGCGGAAAAAAGCATTATCCAATCATGTGTCCTGAATTGCAGGCGAATAAATCTGTAGAAAAGCAAATTGGTAATATTGAAAGAGATGATTCAAATGTTACTGAAAATGTTCTCACTAACCTCAACACTTGCACTGAAACTTTATTGCAAACAGTAATAATACGTATTGTGAAAGAGGGCAAATCAAAGGTAGTGAGGGCATTGTTAGATACAGCTTCTCAGCGGTCCTATATTTTATCAGAACTTGCGAATGAATTGAACTTTAGAAAAATTCGGGAAGAGCGGATAATACAAGGTGTTTTCGGAGGTAATGAAATGTCACCACGTGTTCATAGCTTATATGAAATTTCCATTTAGAGTTATGACAGATCTTTTCATTTGGATGTTTCCGTTCTAGACCAACCAAAGATTTGTAACCATGTTCCGAGGCTTCAAGATACAAAGTTCATTGAATACCTCAAAAGAAAAAATATATTTATTTCAGATGTAGGATCAAAACTATCTGAAATTGGGTTGCTGCTGGTCACCTTTTTACTGGGGTGATTGAAAAAGTTGACGATGAATTGTTTGCCATTGAAACTCGCCTTGGATGGACTCTTATGGGAAAACAAAATAGTAGAATCAATAACTGTTTTGTTACTTCTTCTTTGTGTAGTACTCAGATATCTGATTTATGGAATTTAGAATTGTTGGGGATAAGAGAGTCTTCTGAAGTGAAAACCAAAGAGAATTTACATCTTGAGACATTAAAACACTTCAATGTCACCATCACTCGTACTGATCAGAATAGATATGAGGTGAGTCTTCCATGGATACACGGTCATCCACAAGTTTTGAATAATCTTGATATGGCTGAGAAAAGATTGTTCAATGTCACTAAAAAACTGAGGGATTCAAATAGGTTTTCAGAATATGATAGGGTTTTCCAGGATTGGAAAGATACAGGCATAATAGAAGTAGTTCCACAAGGTGAAATTGATAATACTGCTTTTTATCTGCCTCATCATGCCGTTATCAAAGACTCGAGTGCAACCACAAAAATCAGGCCAGTGTTTGACGCTTCTGCAAAAGATATACGGGGTCATTCTTTGAACGATTGTCTTGAAATGGGACCAAATCTCATAGAACTCATTCCTGTCATTTTATTGCAATTCAGATTTGGATTGATAGGTGTTATATCAGACATAAAGAAGGCCTTCTTACAAATTAGTTTGAGAAAAGAAGATAGAGATTTTTTGAGGTTTCTTTGGTGGGAAGATATGTCAGGTTCTAAGAAAGTCATATATCGACATCGTCGTGTTGTGTTCGGAGTTTCTTCAAGCCCATTTCTCTTAGCAGCAACAATTCATCATCACTTGGAACGAGTGCCAGAACAATTCAAACAAACTGCAAATAAATTAAAAACTTCATTTTACGTAGACAACTGTGTCACAAGTGTTGACAATTTGTCTGAATTGTATAAGTTTATGGAGGAATCCAAGAGTATAATGTCCACAGCACAGTTTGATCTCAGGGGCTGGGTACATTCATTTGGGGATGGTAGTTCAGAGGTAACCTGTGAAGAAAATGTATGTTCAGTATTGGGATTATCGTGGAATTTTAAGACTGATACACTCTTCTGTGACATCCATTCTCTCACTGAAATAAATAGCATCCCGAGAACAAAAAGAGGTTTATTGTCCATTTCTCAGAAAATATTTGATCCCATTGGATTCACTTGTCCAGTAACTTTGATACCAAAACTTTTACTACAAAAATCTTGGAAATTGAAACTAGGCTGGGATAAAGAGTTACCAAGAGACATATCCAAACAATTTGAAGATTGGTTCAAACAGATTTCATGGTTGAGTTTTTGTGAAATACCTAGGAGTATTTGTGATTTTACTTGCAAAAACTCAGATAAAACTCTGCATATATTTTGCGATGCGAGTAAAACAACTTATGCCACATGTATCTTTTTACGAGTAGAAACAAACAACAATGTTTCTATACGATTGGTACAAGCAAAGGCTAGAATTGCTCCTATAAAACCCATAACTTTGCCAAGGTTGGAGTTATTAGCTGCGCTAATCGGAGTCAGGCTTTGCCAATCAGTGAAGAAAATCGAAGAATTTTCTGAAATTAAATCGTTTTATTGGTCAGACTCAATGGTGGTGTTATCATGGATCAAAACGAAAGAAAATTGGAACACATTCGTTGGAAATCGAGTCAAGGAAATATGTTCTGTAAGTGATCCATGCGATTGGATCCATGTCCCAGGACATATGAACATAGCAGACTTACCATCCAGAGGATGTAATGCTAAAACTTTGTTAGAGAATAAATGGTGGCGAGGACCAGATTGGCTAAAAAATAGTCCTGAATTTTGGCCACATTCTGAAATAACTTGTTCTGAGGAAGACTCACTTGTTGAGAAAAAGAAAACAATCGTATCATCAGTGGTACATGACAGTACGGAAAAATACAGTAAACGTTTTCAGTATTTTTCCAAGTACACGAAAATTGTAAGAATGATCGCATGGATGTTCAGATTTTACTTCAATGTACAAAACAAACATGATAGACGATGTGGTGAATTGAGTTGTGAAGAGGTGGAATCGAGTGAAATATGTTTACTGCGACTTATTCAGGATGAAAGTTTCGGAAGACTTGATTCGGATGTCTTGCAGAATCTACAAGTATTGAGAGATGATCAAGGGATGCTGAGAATAAAGACGAAATTGCTTTTGAGAGACGACACGAATGATTTCAAGTACCCCATTTTACTACCTTGTAATCACGACATAATTTCAAAATTGATTCTTGAACAACATTGTTTATCGTATCACGCGGGACTTCAAACTCTTTTGAGTATTTTGAGAGAGAAGTTTTGGATTTTGAAAGCTAGAAAGACCGTTAAACAAGTAATTTCAAAATGTATTGTTTGCAAAAGATTTAATCAAAAAACATTGGAAACACCATTCGCCCCATTACCAAAAAATAGAGTAAGAGATGCTGTATCCTTTGAAGTTACAGGAATGGATTATGCAGGCCCCCTTTATTTGAAAGGTGGCGCTAAAGCGTGGATATTGTTATTTACTTGTGCTGTTTACAGAGCAGTCCATTTTGAACTTGTCACTTCACTTTCGACTGATGCCTTTCTTCTTGTATTACGGAGGTTTATAGCAAGAAGGGGAAGAATTTCTACCATTTATCATGGCCATAGAAAAACCAGTACAATTCGACCTGGGGATATTGTTATAGTTGAGGTGGATAATACCAAGCGGGTGAATTGGCCACTTGCAAGAGTAATCGAGACTTACCCTGGTAAAGATACGATTTCAAGAGTGGCAAAAATTAAAGTATCTGATGGGGGAGAGTTATGCAGACCATTTCAACGTTTGTATCCACTTGAAGTTTCTTCTTCTGATTATGTAGTTGAACCAAGAAGGAACGAAACTGTGAATGAACAAATTGACCCCAGAGTGCAACCAGACCTATCCAGTGCACATCAACCACAACAGCATTTAGAGAAGCAGCCAAGAAAAACACAAGTGGACCACAGTATGGAACCCAACCTTTCCAGTTCACATCAACCAAAGGAGCCGTTGGAGCCGCAGCCGAGAACGACGAGATGTGGACGGGTTGTGAAAGTGCCGAAACGTTTTGCATAGTGATATATTAATGAGTGAAAGAATTTATCATGGTCCGTTATTATATGAAATATTATTATTTTTCAGTCATGTATTGATGTTTTGTAATTCTAAGAATTACCAAAGGTGGGAGTATGTTAGAAATGATTGAAAAATATTGTACGTTGAGATTATTGTTGAAATACTTTTGTCAGTTCGTCACTGTCAACTTGTCAGTAAAAACTCATTTTTATCAAAGATTTTGTCCTTATTTCTCCATTCATATATATATATATATATATATATATATATATATATATATATATATATATATATATATATATATATATATATATACATACATATGTTTGGAATGGAGAAATAAGGACAAAATCTTTGATAAAAATGCGTTTATGAAAAATGATTTTATATATATATATATATATATATATATATATATATATTTATATATATACACATACATACACGCATACATACCATACATGCACAACAAACAGGTACAAAATAAATAATGAATTTAAAACAACATAATATGCGCGAAAGTAAATAAAATAGAATTGGTACGATAGTGTGGTGAAAGCTTTAACAACTGGCAGAATCTTCTACTATGCTATGGTTGTAATCATCCTAAAGCGTTGCTGTTCACACTTTATGAAAATGGTTAGTCAAATGCTAAAAAAGTATAGAGTGAATAGTAAAACATCAAAGATTATAATGGAAATGATGGCTCGCTTGCTAGAATGCACAACAATGGATGATCTGAGTATCCTGATCAATGCCATGTGTTTTATTCTTGGAAGCACCATTGAATCTCCTAAACTGCACGAAATCTGAAATGTTTTTCGAACAGAGATATCTCAGACAACCTCGTAGTCTTGCTTGCTCTGGAGATGAACTACGAAGCCGCAGATGATGATTTTGTACGAGGTGAATATAAGAACTCACCATTCCTCAAACACTTTATGACAATTCACTCTCGATGTATGGAAGACATTATTGATAATGAGTTGGACGTGATTTAGGCTAATAAAAATCTACTTGGAAATAAAAATGTATTAGAGTACGTTCTTGCTCCGATGTGGACTGGAATTATGCAAGGGGTTTAATGCTCAACTGGCAAAAATGTAAGACATAGCAATGCCAATGTTGAGTGTTGCTTCAAAATATTGAAAAAGAACGTATTGGGTGGTGAATCGAATATGGAAATTGGTAGGTTCGTGCGTAGTGTGCGGGAAAAAATTAATACGGATTTACGAAGTGTTGATGGAAATATTGGTAATACAACTAAAAACAAAAGTAATCAAGCACGGCGAAAGCGAATCCAACAGAAAGAAATTGATAAACACCTAGCTTTGGAATCCTGGCAACCAAAAACAAACAAAAAAAGATCACAAACCTACTTTGACTCAAAAAATATTGAGAAATACGTAGAAGATATTGATGATGCATCTAAGCAAATTGAGTTTGTACCCCACCATCATGTAGTTGCTGAAGAACACGATATAAGATCTCTCCCGAACGGCCTGTTTTTAAACACTGATTATTATATGCGAGCAGCTTTACACAATGAAATGCCATTTGTTATTGGTATATTCGAATATAAAAATGCGATAATTAAACTGGCTAGTTCAGATTTTGCAGTCCAAGTGATATTCGACACAAATGGCTGACAGATTATTGTTTGGATGGAGTTGCCTTTACGTAGTTCGCCAATTGTCCGGACATATATTTCATAGACACCATTTCCACACAAATAATAATGCAAGGACAGACAACGGTATATAACTTTGCACCCTATGTCATGCCACTGAAAGACTGCAAGTATATTTCATTGCCAGTAAATTCCAGAGGTAACCATTGGTTACTGGTTATTTTAGACATTGAAGATCACACCGTCAATATTTTAGATCCTGGAAATGCTTATGAGGAATAAAATATTTGTGATAGAATTCACACATTTTTTCTTAATAAAAAGAAATCGATGAGTGACGAATTTGTGCCATTGAAATGGGAAATAAAGTCCAATATCGTCAATATCCCTAAACAAAACGATTCCCATAATTGTGGTGTGTATGTTCTTTATTATATGCATATTTTTTCTAAGACCAAAACGATGTCTGCATTCTGGAACTATATCAAAGGCCAATTTTACTTCGAACCAGAACGATTTCCGATGTCCCTACAAGAAACAATTTTACTATCCACGGCAGATGTTTCAGAAATATGCCAAATTTGCGGCACAGATCGGGAAGGTAGTTTTATCAAGTGTGATAACTGTAAGAGGTTTGGATCTTTGCGCAAAGAGATATGGACTTTTGACTAGCGGAATAACATTTGAGCTGGCTAGTGAGAGAAATTTCGGTTTTCACTGTTACTTATGCCAGGAAAATGAGAATCCTTTCCATAGCGTAATGGGCATAAAAAAATATTTTTGGAAGAATTGGAATTGCGGCAGTTCATTCGGCTCCACAAGGTATATTTTGAGAAAATTTTCCAAACCCAAAATACAAATAAGGAGAGTAGACGATTCCGTGAAACAACTGATTGCCGAGAACACCTCAAATGGGATTACTCCACTGAGTTCATCAATTTAGACATGTCGGTATCAGTGGGAAGTATTTTGAGAGAGGAACTCCAGTTGGCTGACATGGAGTATCTTGTTTATGTTTTAATCCCTATAGCTAACAAACGGTTATTTCACAGGTTTTGTGGCATTCCCGATGACATCACATATATTGGTCAATATAAAAAAATCCATGGTATAGACGAACTCACTAGAATTGTTTACCTTGTCAACTATACATTGGACATGGTTTATGACACAATGACAAAACTGATCTAGAAAGTTCAAGCCCAAAACAGGTCAATCGTCTACTCTTCTCCATAATGCCAAATACAATTGTGCTGATCTAACTCATAATAACCTTACACAAATCACATGATCATGTCTTATTTCTGCACTATATGTCGTCTGTGAAATTTGAATAAAAGGGGTAAACCAGCATATCGAGTGTTGATTTGCGAAGGGTAATAAAAAATTTCTTGATTGCGAGGATTTGCAGAAATCTCAGGTTGTGTGGTACTAACTTACAATTCATTCATCTTTGTCTATCCTCGTCAAGGTTAAGCAAGATATTCTGTTTGGGGGTACACCACCACTTCTACGCTATGCAGTGCGAAGAACGTCTGATAAGCGAATGCTCTTGTTTTCACTAGATCTCGTCCAGTTCTTCTTTTATTGTATTTTTTTTATAGAAACATTGAAGCTAGCACCCCGACGATTGATACTCATACATATCGGTACTTATGATAACAACTGTAATATTTATGATATAGTGACGCTGTTATTTTCATCTGATCGCGTCCAGTTTTCCGTATATCGCATTCACTGAATAAAAACATTCAGGGATGAATCGACCACCCCGACCGATGATGCGCATAAATCTCCTCAGTAGCAATTCTAATATTTCTGTTATAGTGACGCTCTCGTTTTCACCTGATATCGTCCATTCTTCTATTTATCGCATTTTCTGAATTAAACCGTTCAGGGGTGAAACTACCACTCTGACAGTTGATGCGCATAAATCTCGGTACTTTTGGTAACAGTGTGATATTTCTGTTATAATGACACTGTCATTTTCACCTGATCTAGTCCTGTTTTACTTGTATTACATTCTTTCAATTCAAATATTTCGGGATTAACCTACCACCCTGACGGTTGATTCGCATAAATCTCGTCACTTTTGGTAACAATTGTGACATTTTTACCATAGTAATATTGTCATTGTCACCTGATATCGTCCAGTTTTCCTTTTATTGCATTCTATGAATTGAAACATCCAGAGATAAAGCTACCACCCTGACGGTTGATACGCATAAATCTCTGCACTATTGGTAACAATTGTAATATTTCTATAATCGTGACACTGTCATTGTCACCTGATCTCGTCCAGTTTTCCTTTTATTGCATTCTTTGAATCAAAACATTTAGGGATGAAGCTACCACCCTGACGGTTCATACGGATAAATCTCGGAACTTTTGGTAACATTTGTGATATTTCTATTATGGTGACACTGCCATTTTCACCTGATCTCGCCCAGTTTTGCATTTATTCCATTCTTTGAATTTAAACATTTAGTGATGAAGCTACCACCCTGACGGTTGATACGCATAAATCTCGGCACTTTCGGTAACAATTGTGACATTTTCATTATAGTGATATCGTCATTGTCACCTGATCTCGTCCAGTTTTCCTTTTATTGCATTCTTTGAATTAAAACTTTTAGGGATGAAGCTACCACCCTGACGGTTGATACGCACAAATTTCGGCACTTTCAGTAACAATTGTGACATTTCTATTATAGTGATACTGTCATTGTCACCTGATCTTGTCCATTTTTCCTTTTATTGCATTCTTTGTATTAAAACATTTAGGGATGAAGCTACCACCCTGACGGTCGATACGCATAAATCTCTGCACTTTTGGTAACAATTGTAATATTTCTGTTATAGTGACGCTGTAATTTTCACCTGATCTTGTCCAGTTCTCCATATATCGCATTTAATGAATTAATACATTTAAGGATGAATCGACCATCCCGACGCACGGTTGATTCGTAACAATTATAATATTTCTGTTATGGTGGCACTCTCGTTTTTACCTGATCTCGTAAATTTTTTCATTTACCGCATTTTCTGAATTACAACATTTTAGGGTTAATCGACCACCACGACGGTTGACTCGCATAAATCTCCTTACTTTTAGTAACAATTATAATATTTCTGTTATGGTGACACTCTCGTTTTCACCTGATCTCGTAAATTTTTCCATTTACCGCATTTTCTAAATTAAAACAAGTAAGGGTGAAGCTACCACTATGACAGTTAATGCGCATCAATCTTGGTACTTTTGGTAATATAATTGTGATAGTTATACTATGGTATGAACTAGGCAAATGATTTCACAATAGACATTGGCGCTAAAAATGTAATTTGACACAAATTTTCATTTACACTTCTTTCTTCGACTATTCAGCGAATAAACTTTTATATGCCTTTTGCGCGGCTATAGTCATTTCTAATTAGTTCTGAACTTGCGCTGCTTTTCATATGATTCACATTCTACAATTCAACCAAACCGTAACTACACAGCAGTCCGTATTCATTGCGTGACAGCACAATAACCTCGTTGTGTTATCTGGTAAGGTACTGACATTGGAGACATACCATGATCCTCACTGTTTAATCAAAAATAGTTAGGAATGAGCGACAATTATTTACCCTGAGGCCCGACGACTTTCGCCAAAAAATACACATGAACAGTATTGACATGGTCCACTGTAAAATTCCGAATATTAGATTTAAATCTAAAGCTAACTTCAGCCACATGAAAATATGTTCAACTTATAAATCAACCGAACCCTAACGTGACTCTTTCTGAATTGAAAGTATTTATTGCAATTCTCTTAGTAAGCGGCTACAATAAGCTACCATCTAAAAGAAGCTACTGGGAAAAAAGCCCTGATATGCAAAATATTCTGGTGTCTGATGCCATGAGACGGGACAGGTTTCTACAAATTTGCCGTTTTATTCATTTTGCAGACAATAACAATATAGAAAGAAATGACAAAATGTACAAACTCAGACCACTTACAGATATGCTCAAAAAATCGTTCTTAGAGCATTTTGTCCCAGAAGAAAATATTGCTTACGATGAATCCATGATACGCTACTTTGGGCATCATGGATGCAAACAGTTTATCAGAGGAAAGCCTGTAAGATTTGGCTATAAGGTGTGGTGTATGAATACACCTAGTGGATATTTGATAAACTTTGAAGTATATCAGGGAAAAAACCCTAGATCTAATGAGGAATACCAAAAAAATTTCGGAAAAGCTACAGCTCCCATGGTACAGATGATCGAAGAATTGGGTGACAAAGGATCTCTCAGATACAAGTTTTTCGTTGATAATTTATTTACCAGTACAAACTTGTTGAGTACTCTAAAAACTAATGGGTACGAGGTTACGGGTACTGTGAGGGATAATAGAATTCCTAGAAATTGCCCACTTGTTTCTAAAAAGACGATGGAACAGAGGGCCCTGGGAGAATATTGTTCGACATTGAATAAGGAGACTGGTATTCAATACGTTCGTTGGAGGGACAACAAGGTAGTAACAGTCGCAAGCACATGTTTTGGTGTTCAGCCGGTCAAAAATGTAGAAAGATATTCTAAAAAAGATAGCAAGACTATACAAGTACCTAGGCCATATCTTCTTCCGCAGTATAATAACAGCATGGAAGGAACAGATCTCATGGACAGTAATATATATTGGTAAGATATAAAGAGCAATATTTCTATAAACGAAAATATATGGGTAATTTTTTTGCAGTTATCGAGTCAGCATACGTTCCAAAAAATGGTACAGGCCAATATTTACTTACCTCATCGACGCAGCTCTCCAAAATGCTTGGACGATATGTCGGAAATCAGGGAAGAATATCAGCCACTTAGAGTTTAGAAGAAGTATTTGTCAGGTGAGTGTATATCTATACAAACTGTTTACAAAATGTTTACAATCCATTCAATTTTCAGACCTACTTAACGACATATAAAGTCCCCGCTAAAAGAACTGGAAAAGTAGGTAGAGCAGCGGGAAGTGATTTTCGATTGTCTGATTGCGTCAGATTTGACCGCAAGGATCATTGGATTTCCTCTGTACCTGAGGGCAAAAGAAAGAGGTGCGCCATGCCAGCTTGCAGTTCAAAAGGGCGTACAATGTGCGAAAAATGCAACGTTGGGCTTGGTATTTCATGTTTTAAACTATTTCATACAAATGGGACAAATTAATAAATTTTTTCCATATTTCAATCAATCAATCAATCAAAATATACTTTATTGTCTGAAGAAATGTATCCTTATTGACAAAGCGTTAATGAGCATAAAGCGTGAAAAATACCTAGTGGGTGTATATATATATATATAAAGTAAATGAATTAAGTTTGGTAAACAAATCATTAAAAACTATTGCATCACAGTTATACTTCCTGGTATTTGTGTAAATATATACATACATTCACAGACAGTTTAAAAAGGTTTAGCAAAAACATTGGTAGGTGATACAATTGTGCTAGTCAATTAATATTTATAAATAATTAAAGTTAGACAACTAAAATAGTTACACAGTCACATTAATAGTAAAATAAGTTAAAGTTTACACTAATATTAATCAAAGTTAAGCCAGTACAATACAGGTGTCACAGACATCACAGTCACATTAATAATAATATAAATAAAAGTTAGACTACTAAAATATATAAAAGGGTTGACTAACAACTTAGCATTGTCACTAATTTGATTATATCAGAAAGTAATCTTGAATGTCGTAAATAACTAGTTCAAGGAGAAATTTTTTTATAGAAGACCTAAACAAATCATATTTTTCAATATTTCTTATGTTTATTGGGAGATGATTGTATATCTTGGCAGCATTATAGATGAGCGAGTTTTTGATCAAACTAGAAGATGGAATCGGGAGTTTTAAATTATTTCTTTGGCGAGTGATTCCATCATTGACTTTATACAACGATTTATTTTTAAAAACCAAACAAGTCGTTTCGAGGATAAACAATGATGGAAGAGTTAAAAGTGCATTATCTTTGAACAGAGTTCTACACGATTCTCTAGGTCCTACTTTACATAAGTAACGAATGGCTCGTTTTTGCATGACGAAAATTGAGTTAAAGTTCTCTTTGTTACAAGTTCCCCAGAATGCTATTCCATATCGAATGTGTGACTCAATCAGTGCATGGTAAACCACTTTAGCCGTTACCATACCCAATTCCCTGGCCACTATACGTATTGCATAACATCCTGAGGCAAGTTTTTTTCCTAGCTGCTTGACATGTTGTTGAAAATTTAAATGTTTGTCAATGTGGACCCCAAGAAATTTAGTTATATCAAGATTGGTTATCAATTCATTTCCTAAAGGAATATGTGGAAGGACACACTGATAAGATAGACAATTGGTTTTGTTAATGTTGAATGAGAGTAAATTGGCATCACACCATTCTTTTATCTTGGATATATCTCGTACCATTTTTAAGTGTAGATTGTCAATATTGTTATCATGCCATAGAATAGTTGTATCATCTGCAAAAAGTGTAAAAAAGCCATCTGATGTAATGGTTGCCAGGTCATTGAAATACAGCAGAAACAAAATAGGACCAAGCACTGAGCCTTGAGGAACACCACAACGAATTACACCAGTGCGTGATAATTTATGTGTTTTCACGATTTGGGTTCTCTGGTTTAAGTACGATTGTACCCACTTAAGACTTTGATTTCTGAGTCCATAAAGTTCTAATTTGCGTAACAATATTTTATGGTTTACGCAGTCAAATGCTTTTGACAAGTCACAAAATACTGCTGCACATACTTCTTTCTGGTTCAGCTCAGTGTACAGTTTATTAAGAAATGTAAATATAGCATCGCCTGTGCTTTTCTGTTGTTGAAACCCAAATTGTTGTGTGTTTAAGATATTGTGTATTTTCATGAAATTTATAAGTCTCATTTTCACTAGTTTCTCTATTATTTTACCAAGAACTGGTATAAGTGATATGGGTCTGTAATTGGAAGGATCGTAATTATCACCTCCTTTATGTATAGGGACCACGATGGTGGTTTTAAGAAAGTCTGGATAGGTGCCTGTAGCGAAAGAATTATTAATTAACTGGACCAGTAATTCTAGTATGTAAATTGGAATATTCTCGAGGATTTTTATTGAAATATTGTCGATTCCACAAGATCTTTTGTTTTTTAAGTTTTTAATTGTTGTCATGACTTCAGATAGGTTCGTGTCGCATAGTGTAAAATTTTGTGAAATGTTTATTTCGTTCAAGTATATTAGTGGATCAGGTGCAGCCGGAATATTGTCTGAAAGTGTTTGCGCTATGGAACAGTAATAGTTATTGATAAGATCCGGATCAATGTTTTCTGGGATAGCCTTAGAGTTGTTCTTTCCGCAAATATCATTAACGACTCGCCAGGTCTCTTTAATCTTATTATCACTTTGTGATATTCTTTTGTGAAAGTAGTTTTTCTTAGCTACTTCAATTACTTTTCTGTAAATCTTTTTATATGTGTTATAGTAATTGTAAAAGAATATATCATTGGTATATCTCCGTATTTGATACAGTGAACGTAAATTTTGAGCAGAAGTACGAATTCCTTTGGTAAGCCATATTTTTTTATTCTTATTTTTCAATTTAATTTTTTGTGTTGGAAATGCATGGTTGAAGCAATCTATCAGGATATTATAATAAGATAGGAAAGGGTCATCAGTTTCCAAGCAAGCATTCCAATCCTTCTGTATGCAAGTTTCATAAAATTTGTTATAATTGGATTTACTGAAAAGTCTTCCCCATTTATATTTATTTTCCTGTTTGGGTTTTGAGATAAGCTTTATTTTACAGTATACAGCTTCATGGTCGGAAATATTGGCCGGTATAACAGAGCAAGATACATTTTCATTCTTTAAATTACTGCAGATATAATCGATTTTAGTTTGTGAGTATTGTGTAATTCTCGTAGGTCCGTTTGTATGCATTATCAAATTGAAGGTTGTAAGTAAATTATCAAGTTGCTGTGTTAGAAATGAATGCCCATCATCATAGTCAATGTTGAAATCACCCGCTATGATTAAATTAGATTTATAAGGTTTATTATTCAATAACTGTTCCAATTTCTCTAGAAATACTTTTTCATTTGAACTCGGAGACCTATATATACATATCAAGTACAAATCATCCTTGCCAGAATAAGCCATTGAAAATTCAAATTGTTTCTCTACTATAATGTTGTTATATTTATTTATATCGGTGAATACAGAGTTTCTCTGTGTTGATTCTTTCACGAGTATCACTGTACCTCCGCATTTAAACTTACTTCTACAAAATTTTGATACTATCGAGTAATTTGGAATAAACAGAGGTTCTTCTTGTTTGAGCCAATGCTCTGTTAACAGTACTATATCAGGGAATTTTTCATTTTCAAGAAATATATACAATTCATCTAATTTTGAACGAACAGATTGCACATTGAGAGTCATAATCGATACTGATTTATCATTTTGGCCAAACTGATCTATTGATCCGGAGATGTTTGCTACACAGCTATTACTGGAGATGGTTGATTCACTAAAAAAGGATCCAAAATGACCATATTAGATTCTATTTCAAGATTCTCAGATATTTGAATACTTTTTAGAACTGTGTTCCTTATAGGGTTCATTGCTAAATACGTTTTCACACTGTCAAGTATTTTTTGTTTACTACCTTGATGTCTGTTATCAACAAACATTTTTATGTGAGATCCTATATTACGCTTTACAAATTTATTAATCTCCAGTACAATTTTTTTTTATAATAATCTCGTCAATTAGATTATTGCGTTCAACAACCAGAATAAAATTGGTAGATTTACAGAGAGGCAATATTTGTTTCAATGATTGGTAGAGGTTTCTAGAGTTACTTATGTTGTTAGTATTACACATTATTATGACATAATCATCAGATCCGTAATTAATTGTGTCATGAAAAATGTTGCTTGTCAGATCTTTCAATTCAATATTGGGTTTTGAGATTTCATCTATGATGTATTTGTTATGTTCTGTAACCTTTTTCATAACACAAGAAAACCCGTTAGATTACTCATCTCCAATTATCAACAATTTCGAAGTGCTTTCAAGCATAATGGGCGGTACTATGTGAGTGGTCCTAGTACATCCTATCTCTTCATAGAACACTGCCTGTATTGTTCTTTCTGCTTCAGGGTTTGTCTCCGTCTCACCATCTTTTGCTTGGTCAGGTATTGATCTAGTTAGCTCTACTTTCTCTGCTTCATTTTGTTTGTAATGATGAATTTCCTCTTTTTGATTAATTCTGTTTTTCATTGTCATAGGCTCCTTTGGACGTTTTATTGATTTTTGTTTTCTTCCAACTGTTTTCTCAGTCCCTGTTTTCTCATACCTAGTTTTCTTAATTTTTTTTGTTTTGATCTTATTTTTATTCCGATTGGACTTGTAGTGAATGAAGCCTCCAACATTATCCAGTTTGAGACAACCATTGTCCAACAGCAGCTCTTCACCTAAGGTTGTATCATTCTCTTTGTTCATTTTTGATATGTCACTATTTAGATTTTTCAGTTCCAGTATGTTACTTTCATTTTCCTCAGAGAGTGTTTCTATTGAAATTTTCATATGTTCTATTGTTTCAGCCAAATCAGCTTTTTCTTTCATTAATTGTTTCAGCGTTATTTCATATTCAACTCCAGCTTTTTCTAATTTAATCTTATCATCTTCCATTTCACAAATTTCTTGTTTCAAGTCGTCTATGATCGATTTTGTTTGGATCAATGAATACTTTTCTATATTCATCACTCCGCCGCTGTCAGCTGATGAACTGGATCCATTCATTTCTTGTAGAGTTTGTACCCCTATGGATTTATTTATGGAACTGAGAGTTTGAGTTTCTGAATCATTTGTCTTCTTGGTCATGTATCTCCCCAACTGGGTCTCTAACTCTTCAATTTTTTCTTTGGCGTTCAATATCTCCCCTTCACGAATGTGGATCAGTTCTTTTAGCTCATCTTCATTTTTTATAGCATCTTCAATAAATTTCTTCTCTTTCAATCTTATTTGCTCAATATATTTATCTTTCATTTCATTTTCTTCAACCATATCTCCTATCGTCTTTTCAAGAATACTATTTTCTTCTTTTAAATTAATTATATCTGTTTTTCCTTTAGTTTTTTCACTACAACATATTATTTTTGGACCTTCTAAAAACTGGATTTTTCCTTTATTGCTGAGTGCACATGATTTGTGATATATGCTAGAGCAGTTCACACAAATATAATATGGCGCTGGTCTAGTTTTACAGCATTTGAACATTGTCATTTTGATTCGAAAAATCTCGAATATTTGACTAATTTGCCTGGGTTATAGTCGCTGAATCAAGAGTTCTATTATTTACTTATCAGTTTTGTTTTTATTCAGACGTTTTTTTCCCTTCTAGCTGCTTATCTCCTCTTTTTGTTTCAACAAAAGATGGGATGAAGCATTGTCACTTTGAAATGCGGTCCACTCGTTTTGATGATTGAGTAATTAGTATTGAAGTATCACACACTATTTTAATTTCTCATCACCTATTACACTCTAAGTTATCTTTTGATACCAAATTTCCCTATTTTACGGTAGTGGTTCCTGGAGAAAAACACTATTTCCCAGGGACTCTACTTCACTATATTCACGTATGCCCGTAAACAATACAACTGTGATCCTGGGGAACGCCTAGTAGTCCCATATGGGACCACCATTTTTTTTCCAAAAAAAAAAAATTTTCTTTATTTTTGCTTCAATTTAATAAAAATAAGTTGTTTTAGCACAGTTTTCAATAAAATTATTGCATACATAGCGAATTTTCTTTTATCGGCGCTAATGGGTTAATATGAGATACTATTGAAAGTATTGTTCATTGGTGTCAATACAGGTGGTCAATTATACAGTATGTTCCAGCTAGTTTGGTCAAATTAATACTTCAAGTTGATGATGTGACTCAAGGAAGATATAACAAAAAGTGGTCTATTTCATTTCGATAGGGTTGTGTCGAATGAGTATGTAACTATATCTGATTATTTCATTGGCTCTCAGGAAGTGTGGCGTAGGAACTCCTCCTGGCAGGTCAACCAAGCCTCCATTCGCACATTTAGTATAAGTATAATATGGAGAAAATAATGGGCCATAACTCAATATATTGAATGTTACATTTAACGTACCTATTGAACCTGGTACCGTTGGCCCTAATGAAAAACCCTCGAAACTTTGACATCGTTTCCATAGCCATCTACAGAAAAATGTTATTTTTTCTACATTAAAGAGTTATCCAGTACGTACTCCACAATTTCAAAAATACTCAAACAAGTTTTAAAACAAATCTAGAATATAACAATTTTATACAGGTTGGGGCAATAGTGCGTCAAAGTTCGATTTCTCAAGTTCTATTGTGATATAGATCTAAAAAATGAAAGTCAATTAGACAACTGGATACTGTTGAACAAGAATTTATTGCCTCACATTTATAAGAAAAAAAATGGATTGGAAGGAGTGCATTATTTTAAAATGAAATATTGATAATAATAATATTTATAAGTAAATTCAAATATCTGCGTAACCTTCACTCACCCCTAAACTATTCTTGATTGTGTTTTAATCGCATGAATGTTACAAATTTTTGGTCGAAATGAGTCCATTTGCAGATGCATTCCGTAAAAATCCTTGACGTTACAATGATAGATTTAGAAAAAAACTATTTGTAATGCCATTTTATAGACAGATTTGTAATATTTCCTAGACTTTCTCATGCCTTGAAATTATACAGGATGGTCGAAAAATATTTTTCACATGAAACTTTTTGACCATAACTTAAGCTTTTTTTAAGAGGAACACTTCATGTATTTTTCGACTGTAACCTAGAATATAGTGTAGAATAGGACTCATAGATTTTTTTATTGTACATCCCTGAAGCAATTTGCTGGAACACACTGTATAAATAACCAAATATAACAAAACACTTTTGAAACTTTTAATAGCATCTCATATCAATGACTGTCTGTATTTTGATCAATAAGAATAGGCAACTTGCCTTACTCCAATTGACTGCATAAAAATGTTCAATTATGATAAAAAATAAGCTATGTAAAATATGATGCCTTAAATATAAGTAATTAGGTTGTTATAGTTAATCAAAGTTTCGCGCGCCAGCGACTCATTTCAAACAAGCTTAAAAGCTCGGGAACGGTCGTGACGTCATTTCTTACCACTGCGGAAAATAAATACATGGAGCAAGTTTATTCTATTCGCTTATCGGTTACAGAGTGTGGAAGAGTCGTGTGGTTCATTAGGTATCGTTGCAGTTGCAGTGAAATATCTATATTGGTCATGGAAAATAAAAAGTTACTTTATAAATATTGCATTGTACCGATGTGCAAAAGCACCACAGCTAGAATACCGGACAAAATATTTATAATGTTGCCAGCAGATCGCAGTCGTCGCTCAAAATGGCTGAGACCTTGTAGAAGAGAAGGAGACATATCGCTAAGCAGCACAATCCAATACTTTTTCCTCTTCTTCGTCAATATTGCAGCTTACGGTGTATTCTTCTTTCCTAACATTGTGTTCAGGTGTAATTTTGCCTTTCACAGTGTACACATTTTTGTTCCTTCGAACTCGTACCCACCCCACAGCTGCATCTCCGTAGGAATGTCTTCCGGATGTAGTAAAGATGTATTCTAAAAAACATACTGAATATACTACTGTGAATGTTTCAATTGCTTCTGCGAATGCAAATAACAAAAAAAAATTAAGAACCGCTTTTATTAGAATGCACTGAAAAGGAAAAATATCAAAATCCGCCATCATGAATTAGGTACCTAATTTTCACGAAAAGTTATATTTTCTGACTCTTAAAACCCATACATACTCTTTATGGATAGAATCGCTCCATAAATCACAAAATTCTCCCGCTATTTTGAATTTATATATTTTGACAACAAATTCAATTCATAATGCTGTTCCCCAAAAATCTCCATACACCAGTTTTGAATAGAACCTTGATTATACAACACGTCCGCCTTTTGTAATTAGTGGAAAAATTAAAAATCTCGGACCCTCAGGTCAATAAGTAAACATAGATGGGCCCGATGCTACGTAAACATCATATTCACTGAACCGAAGACAACTTTGTTTATTTACGTACACCTCTCATCCCTAATGTTTTCGAACATTGACGCCCTGTTGTCAAATTGGTAAATAAATATGATTTTGGTAGGAACCTACCAATAAATGCATAATCAATCATATTTTATATTCAGATGTATTATTATAAAAATTCTAGAGAAATGTTTATGTCCAGGAAGGTGTGAAAAAATTAACAAAACGGAAGATATATGTCGTTTTGAACTGATGAAATTTTAGGCACTCTGAAAATTTCGAGCGGTTACTGGAATTATTTTACTCTTGGCAACACCGCTTGTGACACCGGCCGTGGCGGCCATTGTACCTTGTCGTTTTGTGTTGATGAAGTGTTGTTAGAAACTTTCCTGTGTGTTTTCGTGGTTTTTGTACTACTGAAACAACTTAAAGTTACATTTGGAATATTTTTCAAAATAGTGCAGTGGTTTAGTGAGGCACAATATCGAAATACTGCTTTGTTTGCAAAACAAATGATGGTAAACAAACATTCCACAGGTGAGGTTCCAGTGGCGTCGATTGCACGATGTAAATCATGCACTTAAACGTATTCGTCAAATATAATATTGGAGGACAAAGAAACTCATTTAAAATTACAGATGAAAAGCCTATGGCAAAGTGGTGAATTCCTCAATGTTTGTTATAAATATCTGTAAGCAGGGAGAAAAAACATTGAGGCTTATGAAAGGAAAATTGAATTTATTTTCCAATAATATTGACATTGTTAAAATTCTAACAGTGAAGACAATTAATGACATACAAAAGGACTTGCTTAAAATTTTTGGAAATCATTTCTTTGAGGAAGAGCCTTTATCAAACCATAGTTATGCCTTGGTAAAGGCATCTGAATATACCATGAACTGTCAATAAGCGGAACTGACAAAGTAGAAAGGGTCAGGTCTCTTTTGACAAAGATAGTTTTATTTAAAAATCAATAAATACCAAGTGTTGAAATCCTCATGTACTGAGCTTTCTTGAGAATCAGTCTTTCACATACACTTTGAAACTTTATACATTTGTAATATTGTATATTAGGCTTAAAATTGAGTAAATAATAGTGATATTTGCCAATTTTTGTGTTCAATTACTTTTCCCAGACGTAATCTATATAATATATAATGCAACAAATGTTTCTATAGTTTACGTCTGGGAAAAGTCATTGAACACAAAAATAAAAATAGAACTCTTTATTAACGCATTAATTTTTGACAGGAATATAGTGATAACAGGATGGCAAGGTATACGATAAGGTAACATCAACACAGAAATTGAAATATTTATTGAATGAAATATATGCTTATACCACACGTTATTGGCAAATTGGCAAATATTACAATTATTTATTTAATTTTAAGCCTAATATACAACATCACAAATGTATAAATATAGTACAACATTATTAAGCTATGTAAATAAAACGACTATTTGAGAAAACATTACAGAACAAAATATACATACACATCACCAGACATTAAATCAGATCACATTCCAAAATCAGCAAAAAAAAACAAAAGAAATACTAAATATCTCAATGAGCTGTCACTGATATTTTTCCTTAATGATGACAAAAGTTTACTGAGTTAGAGTTTTTACAAATTGTGGTAGTTTATTGAAATCGTTTAAGCCTTTATGAAATCTACTATTCATTCCAAATTTCGTATTAAGTTTTATTAATGTAAAAACTGCTATGTCAAGAGAGAATACAAAATTTCGTAGATTTCAACACCTAGTATTTATTGATTTTTGAATAAAACTGTCTTTGTCAAAAGAGACCTGACACATTCTACTTTGTCAGTTCCACTTATTGACAATTCATGGTATATTCGGATTTTGAAAAAAAATTGAAGTATTGCCTTTACCAAGACATAACTATGGTTTGATAAAGGCTCTTCTTCAAAGAAATGATTTCCAAAAATTTTAAGCAAGTCCTTAGGTATATCATTAATTGTCCTCACGGTTAGAATTTTAACAATATCAATATTATTGGAAAATAAATCCAATTTTCCGGTCATAAGCCTCAATGTTTTTTCCCCCTGCTTACAGATATTTATAACAAACATTGAGGCATTCACTATTTTGCCATAGGCTTTTCTTATCTGTAATTTTGAATGAGTTTCTTTGTCCTCCAATATTATATTTGAAGAATACGTTTGATTGTATGATTTGCATCGTGCATTTGACGCCACTGGAACCTCGCCTGTGGAATGTTTGTTTACTATCATTTGTTTTGCAAACAAACTAGTATTTTGACATTGTGTCTCACTAAACCACTGCACTATTTTGAAAAATATTCCAAATGTAACTTTGAGTTGTTTAAGCAGGACAAAAACCACGAAAACACACAGGAAAATTTTAAGAACACTTCATCAACACAAAACACTTGCACTTGCAATTGCGTCCTCTGATGCTTTGAGGAACGTTGCACAAGTATCTGTTTGATTTAATTCAATCCCCGTCATGGTCTTAGCCAGGAGAGTAGTTGTTTTCTGACAGGTACTTGCCATATGAATGAACCGGTCCAAAATTCAGGAAGGATAATACTCAACAAAATTAACAATTTTTACAAAAAAAGGAAATGGGTTCTGAAAAAATAGATTTTGGAAGAGGTTTCTTAACTCATAGGGCCAGTTGCATAAAAAATTTAACAGACAAATAAATATTTGATTTGATGATTACTATGGCAACGCATGTCTAAGCTCACCAGTTATGTTACCTACGTTAACAGAAGGCTCTATGCAACTAGTTCATATTTATTCAAATATTCGTATTGATTCGTTGAAACTTGATCTACACAACATAAACCCCCAGACTCCAAACTTGAAATATAGTCAAGGAACTTGTTACCTCTCTCGAATTAATTACTTTAGACCTTAAATAATGCTTTATTTTTGATAGCTGAAAACTCCTAGAATCCCACTCAGGAAAGAATATCATCATAATTCACAAAACTAATCCGCTATCTTGAAACCCAAATTTTGACAAAAAGTTATTTGCTGCCAACCCCTGGCTTTTTATTGACCCTAGGAATTTTAAGACAAAACCGCGACATAACTTGTTGCAGCTCACAGGTACTGCATTTGCATAAGTAATTTTGACCCCCTTAAAAAAGCACGGCACTGTGCTAGAGGTGTTTTGTTTTGGTTCGAATGTCAAAAACCCGAAACAAAACAGTTTCCGCAAGAATTATCCTCGGTTCCGTGAATATGATGTTTACGCAGCATCAGACCCATCTATGTTTACTTTTTGATCTGAGCTCGGAACCTATATACCCCCACATATCACTTGGAGCCGTCGTTTTGTTTTTTACTTACTTTAACAAAATTTTCATATTACGTTGTCACTTATAAATACCTGCCAAATTTCACTTTTATCGAAAGACTAGTGGGTCAAATTTCCCTTATAAATTTTGAACAGGAAAGGCATACGAAAGAAGCCAGTTGAATGAAACTTGTAATACAAATATATTTGAATGAGGATATTTATATAACACAAATAAAACATTTACTTTGTTGAACATATTGTTGGACCCTGTATGAAAATGGTAAGTTTACGATTAAAAGCCTGAATCAAAATTTGTATAAAATGACCAATTTAATGAAATTAGTTGTCTTTCTTCTGTTTGAAATCTAATGTATAAATATTGACCTACCAAATAGACTGTTTCTTTCAATAATCACCTATTACTGTGTCAATTTTCTAAAGCGACTAGGTATATTTCATTCTTTTCTTCTAAAACAATACATACTCATCTGCCTTCACGCCTCGAACTTCTCCAAGTGAAAAACATTCCGTATTTTGTATAAATGTGGCAAACATAAACATATCTACATGTGGTAGATTGTCAGATTGTACTTTGAAGAACCCTTCATCAGTAATTTTTTATTATCACTTCTACAAACCAATTTTTTCCAAACACAATCCGCCCGCTATCAAATTAAGCAGGTGACTGCATGTGTCGAGTTAAGACGCCAACGTATTCATGATGGCTGACGTCACGGTCAGTGCTAGCGCGTTTGCCACTTACGTGATAATATTTGAATTTTAGGACACTTAATCCTTCATATGTACGACGTGGAAGGAGAAAATATAATTTTTTGGTAAGTATACGTCTTATCACAGTATCCCCTTTTGATTTTCAATATCACTTTCTTATTAAAATTTCAAGGCAAGTTGCCTATTGTGATGATTATGCAGGTTACGTATTGTGTCGTTTAACAATGAAGAACAAATGAGAGTTTTCAGGGGCCCCCAACGCCAAAACTAGCCTATAGAAAAAGTTGTACCTACTGAACTTTTGGTTTGGAATGACTTGGACTATAACATAAAAAATTCAGCCAATTCGACAGAAGGCCAATTTCCCTATTAAAGTGTGCGGTATCCTTTGTCATTACTTTGCTAAAAATTATCAGAGAAGGAAAATTAAAACTGAATTTCGTTCCTGAATACTTCTACCTTATCATTCATATATAAAATGTGGGTATCTGAGTCTCTATCATGTTTTTTTTTCCACTTCACATAATCCGTATGCGCAGCTTACGGAGGATGCAAAAATCATTGATATTTTAGTTAATATGGAATCATTATACTAAAGCAGGTACTATTATTCCTCTTCGGACTATGTATGCCATTTTCTTCAGTAAATGTTGAAAATAATCGCTTATAGGTACAAATCCTGCATGAAAAACAAAGTATGCAATTTCAAGCTCGAGGTTCGCACTTCACATTCGTGTTGTTAAACATAAAAAAACAACTATAAACCATGTCTGAATTTCAAAAAATCAAAAACGTCCAAAAACTCGTGTTTTTTCCTTGATGAACAATTTTGTCGAGCCGCGGGATTTTCAGAAACCTTTGAATATATCAAAAGGAAGAAGAGGAATGTATTTGTTTATTTCATATAGTCAACACAGTCCAGGATCATCTCACCCTGATATCAAAGTCGACAATGGACCCATATTTTGGATCAGTGTGCTCCCAGTTCAGATCATGAGCTGCGAGAGCAGTGTCTCATACGCCCGGCTTCCGCCTTATTAGAATTCGTTGCGTGGATTGGAGTTATATTGAATGTATTGGTTTCTATGTAATTATTAGTGTTTCACCTTAAAAGGTGAGGGCGTCGTCTTCCCTATATACAATGCGGCTTTTTTAGCCCCCCCCCCCTGTTAACTTTTGAACGGTTCGATGTACAAATTTGAAAAAAACACCGTTTGGAGGGTTTCACCTATACTACTTTTTGAAATAAAAAAATTGGTGATTTCAAGACAGGAGGCGCGGGGGGCTCATCAACTCCAAAATTTTGAATGGCATCGGGGTGTCAAGTGCCAAATCGTTGAAAACAACCATCTAATTTTTTAGAGTTTCGGTAATATTTTTTTGCAATTAAAATTCGAAATATCAAAAAGTTTATATTATCTTACCCTCCAAAATGCACCATTTTCGAGATACAGGGTGTTGAAATTTAAAAAAAAAATCTTTTTTTGCGAATATCTCTGGAATCATTTATCGCACAGAAAACAGATTTCGTAGGCATTTTCTACTCATAATAAGCTATGTTTTGTGCAGATTTTTTATATTTTCAAATTCATAATTGGTGAAAATTTTGAAGGGGTAGTTGGTGTTTTTTTCTCCAACTTCTACGCCACTGGAAGAAGTACAGTTTTGATCCTCCTATATGAACCGCCAATATTTTCTACACAGAAAAGGTTTTCTTGGTCATAAGCTCTAAAGTTGACTGTTTTCAAGAAAAATCAACTTTCATGTTGTTTAAATAATGTTTTTTCCTCGAAAAATTGCTGCTTGCATTGAAGCTAACGGCGGACATTTCCAACAATTCAACTGGGTATGATTGTTATTGTTTTTTTTTTGCAATTAAAAAGTCAACGTTTGGTTTTGTTACTTGTTCTAACGTTTAAATAAATTTTGTATAATTAGGAAAAAAATTATTTAAAAAAGTTTAAAATGTTTTTCAACATGAAAGTTGATTTTTCTTGAAAACGGTCAACTTTAGAGCTTATGACCAAGAGTACCTTTTTTGTGTAGAAAACATTGTCGGTTCAAGTCAAGTCAATCGTACATTTTCCAGTGGCGTAGAAGTTGGAGAAAAAACACCCACTACCCCTTCAAATTCTTCACCAATTATGAATTTTGAAAAATAAAAAATCTGCACAAAACATAGCTAATTATGAGTAGAAAATGCATTCAAAATCAATTTTTTGTGCGATAAACGGTTCCAGAGATATTCGCAAAAAACTAAAAAAATTTTAAAATTTCATCACCCTGTATGTCGAAAATGTTGACTTTTAGAGGGTAAGTTAATAAAAACTTTTTTCATATTTTTGAACGAGCTATCACATCTGGAAGTCCTGCGCATTTATTATGAAACACCCTGTAAATGCGGATCTGAATACTACCCATACCACGGTAAATTTGAACGGTTTGATGTGGAATAATAAAACCAAAAATATTTTGAAGGGAATTGCCGATACTACTTTTTGAGAGAAGGATCATTGCAATAGGGAATATACATAATTTTTTTTATTTGTTTAATCAATTTTTTACTTCGTTACTACATAGTAATAAATATAAATATGGCTGAAAGTCTTGGAATTAATTTTTAAAATAATATACAAAATACTGATTGAATTTGACCCATTTGAACGCCTCCATTTTCGCGCGCTGTGGATGACGTCACATGGCGCGATCAGTGTTGTTCTTCTTCAGTGTCGTTCGTTGAGACGTACTCTGATTGCTCTACTTGCTTGAAGTTGATATTTTATAAAAGAGTAAGACAAATGCAGTACAAGTGTTAGAGAGAGATGAACATATGTGAAAGTGATCTCGATCAACCAGAGCAGTCTTCAATGAACCAGCCTTTCTATAGTTATGGCCATTGACACTATTGACAGTTATTAATTAGGTTATGGATATGCAGTTTTAATCGCTATTACGATAATGGAAAATGCTAAAAAACCATTTTATAGGAATTGTCTAGTACCGGAATGCCAAAACACAATTATAAGAACACCAAATAAAGTATTTTTTCTGTTCCAAGAGATGTGAAAATACGTAAACAATGGTGTGAGGTTATGAGAAGAGGCGTTGTATCTCCAATATCACATTTACATTGTTGTGAAGATTATTTCAATGTGAGTTCTTTGTATTTCGATAGTTAACATGAAGTGATTTGATCAGAAGTAAGTTTTGTATGCATACATGTTTTGTATAGGTATCAAGCGGGAGATAACTCTGTTATCACCTAAATTACAAAAGGAAAACTTTCACTTGATAAACTATTGCTACTCATAAGTTCAGGTATTGTCGGATTGTACTTTGACAAAACCACTCTCAGTCATTGCTCTTGATAATTTACAATTGTCGTAGACCAAAATCGCACTATGTAATGGAAAACACTACAAATATATAAATACAAACAAATTTTCTATGAAAGAAGACTAGCACAGTATGAATATCAACACAGATAAATTGCATAACGTGCCATGTGACGTAATTCTTCGTTTCGACCAATGGTGATGCGTTTCGCAAATTTGAATTCCGCGCGTTTATTATGCTCTTTTTGATTAAAGTTTTATGGAGTTAAATACAAACTAAATGATTAATGGTTTAGGTGTAATGTCAATACAATAAAGTACCTGAGGTAAAAAAAATCAAGTAAATTTAAATCACCTGCATATTCCCTATTACTAGACAGATGGCGCTGGGGACACATCAACTTGAAAATTTCGAAAGGCATATAAATCAAAATTGGGAAAAAATTTCTCGTCAAAATTAAAAAATGTTTAGATGTTTGGAAAGAGAATTGAATTCTCTTTTCAACAATATGACACTGACCCCCCATGCCATTAAAAATTCTTGAGTAGATGTGCCCCCCGCGCCCCCTGTCGAGCAACCACCAAATTTTTTATTTCAACGGTTTTCTTTTACGTCGAACCGTTCAAAAGTGGGGGGGGGCTAAAAAATGCCGCACTGTATAATGATATAATGATATTTTGAATAAAAGCCTATTCGAACACGTCATAAGAACATTTTTTCCTCGGAGGTCTTTGAGCTGAAAAAAACTACGGAATCGTCTCTGAAGAAAACGCGTGTGCTCAATAACCAACGTTTTGAATGTGGAAATTTGTACATAGATCATGGAGATTTTTCTGTCTCTGTGCAATTACATCAGGAAATATTGTTTTTAATATATTTCTTTACCTAATAACTTATAGTTTCCCAGGATGTCCCAGGAGAAAGGTATTTGTTTTATCTGCAATAAGTGAATTTTTGGCCAGGATTGGTGTCTTGTCACTCCCGCAGGGCTTGAAACATTATTATCTGTAAGTAGAGAAAGAGGGTCCAATTCCTACAGAAATCTTGATGAATGGGCGGACATCAAAAAACATAAAAAACGTCGGCAGATGTACACACTCAGAGCTTCAAGTTCTAAGGAGTTCAAATAAGGCAATAAAGAATTCCATAACACTGACCATCGTATTGGTTCATATTCTCCAAAGAAATCCAAACTCAGGAACAGTTTAGAAGCTTCGATTTCTGTTTCATCTCTGGACAAATAATCTGCACCAGGAAAAAAATAACGACCGTTCGGGACAGTTTCTAAAGCGTCAACCGAGACTATTAAGATAGTGGTAACTACTTGTTTGAATGGAGTTTCGAAAGCAGTTATGACGAGAATTGCCAATGTAGATTGAGTAGCGTTTTTTCAAAATATTACCGGGACTGTCACTCCAATTTTATAGTTAACTATAACACGAGAGAACAACCACGAACTGGTAGAGGCAGTCGTCCTTCTGGAATAAAATATATTCTCACCTCTTTTTTTCATGGTAGATATTTCTACTCGCATTTTCAGGACGTTTTCCTCTGTTTTCAGAGATCAAAAAGACAGATACTCGAAATATGAAGCATTAAACTCATCCAACCTAACCTAACCTATTCTATTCAAAGTATTCTTAGACTATTTTGTAGATAATTGTATCGCCTCTCATTCCATCGAAGCCATTTTCCATCAGCAATTTTACTGTCTGATAAAATCCAAAAAACTTTTTTTTTTAACTTAAAGTAAATTTTTTTCAGATCTACCCCGTATTTTTTGATGAACCTCATAGTTTCTATGGATAACTGCGTACTCAAATTGCGTAGCACGAATATGGAGCTTGAGAGTTTTTGGCATAGTTGTTGGACATGACAGGACCAATTTAGTTTATCATCGATGACTAATCCAAGCAGCTCCACATTATGACCTTGAGCAATGGTATTGTTCGTTGAGATGATGAAATCCTGTGTTTTATCGTCATTAAGTTTCAGATTATTGGAAGTAAACCATTTTCTAGCTCGAGTAGTAGTTATAATACTGTTTATCTTCAAATCTTCTATATTCGTGCTAGAATCATCCAAAGTTTTGTCATCCGCAAAAGCAACGCAAGTCTTCGGATACATATTGTGAAATAAGTCATTCACATAAATAATTAATAAGAGAGCTCCCAACACAGAGCCCTGCGGTACTTCATGTATGACAGCTCTATAATCAGATAATGAATGATTGATGCTCACACATTGTTTTCGATTACTCAAATATGATCTGAGGAAGTCTAGCGGCAAACCTCTGATTCCAAAAAACGTCATCTTTTCGACGAGTATTTCGTGAGAGACACAGTCGAAGGCCTTGGAGAGATCACATAATGTAATTGATACACTTTTGCCTCTCTCCATACCTTCCACTATGTCACTCACTATCCTGAAAACTGCCTGGGTGGTACTACATTTTTTTCTGAACCCAAATTGGCATTGGTCAATGAAATATTGGATTCCATAAATAACATGAGTTTTGATTTTAAAATTATTTCAAAAAGTTTTGAGAAAATTGAGATTATTGAAATCGGACGGTAATTGTCGATTTTGGCAACGTTGTCTGTTATGCAATGGCAAGTAAAGTAGGGACTGTATTCCCACGCAATGGAGAAAATAATAATAATAGTAAAAAACACCCTCAAATTCTGACTAACCTTTTCTGGGTGGTCGTAGCTGGAGTCCAGTGATCCCTGAATGTATTCGTCTTAGGCCGGTAATCTCCAGGTACAGTGGTAATAGCGATAAAGCGAGTAAAAAGAAAGCAGCAGTAGCACTAGCAATAAATACTGAAAAAATGCACACACAATAATTGGCACTAAAATTGATGTGTTTGAGACGGGAGCCGTTTTGAACTGACTAACTGACTATGAAACAGTATATTTGGCGCACGCTCTTCTGTCGAAGGCGTATACCGGGTGGTATAAAACTTGAGTGTCGATATTAAATAAAAGGAAAGTAAAAGTTAGTGCCATTCCGCAACATTCTGCCCCGCGAAAATGCGCTTTAGAATTTTCCAACAGGCAAAAAAATTATAATAATTAGCAATTGAAAACGAAGCAAATTTCTAAAGTTAAAGAACATCACACACATAAATGCAATATTTGCAATACAGAAAAAATATCATAAATGATCAGACAGTGGACTAAGGGTCGTTTAAGCGTCCCGTTCGCGGTTTTCACTGCGGCGACCCTGTACTTACAGAATTCATACCTGGATGAAGGGTGATAATTCGTGCGACAGCCCACTCAAAGAGAGGCAAATTTTCATCTTTAATGAGTACGAGAGATCCCTCTACAGGAGGGGAACCATTGCTTTTTAACCATTCTTTTCTCTATTGTAAAGTGTGCAGATACTCTGCATTCCAGCGACGCCATAGTTCCTGACTCAATTTTTGAATCATTTGCCAGCAAGACAAGCGATTTATATTAATTGAAGTGAAATCTGGCAGAGGGATTGGCGAAGAAGGCTCTAGATTCAAAAAATGATTTGGATTTAAGGCATCGATATCCTCTATATCACATGTAACAGCACCAAGTTCGAATTGAGAACTGACTAAACCGTTGCAAGGCGGCTAGAAACGTTTCTGTAGATAAATTACTATCCAATTCAAGGTGTATGGCTTTGATAGCAAAACAAATGAATAGGCATAAATCCAACAGCGGATACATTTCGTCAAAACAGAATTGATGGCACGTCTAGATGAGAGAATCCAAAAGGTTTGCGATAAGCGGAAATGTGTAGTACGAAAACCAGCGTGTAAGTATTTCTGATGATAATAATCGATCAGTAGAGTGGTTGAATGACTTTGACGAGGTAACAAAAAGGTGCTTTTGGTCATGTGGAAGACTAGCATAACCTAGACTTCCTCCAACCCGAAGCAGTCCATCTTTCTCTACGAATATATTCAGTTTTCGTAGTGGTTTCGAAAACTTTCTATTCTCGAGTTCATCAGCGAATGGTACGTTTTA